>CM035226.1:98684021-99284021 GCA_020226215.1 Sindora glabra
TAAACCAAAATATAGCATATAATTTTGCAATTTTACCCATTTTGAAATGTTAATTTATTAATGAGTCTCTAATGATTAAAAGAATATTTTTTGTAAGAATTATATTTATCCAAAATTTTCTTTAAAAAAATTCTCTATGAAAAATGATACGATAAGTTAACGTATGGTAATGTTATAATTATTACTAAAAAGATTTTAAAAAAAGTTATCATGAATTGACCTAATATAACCCTCATTTTATAATGTCAAAAATAACCTAACTCACATTCCCCTAAGTCAATGTATATAGGTTATCAAGCCTAATTATTATCAAAAATAAAAAAGATAATTTTATATTTCATTTTAAAATTTTTATAATTATAATATATATACTTTATACACTAGATACCTTTAAAAATATAAATAATTTTTTATTTTAATAAAAATAATAATAATGAAATACTAAAAATATAAATTAAAGAATAAGATAAGGTTAAAATAGTAAATTAAATAGATAACCTTTCAAATTCCTCTAATGTGAAGGAATACAAAATATTCAAAAGTGAAAGGCTTCAAAGTGATAGTCATAAATTCTCATTTCCTCCCCTCTTTAAGCAAAATTCCTAAGCAAAAGAAAAGATAGCTACATAACCTCTTTCTCCTCTCCTTCTTCTTCATTTCTCTCTATCCAAACAAATCATAATTCTTATGACATATATCAAACTTTAACTACCTCTTTAAGCAAAATTCCTAAGCAAAAGAAAGGATAGCTACATAACCTTCTTTCCTCTCCTTCCTTTCCATTTTTCTCCATCCAAACAAATCATAATTCTTATAACATATATCAAACTTATAACACTGGGTGAAGTAGATGGAATTTGAAGAAGTTTGTGAAAAATGCAGATGGAAGCATTATACAAACTTATCATGAAAGCATATGTAGAATTGAAATTAGAGACAACTATCCTATAAAAAAGATGCTAATCAAAACTCACATATATGCTTAGTTGAAGGTAATGTAATCTGTTATTCTTGATCCATATGATGTCTTTAACTATTAGCATCAATTCATTTGGTGGTTTTCTCTTTATTATGTCAACCATTTAGAATGTAAAGCCATTAATCCAATAAAGGAAATTTTTTCCAAAATTGGAATTCCATGAGATAAAAAATTTGACAATTTAGTAAAAGAATGATATTTTCAAAGAATGTTAATAGCACAAAGCTCAAGAAGGTATTTTTATGAAATTATAAACATACTTTGCACCTTGTCATGAAAGTCATCGAATTTTCTAGATTTTGCCTAGGAATTATAAAAACTTTGCATTTAGTTGTAGAAAAGTTCAAAAGCTCACTTAGAAATTCTAAAATGGGGATACATTTCTATAATTTTTAGGATGAATTTACCCTTGTAAACAATTATAAATACCCCCCAAAGTTATAGTTTGGCATCAAGTGAATAGAATTTCATTGTTCAATTGAAGAGCTTTCTCTCTTCTTCTTTTCCATTTGGCTTCTGAACCATTTTTGGCATTAAAGTTGGTTTTCTCAATTTCTTGCACAAGTGTTTAAGTCAAAAGTGGTCGAAATTCTCCTTACTTTTTACTTCTCCAAGTTCAACAATTGCCACTGTTAAAACCTTAATTTTTGGCCAATTTCTTAGCAAAACAACATAGAAAACAAGTTTGGAGTGGTCAAAATGCTGGACTACAAAATTTTGCATCGAATGAACACTGCATGCACCCTTATATGCCTTATTGGAAAAGCCATGCACCGATTACATGCTCTTCATGCCACATGCGCTAGATTGAGGTTGAAGATGACCACATTAGTGCTACGAAAGCAACACATCATCCACTTTATGGGTGCCACATGTCAGGATCATCACATCAACAAACCAAATCAGCCATTTGATGTTAACTTCAAAGTCAACTTCTTAGTGCATAGTTAGTGCTACATCAGCCACAAAAGTTTGTGCTACATGTTGGTTAAGCTACGTTAGTAACTAGTCAACAAATTTTCTAAAATTTTAAAACTACTCCACAACTTCTCTAAACTTATATTTTGACACCAATATTCCTTAAAATTACAAGGCATACCTAAACCTTCCACAAATACTATTTTGATTGCAAAATTTATCTTCTTATTATAAAAACTCCTATAAAACATGCCGAAATTCAATTTTAACCCTAAACTCAGTCTAATATTACAAATACCCTAATTTTTTTAAAATTTTACTTTGATCCCATAACCTATCATAAATTACCAAAATACTACCAAGAAGATAAAAAAATCCAAGAAATTGAGATGGAAGAAATGCTGAGACAAATTTAGCAATTATAAAGATTGTTAATGCTCAAAGAGACTTACTAAATCAAAGAAAGAATTCAAAATATGATTCTAACAATATAGCTACTTTAACAACTAATCATTACCCTAAATGCAACTAACTGGAGGAATTGATATTAAACTAGACATTTTGGATTTTGAGCGACTCTAACTAGATAAATTTGTAAACTAGCTTCAAATATTGAAAGGGTGATGTCATAATAGATAGTGGAAACTATGAGAATGTTATATCAAGATACATGGTGAAAAAAACTTAAACTACCTACCCAAAGGCATATGCATCCTTACAAGTTGTAATGGTTTAACAAAGATAATAAGATAAAAGTTACAGAATGCTACCTTGTTACCTTTTCAATTGGCAAAAAGTAACAAGGTGAGGTATGGTGTGATGTCATTCCTATAAAGATCAAGTTAGCCTTTGAAAATTTAATCGAGCTAAAGGCAAAGCAAGCCATTGTTATCCTTATATATCTAAGGCTAGAAGTCCAATCATTATAGCAAATACTCTCAGTAGAAGATACACTTTACTTTCCATTAGAAGACCTATTTGAGGTGGTGTATAGTACTCATCCTTTCATCCTATTTGATTTAACACCATTTCTACTAGCTATCAGTATAAAGCAGATGTAGAGCAAAAAGCAAAAGAGATCAAGAAGCTTTACAAATAAGTTCGTGCAAGAATTCAGAAATGGAATTCAAAATATAAAGCCTAAAAAGATAAACATCGATGATAGTATACTTTCAAAGAAGGAGACTTGATATAGATACACTTATAAAAGAGAGATTTTGAATAGGCTCATGCCAAGTTAACTTGAAAGGCAGAAGGACCATTTCGAGTTGTGTAAACATCAATGACAATGCCTATAAGATAAAGCTACAGACTCTTATGGCTTTTCACTACCTTCAATGTTGCTAATCTTTTACCACACTATGAAGAAGATGACAAGTAGACTCGAAGGTGAGTCTTGTCCAACCTAGGGAGACTAGCATAGTACTTAAGAAGATAATTTTTATGAAATTATAGATTTACTTTGCACTTATACAAAAGTCATGGAGTTTTCTAGATTTTGCCTAGGAATTATAAAAAAACTTTATATTTAGCTATGGTAACTATAAAAAGTTCAAAAGCTCACATAGAAACTCTAAAATGGGGAGATATTTCTATCATTTTTAGGATGAATCTACCCTTGTAAACAATTATAAATATCCCCTTAAAGATGTAGTTTAACATCTAGAAGTGAATAGAATTCCATTGTTTAGTTGAAGAGTTTTCTCTCTTCTTCTTTTCTATTTGACTTCTAAGCCAATTAATCTTTGAAACTCTAGTTTCTAGCATATTCATGCCATTATAAGCATTTGATATGTAAGCATGTTACATTTTAGCCTTTAACCATGGATTTAAGATATTGCTTAACTCTTGGTTCATGACAAAAGCATATTCAAAATTGAACACTTATTTATATTGATTACTTGAATGATAATAATTACATAAACAAGGCCTATTGGAAATTTTAATGATGTTAACAAGTATAGAATTTCACTCTAGTTTTTTTTTATCAATGCTACCAAACTCAATGGAGCAACCATGTTGCAAGGTTTAAGCTATTCTTTCAACTAGAATTATGGTATACCATAATAATAAGTAGAAAAGATAGAAGTAAATAGAAAAATACCCTATTAGGATTGAAAACAATGAGGATAGGAAATTATCCTTTTGTTCTTTTCCCAAAATACAAGTCAAATAAGGTACATTATTATGAACTAAAAATATCACATGTTTTTTTGTACATAGAAACATAGTCGATCGGTAACAAGAACTTGCTTTCAACTGCTCAATGAAGTTATAGTCCTATCCAGCAAAGATGTTCCATACAAGAAAAAGAACAATGAAAATGCCATTACTTTAAGATATATATTTAGAATTTGATATTTGAATCCTAATTTCTAACAAAAGTTAAATGTAATGTGATTTTTTATGCCATGCTCTTCATGATGTTCTATTAATTAAACTATACAGGAATGGATTCCTCTCCTATCAGAATATACAATTTAGGGAACATTAAAAAAAAGAAAACCTTTATTCTTGGAGGATAATAAAACTGAGAAGACTACTCTTTTTGTAACTCTATCTTGAATGAGATAATACATTTTGAAGTTGTACTACTTTTCTTGTAGAAATTTTTCTTGTTAGTTGGCCATTAAGTTAGAAACGAATAAAAAATGGGTACACTTTCAAAAGAAAGACATGAAAAATTGTATATAAATAAATATATCTGAAGACATGAATAATTTATAATGAATAAATGTATTGAAATAATCAGTTTCTATTTGAAAATGTAATCTTTTTCTTTTACCTAAGTATTCCTTTCTTTTTTATCTATTGAAAATGGTTAAATTTTCTCAGAAAGGATATAGATAACACATGTCAAACAAATTACAATACCAAGGTTTTATTTTATTATTATTTTTTAAATTAATTTATGTTTCTAAAAAGCAATATGTTAAAAGTATTTGGTTAAAATTATAAATTTATCCCCATATTGATCTTGATCTAATAGTAGTATTAATTTTCAAAATGAACTTATATTTTGAGCCTTATTGTCTTTTTAAATTGCATAAATTTAAGATGTATTTATATGCAAAAAGATTAAAATTGAAGAATTTAGATGTAATAACATGTTGATTTTGTGATCATTTCATATGTTATTTTACATTGGAATTAATCACTTGTTATATGTACTTAAAAGATTATTTTTTGGATAATTTTTTATATTTTGGCCTTTTTTAAAAAAATTATGGATTATTGTGAATAATTATTACTAAAGTGAGATTATTCATTTTGATTCATAAAATCTTTTAGTTATATTATATGAGATTTATTTATGATTATTGTATGCAATTGCTTACCCAAACAGGTTGTTGTATATTTTAATCATGATATTTTTCAAAGAATATAAGTTTCTAGAATTGCTTTAGTTTTAAAAATATGCCTACTCAAAGGAGACATGTTTTCAATGTTAAGGTATTCTCTTCATTGGTTTTGTGATTAGGAAAGTCTTTTTACATTATTCTACCCATGTACATTATTCTTATATCCATGAATTAAGAGTTATAGCCTTGCTTCCAATAATATTTCTTTTATTTGTATGGTAAAAGTGCTACTTTTTTATTAAATATTTTCTTTAAGATATAATTAGAAAATGATATTTTTACTTCAATTATTAAGGTAACTAGTTTAAAGGGTTTATTTGCCCAAAAGCAATAGTCTCTTGAACATTATATTACTCTCTATGTAACTGAGTTAATGTATTGAGAGAGAACATAATGCATGCTATATATTCTACCCAAAAGAGAATTTATAGTTATGTATTAGGAACTCTTGTGTGTAGACCTAGCTAATGTATAAGAGATTTCCCTTTTGTTTATATGTTTTGTTAGATAATTTATGCGGCTAAATTTAGCTTTCTTATAATTTAAAGAGTTATTAGATAAATCAATTTTAAGAATGTCATATACTATTTTGTAACTCTAGTTACATGTTGATGAATTGAACTTTATATTGTTATATGGCATTATGACATAATAGTTATCAAATATAATTTTTTTCTTTCATTCTTTAGGGCAGAATTGAATATAGTTTTTTCTTTAAAAATTATATTTGATAAATAAGTCATGAATTAATTAGTGCAAATAAATTTATAATTGTTTGATATCAAACATATCATTAATATTATAAATTTTTTGAAACATGATAAATTACTTGACAATATTTAATCTATATTTTGAAATAATGTATATTTTTTAAGAATCACATCAAATCTTCATATGGGTGGGAGTTTGATTTAATGTTATGAAATTTTGCTTGTATAGCAAAATGTGGTACCTAGGTTCAAAAGCTTATTTTGGTAAAAAATATGCACAATTAAAAGGTGAAAATTTCATTGAATCCTCTTTTATGTATATAATATTTGAATTTTGAAGCATTTTTTTATCAAGTATATTTTCTAGTAATAATAACAAATTTGACATATAAGCTTGTGCATTTCTTTAGGCATAGTATAAAGCAACTTATAAAGATCATGATATATGCGTTGTGAATCCGATTTTTCTTTTCTAAATTTTTTTTATGAGATGCTTTGATTAACTAGTGTATATTGCTATCATGAGGGTTTTTCAAATTGTTATAAGTCAAATTTGAAACTTTTTGTTCATACTTTGTTTAAGTGATCTCTAGAAATATGTTATGAAAACTTCATTGTTAGATTAACTTAGTATCAATTTTAGTATCTAGTCTTCATATTCATACAAGTTACTTATTTAAAGCATTAAAATTAATTATATAATTGATTTCTTTTAAATATTGATTTGTTTTATTTATATTATATCATAATTTTAAAGTTGGCAATTTAAGAAATCATAAATTTACATATCATTATATGTGAAAATTAAATGTCTATTTTTCCCAAATCAAGATTCTTATCTTTATAAGATATTTTAAAAGCCTATTATGAAATGGGCATTTAATTTTAGCTTCCTATAATATGCTTAGTTAGTGAGAATTCTATATTATATATTATATAATCTTTTATCTCAGTTAATAATTATAATATGTTTGTTTGTGCATAAGGTACATGTATTATATATATTATTACACAATTTGTTAATCTTTATTTTGTGTATCATTATCATATTAGTTTTTAATCATATTGGTGCATTATTATGCATTTAAATATGCAATTTATGATTTTTTTATCAATATATGTATCTCCATATTAAATAATATACCAATTATTATAATTATGAGAACTAAAACTTAAAGTCAATCGTTAGCTTTTAAGCTTGTATGTGTGATTTCTTATGGGCACCATATAAAAATAATGAGACTTACCTTGATAAAGGTTAAGTATAAGGTCTAATATATTATTTTATATGATACCTTATTAAGGTTAGTATTTGATATTAATCATTAGTTCTTGAGTTATATATTCATCTCTTAACCAATTTTAAACTCTGAGACATTTTGACAATGGATTTATTATTGAAATCAAATGTCAATTGTTTGAAAATAAATGACATTTAATATTATTTCTTGTGATAATAAAAAAATGGCATTGATTCTTTTAGATAAAGATCCAATGTTATTATCATATTTTATGATAGTTCCAAAAACTAATGTTAAAAAATAGATATACAATGATGTCTAATTAAATGTTGATCAAATTCTGACATGTAATCTTTTAAACACTTAACATTAATTAGCTAAGCTATTCTATAGTAGTGACTTGTTTATAATGTTTTTTTATATTTTAAGTTAATTAAGGCTAAAAAAATCTATATACATGGCATAAATATATTAGAAAATTTTCATGCAAAAATCTCTAATCTAAGTCCTTTTCCTTTTATTTTCTTTCTTTTTATATTTTTCTTCTTTAAAAAGTTCTTGATTTCCATATTGTCATGAGATGAAAACTTTACTTGCTAGACCATGCAACATTTGTTATTAAACACCTAAAACTAAGCCAACCAAAGATTAGTCCCACAACACTCAAGGGACTAGTATATTAAGCAACTAAGTAATATAAAGCATAGCAAAAGATAAACAATTAAGGCAATCAAAACACACATAAATAGGCACAACGAAAGCATAACATAGTATGAAATATATTAAAGACAAGCATAAAGCGCACACATACAAAATATGCAATGCAGACAAATGTGGCCAAAAGCAGTAAAAATTTGGGACATTGTAAATTAAACAAGGACTACTTTTATTATTTATATAAATCTTCATTATAGTATTGGAAGTTTTTAAGGAAAGCATCAAGTTATATAGTCCAACCCCTAAACTAGTATCAAGTGACCACCAAGACTATTAGACACTCCTCTACATTGGCACAAGGCTTTTTCTAATAGCTTTGAGTGAAATTTTATTACTAAAATACATTAATTGAAAGACAAAAATCTAAGGATCACAACCATGTGCTTTGCCACTCACATAGGACAAGTTACTTTGATAAAAAATATAACAAAAGCACTAGAATCGAGAAATTTTGGAAAAATATTACACAAGTCAGAATGATTCCAAATTTGGGTTGCAACACCTCTACCAAGTTTCATTGAATTTGCTACTTGAAATTTGACAAATATTTTGCTTCCTCCTAATTGATCTCCTCATCTCTTTACACTCCTAATTGGTCTCCTCATTGGATGCTAAAGCTTTAGGTTGTTGACATGGATGAATGGGTGAATTTCTAGCCATTTAAGTAGAACAATCTTGTAGGCTATCTTCTTAACTTTTGCAATGATAGGAATTAGACCTTTGTACTTTTTGGTCCTTTCTTTTGTTTTAGCAACAATTCGATAAGGATGAGATCTTTCACCTTAAACTCCAATTCTTGATGCCTTTTATTTGCTCACTTTTTCATCCTTCTTGAAGCTTTTTCTAAGTAAGCTTGAGCAACTTTAACATTCAATTTCCAATCCTTGGTGAAATTATGTGCACTAAGATTCATACCTTTATACAATTTAAACATAATGTAGGGTAAGAATGACTACTAACCTATAATAATCTCTAATGGAATTTTATTCGTAGTAGAACTCTTTTGAGCATTGAAATAAAATTATGCAACATCAAGTAGTTGCAGCCAATTCTTCTAATTAACACTAGTAAAGTGCCTCAAATATTACTCCAGTAGGCCTTTAAATCTCTTAGTTTAGCTATCACTTTAAGGTTGATAGATAAATGAGAAGTTATGTTGGAACCCGAGAATGATGAAAAGTTTAGACTAAAAGGTCCCTATGAAATAGTTGTCTCAATCACTTACAATGTTTTAGGGAACTCCTTAATACTACTTAACAAATTTGAAAAATAATCTTGTTGTCTCTTATTTGAGCAATACTTTGTAGGCAAAATAAATGTTTCGTACTTTAAAAAATGATCTATTATCACCAGAATAGTGAATAGATTCCCTACTTTAGGAAGGTTGGAAATAAAGTTTAACAACACACTCTCCTAAGGCCTATTGGACACCTATAGTGGCTTTAAATGTCCTATAGCCTTATCTCAAATAGCCTTATCTTGCTACCATATGAGATAAGTCTTTGTGTAATCAACTATATCATCATGCATCCATGACTGATATTAACCTTGCTTCAATAAAGCTATCCTCTCTACTAACTCAAATAACCTACCTATAATGTATTATAACACTTTTTCAAAAGTACTCACCTCAAATCACCAATTTTGGGTATAAAGAGTCTCTTCCCTTTCACTCAAGGTAGATCATCTTATACCTTAAAATGATGAGTTTTACCTTTTCTAGCAAGATTTATAATGGTTTACTAATAAGTTTCTAGCCATGCAAGCTATAAATGTCATTGTCACAAGTATTACTTTACAACTAAGGGATTTACCAATCAATTAGTTCATCCCACCTTATGTTTGAACTCAAAATTGAATTCTACAAGAAATTCTTACCACTAGCCTTACTTCAAGGTTAACTTCGATTAAGTTAAAAAGTGGCTAACTACAGGGTTATCAATTTTCACCATAAATTTTGACTTAAACAAGTAATGTCTCTACACCTTTAGGTAATGAATGACCATTAGCATTTCCATCTCTTGTGTCATATATCTTTATTTAGCTTCCAATAACTTATGACTTTCATAGGCAATAGGATGCCCTTTTTGAAGTAAGACTTTGCCTAATACAAGCTCTAAAGTATCTATATAAACTTTAAAAAGCTTGGATATATTTGGTAAAATGAGCACAAGATCTCTAGTTATAGCTCATTTCAAATCTTTAAAAGCAGCTTGCCAATTCTTAATCCACTTCTATACCACATCATTCTTAGGAAGGTTTCTTAGTAGTGTTATCCTCTTAGAGTATCCTTCAATAAAATGATGATAATAATTAGTAAGCCTTAAGAAGGATCTTAACTCGGTTACCTTCGTGAAAACTTCACACTCCTAGATGGCCCTTTCCTTCTCCATATCCATGTAAATTCCAACATATTCAATGGTATGTCTAAGAAACTTAATGCATTTTTTAGCGAAGAAGCACTTTTCCTTTTTCACATATGACTAGTGTTGTCTCAATCTCTTGAATATTAGTCTTAGATGTGTAATATGGTTCTCCAATATTGAACTAAATACAATAATATCATCTAGGTAAACAATTACAAACTTATCTAAAAATTCATGGAATGTTTGGTTTATAAAAGTACAAAATGTACTTGGAGCATTAGTCAACTCAAATGGCACCACCAAAAACCCAAAAGCACTATAACAGATAATGCATATAGTCTTTGCTACATCCTTTTTAGCTACCCTCACTTAATACTATCTTGATCTCAGACAAAACTTCATGAAGTAATATGAAGTTCTTACCTGATCAAAAAAGGTCTTACACTAGAGGGATTGAGTACTTTTTCCATATTATAACCCTATTTAAGGTTGAATAGTCCATATATAACCAAGGATTACCATTATATTTCTTCTAAACTATCATCTTAGATTATTGAATGAACCTTACATCCAAAAGCTTATTCTATTACTTTCATAACTTTGCCAATTTTGAATAAGTCATTTTGTGAGGTCCCTTTGCAAAGGGTTTCACACCAAGTAATAACTTGATTTGGTGAACAATTTTTTGTCAAGAAAAAAGTCACAAAGGTAATTAATTTGACATAACATCTTTGTATGTTTCTAATACATCTTGAATTTCTTAGGGCATTGTTTCTCCTTTCTTATTTTCCCTTTCCTTTATAACTATTACTATAAATGATTATTCTTGCTACCTTAGACCTTTCTTGAATTGCATGGTAGTCAATAAATAAAAGTTTTATTTCTTCAAGTTATCATGTTTGAACTAGCACCACACATAGGTTCTTTTCCTTGAATAAAAGGTAGCCTATTGCAATGATCGGTATGGACTTAGTGCACTAGGAAGAATTCTATTCCTAACATTACATCAAAATCATTTATATGAGCCATCATAAAATTCTTCTCTTCCTTGCCATAAGCCATGCTTCACCAATTGCTTATTTACTAACCCTATAATGGTGAAAGCCTTGAAAGTAATAGATTTCATAAAACCTAAGTCCTTCTTTAAATTTAAATGTAGCCTTTTAGTTTTTGCTTATGAGATGAAATTATAAGTGGCACCTATGTCCACCATCACACTAGTAGTGACCTTCACTTCTATTTGTCTTTTCACATATATAAAGGCCTAACTTAGATTCTTTTTCCTATTTTCAACCTATATTTTCAGTGCACTAAGGATTTGTAATGCATGTATTCTTGGAGTCTCTTCATCTCCACCATCATAATCCTCTTCTTCCTTATATCAATATTTTGTTGAAGCTTGTATAGCATTAAGCACATCTTATTGTGGGCAATTAACCAATTTGTGCAAACTTTTACATAAGAAGCAGGCCAAAGGTCTGTTTCTTCTTATGTTGATAGTATTTCAGGATGATGTTGATCTTGCACTATTAGGTCCCCTTTTATTGTTTCCTCCTCTAGATTTTCCTTTAGAAGACTTATTTGATTATCCCCTATTTTCACTAAAAAAGACCCACTATTTCCTTAGAACTTCTTGATAGGGTTCTCAATGTAGTACTTAATTAAATGTTTTGCTATGACTAAGGTAATAGGCAATTTCTATACTCATTGTCTTAGAAGATTAGTCTTTGCTTATGGTTTGAGACCTTCAAGAAAGAAGAATATTTTATCCTTTTTTAACATAAAATGAATGTCCAAAATCAATGCAAAAAATTTCTTTGTGTACTTATAAATGGCACTAGTTTATTTTAAATTCCATAGTTGATGTTGGCCACATACTCCATAATTTTTAGGAAGAATTGAGACTTCAGCTTTCTTTTTAACTCTTTCAAATTATGAATGACGCATTGACCTACCAAAATATCCCTATATTTGTTCTCCATAAAAGTTTGGCATCACTAACTAAGTACATGGTCATCATTGTAAACATGGCTTCCTTTAAATCTAGTCTCATAGCTTGAAAATATTGTTCCATGTCAAAAAAAAAATTTTCTAACTTTTTAGCATCTCATGTTCCCTTAAGGAAGTAGGGTTTAACCATTCTTATATGCCCATATTGGAGTACACCTTGAATAGGAACTTGATTTCCCAAAGTCCTTGTGAGAACTCTTAGTTGGGCCTTTGTATCAACTAATATAACTCTTAGATCTCTAACTATATCTCTTAAGTTACTTCAACATTGGCACTTGAGGTCTCTGAATTGATGCCCAAATAAGGCTTTATAGCCATAATGCAAGTAGTAATTTCTTCCCATCCCCTAACTCTTTCAATAAGTCTAAGAGTATCACAATTTTGCAACTTTTCAATAGTTTGGCATAACTCTTCCATTTGCCCCTTCTAACTCTTATGTTCAGTAGTAAGTAAAGTGTTCAACATCATTATTGTTACTCTTTATATCCCCTAATAATTTTGAAACAATCTCTAAAGCAAGTCAAAACTTGCTCTGAAACTAAATATCACATGCTAGAAACTTCACTTGCTAGACTCTATAGCACTTGCTTTCAAACACTTAAAAGCAAGGCATCCAAGGATTAGTCCCACAACACCTAAAGGACAAGTATATCAAGTGCTAAGATAATAAAGAGCATAGTGAAAGATAAATAGTCATGGCAACCAAAACATGCACAAATAGAAGCAACAAAAGCATAACATAGGGCAAAAAGTATATTGAAGGCAAGCATGAAGTGCACAAATACAAAATATGCAATACGAATAAATATGAGTAAATACAACAAAAAGCAGTGAAATTTTGATATTTCATAAATTAAAGTAGAATTACTTCTATTATTCACATAAATTTTCATTATAGTGTTGCAAGTGTGAAAGAGAGGCATCAAGCCACACACTCCAAACCTTAAACTAGTGCTAAGTAGCCTATTAAGATTGTTGGACACTTTTCCTCTAAAGAGTATTCTAAATCAAAGCCCTCCTAGTACGAGTAGATATACTTTCTTCACATTGGCATATGGCTTTTTCTCATAACTTAAGGTGGAATTTTATTACCAAAATATATTGATAGAAAGATAAAATCTAAGAATCATAATCATGTGCTCAAATGCTTGCACTAGAAAAGTTACCTCAGTTAAAAATAAAATAAAATCTGTAAAATAAGAAAAATTAGGAAAATAGTACACAAGTTAAAGTGGTCCCAAATTTGAGTTTCAAGACCTTTTTCACAAACTTGATTTATCTACCAAGTTTCATACTAAACAGAACTTGTTTGCCTATTTAATTAAAAGTTTCATACTAAACAAAACTTGTTTGCCTAGTTAATTAATGCATAAGGCCAACTTATAACCATGTAGAGAGCACAATTTTATATTTGGTAGTTTAACTTAACTTCCACCTCCTACTAATGATATTGTCCTATTTGATGTTGTCCATATTTAATCCGCTATTAGCGATGGTTATTAGCGAAATAGAAAAAGGGAAATATTTTCAATTTGCTTACCTATCATAAAACATCTAAGACCTGCTTTGTAAACCGGTTTAGAGGCTGAGTACATATTTATAATAGATGTGGTTAAATTTTATATTATTATTTATTTATACGTTATTATGTTGTTAAAAATTATTAAAACTTCGATAAAAAAATTAGTTATTCTTATTTAAAAAAAAAAAAAAAACGACTTGAAATCTTTCAATTGTTGTAGTGTAAAAACTTTGCGCCAATTGTATATTGAATTTAATCTATATCGCCCTTTCACCACACCCAAATGTGAGATATGTAACTTTTAAAATTAAATTAGGCGGTTTCAATTTGATCTATATTTTATATTGTTTGTGAATATGAAAAAGATATGCCATTAAGTAAGTATAATAAAAAAATTTAATAATTTTTTATTCACATATTAATATATGAATAAGTGATAGTTTAAAGTTGATTTATACTGATAGTATTTAAATTTAATTTCTTCTAATATTTTATAGTTTTTTTAAACTTATTAATAAAATTTGCAACTTTCTAATTTTGTATTTTTCCCTTTTTCAAAGAAGAGCACAAATTTTTTTTAATTTAATATTTAACAAGTTACAACTCTATCAACAAGAGTTGTAACACGATAGTTTTTAAAATTTTTTATCGGAAAGTTACAATTTTTCTAGAAAAATTACAAAAAAATATAAAAAATCTTTAAAAAGTCCCAAAAACATGTCAAATCAGATAACGCAAATGCTAATAAAATTCCTAAAAGGTAAGGAAGTAAAATAAAATTGTTTGACTTCGATGTTTTTATATTTTACGGTGTAACTATGTCATTAGAATAATACAAAAGATACAAATATTAATTATTCTTAATATTCGAAGCGACTAATGTTCTTGTGTCACGAGACATTAGTAGATGGGGGAACTATTTCTCGCCGAATTGTTTTACACTCTCCATGCTTAAATTTTACGGAGAATATTCCTACTGCCCTCAATAACTTGAGGCAAGCGTCTGTTGAATGATAAGAAATTCTAAATTATCCGGTTAACACATAATTATTGTATGCCTGTTACCGATAAGAACTGAGATAACATAAGAGGAATCGAAATAAATGTAAGAATTTTTTATTAATTAATTTTTAAACAATCCTTCCTTATATTTATATCAATTTTTCTTCTTGATAATGAGTACACAAGTTGTATACCCATTAACTAATTAATAATCCGGTTAACAAATAATTTGTATGCTTATTACAAACAAAAATTGAGAAAATGAAAGGGGAATCAAAATAAATTCAAGAATTTTCTAATAATTAGTTTTTAAATAATCCCTTCTTACATTTATATCAATTCTCTTATAGATAGTCAGAATATAAGTTGTATGCCCACTAACTAATTAAGAATCTTTCATCCAATAATATAAGGATGCTAACTAAACCGAGCCTCAGGCAGTTATATATCTGTGATTTTATGATACAATTTTATTGTTTTAAGGTTCCAAACTCAACGTGAACAGAATAGGGTAAGCTATTGTTTTCTTGAAGTTTGATATTATTTTTGTTGTACTTGTAAAATTTTAATGAATAACGCTTTATTTTAGATAAGTTTAATTTGTATGCATGAGTTCATACGTTTTATTTTAAATAGGTTTAGTGTGTATTCATGAATTTATAAATTAGTTAGGTCTCAAAAAGTAGTTCCATTTTAAAAATGAATAAAGCTCCTATACAAAATTCAAGCAATAAAGAAAAGAAAAAAAATGATATTTGTTAGTATTTGTTCTACTCGTTGACACTAAAGAAGTTTTATAAATAAATACATTTGAACCACATCTAATTTAAAGAAAAATTATTGAAATTTTGGCGTCTTTTATAATTTTTTTATATACTATCTAATTCTATAAATCATTTATATAAATAAACATTTAAATAGAAAAGACACAATCCCGTAGATTTTACTGCAAGCTTTCCCTTTCATACAATTTCTTTCTCCTATAATGTATAAAATATCTGATGATATGGACTAATTTGATAAGATTTTTTGTACTAACCATTTTTTTTAATTTTTCTGTCATACTTATTATTTTATATTGTTAAAGAAAATTTTAGGTCATTTTAAGCCTTGAGTAAAACTTCAGCAACAAATTTTATTTATCAATTTTAAAATAAAGTTTAATATACCCCTAATTTAACCTGAGAAGAATTTTATTCCTTTATCAAATTTATATGTTAATTTTCTCCCATATCTCATGTATAATGTAACATCTGTTTTAATACATATATATATATATATATATATATAGTGACAATAAGCCCCCTATTTATAAATCTAGGGATCATACAATAATTATGAGTATCCACACAATATAAACTTTGTGAATTAATTGGTGTTAAATGCGTAACTCCATACGTGACTCCGTACGTGAAGGAAAACCTTGAAGGTTAGAGCATCGCTGTATTATCAATAATAGATGAATGGATTTTAACTGGGGTCAAAAGAATACCATTAGAAAGATACAGACCTTTTTCCACTTTCCACGTTTATCATGACCATTGGATTAAGAAATATTTCTGTCACCAATATTAGTGTTGAATTCAAGTATTTCCACTCTAGTTTTGGTATCAATATAATCAACGGTGGAAGTAGGTCGTTCGATTTATATTTGCTCTTTTTATTTCTTTCTGCTTAACTTTTTTGGTTAAATATAAATTAGCCTATTTGTAAAACAAAATGCTCATTCTCCTTCACACTGTGGGATCAAATTTATGTACGTGTATTAACTAAAATAAATTTAGGGAAATTTTTTTATCTATTTTACAAAATATACTAAGTCATATTTAAAGCCTAGCCTATTATGACCTATTAGGCCAAAACATGTTTTTATATATTAATATATATAATATTAAAAAAAGTTACACAAATTTTAAAAATGTATGAAAAATAATCTGCCCTAATTCTTTTAATTTTAGCTTATATTATAATTATTTAAATGATTAATTTATAATTATTCTTGTGATTTTTATATTTATTTTGGGATCAAAGCAAACTCAAATCAAATTGAAATTAAACGAGACTTAAAACTTTACAATTTTAGATATTAAAATAAATTCACATTAAAGTATTATCTTTAATTTAAGAAGGAGCAAATAGGTCTATCATGCAATAGGCATATATTTTAATATCACAATAAATTCACTTTACAATTAAAGAAGGAGCAAAAAAACTCAATTTGATTCAACTTAATTTTATTCCAAATATTTTTAATAATATTTACTTTGTTTATCAAAATGTAAATTTTAGGGGAAATCATGTCAAAATCAAATACATAACCTACCATGCTAATAAAAAAACCACAGACTTAAGAATCACTTTAATTGTTTGTTGCAAAAAAAAGTTAAATGAAGTTTAGACCTTGCAATATTTGATATACACTACTAATAAAATAGAGTATTTTAATTTCTCGATAAGGCCATTTATTTGCTCCTTCTTTATTTTAATGATATTTGTATTTGGAATCAATAGGCCTATCATGCATTAGGCATATACTAGACTCAAATATTATTGATAAACAAATTGCCCTATTTAGATAACAATCTAAATAAGAACATTTGTAGCTAATCTATATTATATATTTATTCTTTTTTAAGTTAGTAATATATCTAGCAATTTTTATATATTTTACAAACTAATCATTTTATGAACTTCTCGTTCATATCACTTTGTGTAAGGATCAAAATGATTGAATATCATATTATTTCTACAGTAGCAGATTTTCTTCCTTTGATTTTGGGAATATAATTTCATATATGAATTTATATTTTATATCACATTTCAAAATCATTTATGTGCATTATGGTGGAATAAAAATATATTGCATAATAGAAATTTTTTTCTATATATACAATATTTTAGCTTCTTACCAAAGCAAATTATGAGGGAGAACTATAACTTCTTGCCTTGATGCATACAATCTTTGCAACATGTAAAGTTGCATATCACTCAAGATAATATTTAAAATTCTTCTTTCTTAAATAAATATATAACTAATAATTTAGGACATTAAAAGTATTATAATTGAATCATTTTATATATGAATATACTTCAAGATACTCAATAGTTATTTTAATTGACATATAATAATCAATGAAGATTTTGCATATAAATTCACCAATACTATCAAGACATATTATCTTAATTACATAATTAAGAAGTTATGCTCAAAATCAAATTATTTGAGCAAGTAATATCACAAACATTAGGTCATAGATTGATAATAAATACATATATGACTATTTTGTTAAACAATTAATTAGAATAATAAAATATCCATATAGTTCTACTATCCATATAACAAATAAATTGATCAACATATGTCACCTTATACTCATTCCAAAAATATTAAAAATTATGTCCCAACCTTAACTGGTATGGCATAATAATTGCCTTGAGAAGAAGTCATAAATGAAAATTTATTTAAGAATTTCAAGTTCTTTAATGAATAACCTTGTGAATTTTTAATTACTTTACATATTATTATTGATCTAGAATGGTCTATCCAATCATGTTAAATAATGAAAACATTTTGGTTAATAAACTTCTAGTTCATCATTCTTTTAATCATCTTTCTATATATAATATATATCAAAAGAAAATGATAGTAATATTTTTCAATACATTTGTCTTACTTAAGACCATCACTATAATATAAAAATATTTAATATCTCATTGTCTTAATGAAGTATCTATTTTCTATATTTTTAATACTTAGCAAATATCTCCGAGACTTAATTGATAAAAATTCATATCAATCAACTTTGTACTATCAAATATTATATTAATATAATTTGAACCAACCTTTCATAGAAAAATATTTTTTCGTTGTTAAGAGTATAGTGCATTGTTAAACTACCCATAAGACATTAATATTTAATATTAATTTAATAAAATAATAAAATTGACCATTTTTATCATCAATCAAAAAATTAATTCTTTCTTTATGATGTACAAGCAAATTTGCCATAACAAAATATGATGTACCATAAGAACTATGGTTGTGAGTGTTATTCTCATCAACAAAACTGATCTTATTTTGATTTTCTTTAAAATGGAATATAGTAAAGTTTCACAAGATTTTTAGATGTATGATAAGTACATAATTAAGACATTTTATTCAAATTTCCAATAGCCTTTGGCATCATAGGTCTTTCTTATTATATTCTCTAACTTCTAGTAGAGAAAACTAACCTTGTAGTTATCTATACTATTCTTATAACTACCATGATTGCATAAATTAAATTGGTCTTTTTCTACATATACAATTATAATCTTGTCCACTTCTAAACCTTTTTTTTTTTATTAATAATGCATTTGCTTCAGGGAATACAATAAAACTTGGAAGACAATTTTCATTTTTTTTTATCAAAAACTAGTTATTTTATTCAATCAAGAGAATGACAAAGCATTTATATAATATAAAAGAATGAATGAAAAATTAGATCATGTAATTTATAAAGAAAAGATAAATAATATTGAATTAAATTTTTTTCATCATTATCACCAAAAATTTTATTTGACATGATTATGTTGGCACAAGAAAAATTATTACCTTTATAATCTGATTATAGCTTAATGGAAGTCATGAGTCTTTTAAGACAATAGCAAAATGTTTAAAACTTTGTATCTATACTTGCTCTTTGAAATTCAATAATAAAAGAAAGAATCTCAAGCTTTTTTATATATGATGACTTTAGAATACTCAAAATAAATAGTAAGTTACCAAACATGTAAAAATATAAGGCAAATAATAGATCATTTAATAAAATAAAATTATCCAAGCTAAATCAAAAATAAATAATAGGCATGCTTCTCACTTGTAAATTTTAGACTTCTTCTTTGACATTTTGAGTCTACAATACAAGTTTTCTAAATAATATATTTAAAAAATAGATTAACATAAAATTTTTAGATTGAATTCTAACTAGATATGATAAGGAAGAATAAAGAATCTAGATTTGTATAAAATTCTTGAAATGCCACTTTATATCTAAATATATTGACCTTTTACTAATTATAATGGTGATAAAGCATCTAATCAAAGATAAAACATATGGAGCAATAAAAATAATTCAATCATATATTTGTTATAACAAAGTTGCATATTAATAATAAAGAAGTATAAAAGAAAATATACATGTAAATTCAACAATCTTACTATAGGCACAATAAGCCCATCAGATGCAATTATAGCAAAAATGAATAATAGTCTTGTTAGGCATTTTTGTACAACTTTACATTAATAATTGAAAAGTAATTGAAAATTCACAAGGTTATTCATTAAAGAATCTTCTTATCTTTAATAAAATTTCATGCATACTTCTTCTAAAGGCAATTATAAGGTTATTACTAGTTAAGGTTGGGATAGAATTTTTAATATTTTTAGAATAAATATAAGGTGACATATGTTGATCTATTTATCCACTATGTAGATATTTGAACTATATAGATATTTTATTATTTTAATTAATTCTTCAACAAAATAGCCATATATGCATTTATTATTGATTCACAACCTAATGTTTATAATGTTACTTGCTTAAATAATTTGATTTTGAGCATAATTTCTTAATCATGCAATTAAGAAAATATGTCTTGAAAGTATTGGTGAATTTATATGCAAAATCTTCATTGATTGTTATATGTCAATTAGAATAATTATTGAAAATTTTGAAGTATATTCCTATATAAAATGATTTAGTTATAATCTTTTTAATGTCCCAAATTATTATTATATATTTATTTAAGAGAGCAAAATTTGCTATAATGTCTTAAAAGAAATGCAACTTTTCATGTTACAAAACTTATATGCATCCAAACGAGAAATTATAATTAGCTTTGGTAAGAAGTTAAAATATTTTATATATATAATTTTTTTATTTTGCAATACATTTTTATTCCACCACAATGCACATAAATGATTTTGAAAATATATGAAATTATATTCCCAAAATCATAGGAAGAAAATATACAATTGTAGAAATAATATGATATTCAATCATCTTGATTCTCACACAAAGCAATATGAACCAGAAGTTCACAAGGCAATTTGTTTATTAATAATATTTGAGTTTAGTATATGCCTAATGCATGATAGACCTATTGGTACCAAATACAAATATCCTTAAAATAAAGAAGGAGTAGAAAATGATCTTATTGAGAAATTAAATACTTTTGAAAAATTTTAAAATATAATTAACAATAAACTTCTAGAAAAAGTTGAAATTTGAGATATAGTGATAAACTGTTGGAAGAAGTTCAAGTACTAGAAATTTTTGAAAATAGTGAAATATCAATTGATTATATCTACAATGAGGAAATTGAAACAAAAAAAGGGGAAATGGTTATCAATAACATTTAATTTTATAAAAAGATAATGTATGATTATTGACTAAAAGAAAAGAGAAAAAACATAACTAAAATAGAAATATGAAGTTTAAATTTACTTATAAAATAAAGAAACACTAAAAGGTGTTAAGCCAATAAAATACCCCGAAGGTATGAAAGTTAAATGTATAATTATACAAAGATAATAAGAAAATTGAACTTGTAAAAAATGTATGATTTGTATATAAGGGTTTTTACAATGATTATCATTAGCTATGAGAATATTTATTTTTATGTGGTGGGTATAATTTTCTAGCATTATATTAGAATTTAATATGCATCTAATGGATTTAATATATCCTATTTACTGTGTGACAATTGACAATTATGTTATATAATATTCTTGATACATTTCTAATGCTTGAAGCATGAAATTTGAATTTTTGAGAAATAAATTCAATCAAATTACAAAGATCTTTATATAGATTAAAGCAATGTAGACAATGTGTTGTAATTATCTTAATGAATATTTGTTAAAAGAAGTATATAAAAATTCCTTGTGTTTTTATTAAGAAATTTAGATGTGATTTTAGTATAATTGTTACATATGTTGATGACTTAAATATTATTGGAACTCTTAAAGAGTTTTCTAAAATAGTAGAATGCTTAAAGAAAGAATTTGAAGTGAAAGACCTTAAGAAAATAAAACTTTTCCTTAGTATGCAGATTAAACATTTAGAAAATAGAATCCTTTTGCATCAGATAGCTTATATAATAAAGGTACTAAAGTTCTTTTATATAGATAAAACCCATTCATTGAGCATCTTAATGGTTGTAAAGTTATTAGATGTGAATAAGAATCTTTTTCAACTTTAAAAGAGTAGTGAAGAACTATTTAGTCTTAAAGTATCATATTTGAGTGCTATTGAAGCACTAATCTATTTTGCTAATCATATATGACTTGATATATCATTCTCTATAAACTTGTTAGCAAGATATAGTTGTTGCTCCACACAAAGGCATTGGAATGGAATTAAGCATATACTTCAATATCTTTATGGTACAATGGATATAAGTTTATACTATTCAAATGTATCTAAAGTTAAACAAATTGGTTATACATATGCAAGTTCTTTGTTCGATCCTTATAATGCTCAATCACAAATAGATTATTTATTCACTCAGATTGGTGCAACTATTTCATAGCATTCTATGAAACAAATTATATCAGTAACTTTCTCTAATTATGCAAAAATTTTAGCAATTCATTAGGCAAGTTGAGAATGTATTTGGTTAAAGTTTTAATTTGAGACTATTCAAGCAACATGTCGTTTATCATTCGAAAGAAGTTGCTAGCAATTTTATATGAAGATAATGCAGCATGTATAGCTCAATTGAAAAGAGAATACATTAAAGGTAATAGACCAAAACATATCTCACCAAAATTCTTTTTCACACATAATCCTCAGCAAAATTGTGATATGGATATTCAATAAATTCATTCCAGTGATAATTTGGCATATTTATTCACCAAGTCACTTCATACTATAACGTTTGAAAAGCTAGTTCATAATATTGGATTATGCTAATTAAAAGATCTTAAATGATATTATTATAAGAGGGAGTTAATACGCATTGTACTCTTTTTTTTTCCTTAACCAAAGTTTTGTTCCATTAGGTCTTTTTTGTAAAGTTTTTAATGACGCAGTCTTTTATTGGATATTATCATTAAGTACTCCTTTATATTGATATCCAACGGGGAGTGTTATGAATAATTATTAGGTTCATTAAATATAGATGTCTATAGGTCAAATGTTATATTCTTATTATAATCAATTATTAGGTTTCAATTTTATTTTTGAACCATTATTGTAAAATTGTAATGTTTGATCTATTTACCTTATAAATATGAGTTGTATAAATCATTCTATATATAGTTGAATTAAATATTCTACTCGTTCTCATAATTCTTCTTTATCTCTTTTATATCTTTCTTTAGTTATTTCTTAATTTATTAATTTTATAATAGGTTAAATTATTTCAACAAGAAATCTCACAAATACTAGGTTGCAAATTGATAATAAATTCATGTGACTATTTTGTTAAAGAATTAATAAAAATATCCATATAATCAATAAATAGATGAACATATGTTACCTTCTACTCTTTCCAAAATTACTAGGAATGCAATCCCAACCTTAACTAGTAATAGTCTTGTAATTGCCTTGAGAACAAGTAGCATATGAAATTTTATTGAAGAATCTTTTGGTTCTTCAATGTATAATATTATAAATTTTCAATTACTTTTTACATCATTTTTTATTTGAAATAATCCATTTGGTCATGCCAAATAATTAAAAAAAATGGTCAGGGAACTTCTAATTCACTGTTCTTTCAATCAATTTTGTATATATATGTATATAGAAATATATATTGCATATAAAAAATGATAATAACCTTTTCTAATACATTTTTCTTACTTGAGATTATCACTATAATATATAAAAATATTCAATATCTTATTATTTTAATAAGGTGTCTATTTCATCGTATGTCTCTAAAACATAGTAAATATCTTTCAAGACTTAATTGACAATAATGCATATCAATCAACTAAATATCTTTGAAACTTGATTGATAAAAATGTATATCAATCAACTTTATACTATCAAATATTATATATCCATAAGAGAAAAATATTCAATATGAATTCAAAAAAAATTGAAATTGGCCATTATCATTATTAATCAAATTATCAATTTTTTCTTGGGGATGCACAAGGAAATTTCACACATTGGAATGTGCTATATCATAGGAATTATGATTAAGAGTACTATTCTCATAAACAAAATTAACCTCATTTTTTTAAGTGAAGCATTATGAAGTTCCACAAAATGTTTAAAGATATGATAGGCACATAATTAAGATATTTCATGCAATATTTCGTTCAAAATTTGCAATAACCTTTAACATCATAGGCCTTTCTTATTATATTTTCCATTTTCTAGTGGAGAAAACTAATCTTATGGTATATTATTTTTATAATTATCACAATTGCATAAATTAATTTGGTCATTTTCCATATACATAATTATAACTTTATCCACCTCTAAACCATCTTTTATTAATAATATATTTGCTTGAGGGAATACAATAAAACTAACAAGATGAATCTCATTATTTTTCATCAAAAACTAACTATTTTATTCAGCCAAAAGAATGTATGACAAAGCATTTATATGATGACAAAAGAAAGAAAGAAAAACTAAATCATGCAATTGATAAAGGAAAAAAATAATACTAAATAAAATTTTATTTTATTTCTTTGCTTTATTATTATCACCATAAATTTTATTTGACATGAAGATGGTAGCAAAGAAAATCATTACCTTTTATAATCTGATTGTAGCTTCGTGGAAGGCATGAATATTTTAACACAAAGATAAAATATTCTAACCTTTGCATCTACACTTGCTCTTTGGAATTCAAAAATAGAAGTAAGAATTTCAAGCTTTTTTATTCATGATGACTTAGGCAAACTCATAGCAAATAGAAAATTATTTAACATGTAAAAACATGAGGTAAATGGTAAATAATTTAATAAAATAAAAATTTCTAAACCAATAATAAGCATGGTTTTCGCTTATAAATTTATGGTCTTCTTCATCAACATTTTGGATTTGCAATATAGGTTCCTCTAAACAAACATTTAAAACATAAATTAACATAAAAAATTTACTACATTTAAATTAAATTTTAAGTAGATATGACGATGAAGAAAAAAGAACCTAAATTTGTATGAGATTCTTGAAATGTCACTTTATATCTAAACATATTAACTTCTTACCAATTATAACAGGAGAAAAGCATCTAATTAAAGATAAGACATATAAGAGAGAACAAAAATGATTTAATCATATATATGTTATAGTAAAATTGCGTATTAATTATAAAAAGATATAAAAGAAATAGGTAGATAAATTTAACAAAGTTATTGTTGACATAGTAAGCCCACCAAATGCAATTATGACAAACTTGAATAATAATCTTGTAAGATAAAGCCTCTTTAGAATTTTCACACAGCTTTATATTAATACTTTATTCCTTTATTAAATCATATTTTTAGGATTCATTACATTTAAAAGAATTTAAGAATTTAATATCCATAATAGATAATTTTCCCCATAATATTGAGTATTAATAGCAATAACATGTACATTAATTGAATTAAAAGGAATATCAATTAAAATAAAAAAAAATTATCCATACATAAATCATTAAATCATATATGAAAATATTATTCCAAAAAAAAAACTAAATTAAAAGTAAATGGTATGCAATAATAGAAAAATAAAATTCATAGATTAGTAGCAAATTGACAAGTTTAATTTCTTATTAGATAATTTGAATACATGAATTAGTAAAACAAAATTAGAAAGTAACAAACTTAATATTGCAAAATAAAAATGTAAGAATCATTTATCATGGTGTAAAGTAATAACTCTTGAATAAGGAAATAATTTTATACGCAATTCAACTATTTTATCATAAATAATAATTATCACAAATAACAAGAGCAATCATATAAAAGCTTTTCTTATTTTATATTTCAAACTTAATATGTATAATCATACAAAAAAATAAAAAGGATCTTTCAAAAGGTAATCTACATGACATAATAAAAATTATTACTTGACTGTATCTAAATTTGATAAGGAAAAAGTTCATACTCACAAATTTTGTAGATTTGAGCAAATTAAACAATGATACTTCTCTTACAAATCTAAAAACTCAA
Source organism: Sindora glabra (assembly GCA_020226215.1). Lineage (NCBI taxonomy): Eukaryota > Viridiplantae > Streptophyta > Magnoliopsida > Fabales > Fabaceae > Sindora > Sindora glabra. The sequence goes on from CM035226.1 coordinate 98,710,013, forward strand.
TCTGTAGGAGAATCATACTGATAATATATCATAAAATTAATCTAAAAATTCATATATTTAAAGTTGGTCTTTAAAATTCTGACACTTGCTTTGCAAACTAGTTTAGAGGTTATGGTACATATTTATAATAGGTGTAGTTCAATTTTATACTTTACTTATTTATAGGTCATCATGTTAAAAAAATTATTAAAATTTCAATAAAAAACTAGTTATTCTTCTTCTCATTTTTTTCAAACGACTTGAAATCTTCTTATTGTTATAGTGTAAAAAACTTTAAACCAATTGTAAATTAAATTTAATCTATATCTTTGATCTATGTTTCACATTGACTATGAATAAGAAAAAGATATGTCATTAAAGTAATTAAGAATTTTTAATTATAATAAAAAATTTAATTTTTTTATTAATATAGCTACACATGAATAGGTGATAATCTAAAATTAATATACATTGATAGTGGATTAAATTTAAATTCTTCTAATATTTTGTAATTTTTTTAAACCTTATCAACAAAATTTGCAACTTTGTAATTGTCTTTTTTTTTCTTTTTTTAAAGTAAAGCACCACTTTTTTCAATTTAATATTTAACGAGTTACAAAGTTACAACAGCCTTAACAAGAGTTGCAACACAATGAATTTATTTAAATTTTTTTATTGAAATGTTACAATTTTTGTAGAAAAATTACAAAAAAATATGAAAAATCTTTAAAAAGTCCCCAAAACATACCGAATCAGATAATGCAAATACTAATAATATTCCTAAAAAGCAAGGTAGTAAAACAAAATTGTTTGACTTCTATGTTTTTATATTTTACAGTGTACTTATATCATTAGAATAAAATAAAATTACAAATATCAATTATTCTTAATTTTTGAGGAGACTAATGTTCTTGTACCACGAGACATTTTTAACAGAATAGATGAGGGAACTATTTCTCACGAAATTCATTTACACTCTCATTTCTTAAATTTTACGGGGAATATTCCTATTGCCCTCAATAACTTGAGGCAAGCATCTGTTGAATATGATAAGAAATTCTAAATTATCCGGTTAACACATAATTTGTATACTTATTACCTGTAAAAATTGAAATAACATAAGAAGAATTAAAATAAATATAAAAATTTTCTAATAATTAATTTTCAAACAATCCCTCCTAACATTCATATCAATTCTCTTCTTTGTAGTGACCATAATATAAATTGTATATCCTCTAATTAAGAATCTCTCATCCAATAATATTATGATGCCAACTAAACCGAGCCTAACTTATCTCAGACAGTTATATGTGATTTTATGATATAATTTTATTGTTTTAAGGTTTCAAAACTCAAGATGAGCAGAATAGAATAAGTTATTGTTTTCTTTAAGTTTCACATTATTTTTGTTTTACTTATTAATTTTTAATGAATAAAGTTTTATTTTAAATAAGTTTAATGTGTATGCATGAGTTCACACGTTTGATTTTAAATAAATTTAATGTGTATCCATGAGTTCATAAGCTAGTTAGGTCTTAAAAAATAACTCCTTTTTAAAATTGAATAAAGCTCCTGTACAAAATTCAAGCAACCAAAAAAGGAAAAATAAAAATTAATATTTATTAGTATTTGTTACACTCGTTGACATTAAAGAAATTATATAAATAAATACATTTGAATCCCATCCAATCTAAAGAAAATCGTTGAATTTTGGAGTCTCTTATCATATTTTTATATTCCACCTAATTCTATAATTGATTTATTTAAGAGACACAATCCCGTAGACACATTATAATTCTTTCACCTGAAAGTTTTCCTTTTCATACAATTCCAATATTACTATGTATAAAGTATCAGATGATATATACTAATTTAATAAGATTGTATATACTAATTATTTCTTTGAATTTTACTGTCATACTTATTATTTTTAATTGTTAAATGAAATTTGAGGCGATTTTAAGTCTCGCGTTAACCATCAGCAACAAATTTTATTTATCAATTGTAAAATAAAGTTTAATATTTCCCTAACTTGGATAGAGAAGAATTTTATTCCTTTATCAAAGTTATATGTTAATTTTCTCCAATATCCCATATATATTGTAGCATCTGTTTTAATATATGTATGTATGCATATATATATATATATATATATATAAATTGAGTGACAATAAGCCCCATATAAATCTAGGGATCATACAAGAGTCATGAGTATTCACACAATATAAGCTTTGTGAATTAATTGGTGTTAAATACGTGACTACGTACGTGAAGCAAAAATTTGGTGCTTGAAGCATCGTTGTATTATCAATAATCGATGAAGGAATTTTGACTAGGGTCAAAAGATTACAATCGGAAAGATACTGATCTTTTTCCTCATTCCATGTTTATTTTGGCCATTGGATTAAGAAATATTTCTGTCACTTTATACTTGGTTTATAAATTTCTAGGGGCTTATTCTGTTTTTGGTTTAATTTAAATCAGCTTATTTCTAAAATAAAATGTTTGTTATCCCTCATGCGTTTGAACCTTCAATTTTGCATATGTACGTTAAATAATTTATCATTTATATAATTATAAAAATTTAAAATAAAATGAATTTAGGTGAAACTTTTAACCTATTTTACAAAATATACTAAATCATATTTAAAACCTAACTTGTTATCACTTCTAGGCCAAACTTTTTTTTATATGTTAAATTTTACAATCTATAAATATATACATATATATAATATTAAAAAAGGTTATACACGTTTTAAAAAATACATGAAAAATAATACACCTTCATTCTTTTAATTTTAGCTTATATTATAATATCAATTATAATTATTTAAATGATTGATTTATAATTATTTTAGGATCGAAATAAACGTAAGTCAAATTGAAATCGAACCAAACTTCAGAGTTTACTATTTTTGACATCAAAATAAATAGAAATTAAAGTATTATCATTAATTTAAATTTGAACAACTTTTTGTGTAGCTAAGTTATATTTGATAATATCAAAACTCAATTTGATTCAACTTAATTTTATCCTAAATATTTTTTAAATAATCTTTACTAATTATTAAGCTTGAAAATTTTATATATAAATGTTAGGCCAAAATTTCAGATTATTACAAATTTATAGGTCATCTAAACAGATTTTTCTTTTTTACAAATCTAACTTATTTTAAGAAAAATTCAATTTGACCAACCTACTTTTTTTCCATTTAGGTACAAAATTACATTTGTACAAAAAATAATATAAATTGTTTCATATTATTGTAATCGGGTGATATTATGAGTCAATTTCCAGGTGTGTAGGTGTGTCATATGTCTGACACGTTTTGGACACAACATGCGTACGTCACATGCATAACAACTATTGGACAAATGCTTGTACATGTCTACTTTTTATTGAAAAAAATTTTTATGTTTCAATTCTATCATATATGATAGCATAATTATAATATTTAAAATAGGAGGGCTTGTCAGTTTCCGAATTTATTGCTCAGTTTACTCGATTCTTTCGATATACTTAAAATAGGAGCTTATTATTCTTTGTCTCAATGGAAATACTCTGAATTCTCCATCCATGAATCTTCCAAGATATAACTCTTATTAACTTTTTCTGCTTTGATACCACCATTCATATTAACTTTCTCTTATTATCTCTTTTTTTTTTTTTTCAGATCTGTTAATAACAAAAGGGGGTATCGGGGGTTTGCAAAAGATTTTGTACATAATCTTAAGGGAAGCATTTTAAAAGAAAATTCAAATTTTCAAGGGGAGCTAAATCTCTGATACATTGCTCTAAATCCCTATTTGCTCCAAATGTTCCTATAACATAGAGCAACTTTAATGTCTTTACTTTAATACTTCTTCTCACCTTGATTTTAAATTAAAAATCTTTGCAAAGTTTGTCATTCTCAACATAGAGAAGAATGAGGTACAAAATGGGAATGCAAAATATTTTGGGCCTTTGATTTATAAGTTGAATTTTAAACTTAAGGTTTTTATTTCTAATTCAACCAATTATTTGGGGCCCTTTCTATAGTGCAATAGACAAAATCAGATGCACCCAAACATGGGGCAAGTGACAAAATACTATTGGTCCATATGTGCAATGTGTAGGCCACACCCCAGAGATTTGAAATTTCAAAATTTATTTGAAATTACAAAACTTCCCCAATGTGCTACCAATGTGGATTTGATGAGTTTAACAAACTGATATCCACATGGGCACAGAATTACCATTTTAATTGGCCCCATTTTCTTTGTCAAAAGCTTCTATTGGAAGCTTTCATGGGACGAAGTTCTTTCCCAAACCCTAATAACCTTTGAAAATTGTTTTTCGTTCAGCTAAACCCTAACAATAGCAGCAATGGCAACCATTGGATCAAACTTAATGCTCTCTTCATTCAAACAAGAAGAGGAAATTAGGCTTTGAGAATGACAATGCAACTATTGCAAAAAAGAAAGTTTGCTTCAAGAAACCTATAGAAAGCAAGAATCTGGAATGGGGTTATTCGATGGATTTGATACTTTATGATAATTAATGGAAGATCAATAAAACTTAATAAAGACTAAACCTTGGTGGTTGCTGGCTCAAGCTCCTTATCTCGCCAGACATGGGTAGAAACCTCATTCTTCTAGTTTTAAGCAACAAAATTGATGTTGGTTCCTTGACGAAGGAGGGATTTACAGTTAGAATTTGGGACATTAACACTGAGTCAGAGCATAAATTGAATTTTAAGCTTTCGAAGAGTTTGGGAGATCACATCTTCAATCAATGGTAGATGGATGATTTTGTGAAGAGAAGAGATTTAAAGGTAGGAGATGAGATTGGATTTCATTAGGAGCCCTACAAAATGCAATTTGACTTTTTGATTCTCAATAGAGCTGTAGCTTTTGTGAAAGATTTAGAGAAGAAAGATTTTATGCAGAAGTTGAAGATGAAGGAAGGGGGCACCTCTTTAACTTTGTAGGCAAATAGTGAAATTGTTTATATTTATCATTCTTTTTCAGTGAATCAGTATTTAATTTAGTACAACAACATTCTTTATTCAATTCTAGTCATTTATTGCATAAAGCAATAAATATTATCTGGTTTGTTTACTGTGTATATGTTTCATATAATAATTATAAGTGATGAATTTATTTTCCTTAATTTATAAGCTTTTCTTTCCTTTTTATATTGTAATTTATTTTCATCTGATTCAATTTTTTTTGTACTTTAAATGGTACTATCAATAGTAAATTAAGCCAAGTTAGATTTTATGTTAAATTAATCTCCTATCCATATAATTTTAGCAAATTTTGAAATTGTCTTATATATAATTTATTTGTTTCTAATTGAATATTTACAATTATAATTTATTTTTAATGATATTCTTTATCAAGAAATCAACATTAAGAAATTGTTGTTTTTAGGGTTTGGCCAAACAAAAAACAATCTTCAAAGGTTGTTAGGGTTTGGTTAGGAACTTCACTACACAGAAGCATCCAATAGAAGCTTTGAGAAAAAAAAATGGGGCCAATTAAAATGGTTATTTTGTGCCGATGGGGATATCAATTTATCAAAGTCAACAAATCCACATTGGAGTAGATTGGGGAAGTTTTGTAATTTCAAATAAATTTTGGGTTAGAAAAACTCCTGGGTGTGGCCCACACATTGCATATACGGACCAATAGTAATTCACCACTTGCCCTATATTTGGGTGCATCTAATTTTGTCTATTGCACCATAGAAAACACCATTATTTGGGTGTAAATATTATAGATCATTACTTTATAGACCATTAAATATTTTTATGGGAATTTGGGCCACCACTCTTCATCAAATCAAGCCTAAGATCTTTTACAAAATTATAAGCAAAAATCTTTTTTATCATTTGGTTAATTTTGAAAATGCCCAAACTTGCACTTCAAGAAATGATCCTATTGGCTTTGATTTTAAATTTAAAATTTAAATAAGTTGAATTTAATTCAATGGCCAAATTCAAATATCTAATTATTAGTATCCATTGGATCATGTAAGAGAGGTAAAATCCAAATTCAAATTGGTTTCCAATATGTTCTAAATTGAAGAAATATAAAAAGAGAAAAGTCAATTCAATTTCCTTGTTCAAAAAGGCAATTGGTCAATCAAAGGATGTATAAACTAGTATTCACAAATTTTTGACTAAAAACCAAGACCAAAATTCAAATTTCAACTAGATAGCAAGTGGATTACTATCTCAAGTGGGAACCAATTTCTTTTTGATACAAAGTGATAGGATCTCACCACACATGATTTAAACGTCCTATTTTTAGCACACAAGTCAAGGGAGACAATTTGGGAAGCAAGTTAACTTGGAAATAAAGTTGCCTTCACAAGCTTTCCTCTATAAATATGTTTTATTCTTTGGAAGAAGATATGCCAATCAATAGCACTACAACTTTCAAATCTATCTTGCTTTCTTCTTTATGTTTGAATCTTTCTCCAATATTCTTGAGCTTGAATTTGTATATCTACACTTTAGAGTGTTTGAATAAATGATTGCAAAATCTCTTAGTGAGATTGTGAAAACTTGTTTTTTGTACTTATGAAAAAAGCTAGAGATTGAAAGAAAGATGGAGTCTTTCTTAGGAAGAAGTAGCTTGTATTAAGTTTTGAGATTAGGCTTGGAAGAGGTTCTTGTGTGAAGGACTAGTGTGATCCTCATAAAAGAAATAAATGGGCTGCGAGGACAAATAGTTGTAATATATTGACAATTGGTAATATACCTCAAATGATATTTGATAGTTTGAAAAGGGATAAATAAACTCAAAAAGGATTCCTTTTAAATTAAATAGTGTTGGTGTTCAATATTCTTCTTCAATCTTATTATTTCCAAGCATTTTATATTTTATGATTTTTCTGGAGCATACACAGTTTTTATTCAGATTGATGAAGAAATATTTTTTATTTTGAAATATATACCAACGGCTTCTTACACATTTTTGTTGAATTAATTTTATCTTTGAAACTGCATATTGATAATTGCATCTCTTATATGTAACCATCAAAATGAGTGGAAGCTTAGTATTTCCATAATGTTCACACTAATTTATTTATAAATGGAGTAATTGCAATTGCAATTATTAGAAAAAATCTGAATCACATACGAAAAACCCAACATATAGTTAAAAAAATGTACCTTTTTTCTTGCTATCATTTAATTGAATTTGACCACCGCTTATAAAAAACAGCTAAAAGCATGTGATGGTCTAATATATTAGTAGATATTAGGTGTAATATGTTAATTATTTTAATTCTTCTTTAATATTTATAATTTTTTTCCATTGCCGAACATACTTATTTTGAGTTTTTTTTGTATAATATAATTAGAAATTAGAAATATAAATTATAGAAAATTCTTATAATTATATTAATTATGTACCAAATTCAAGTATTTTATAAAAATATATATAAATTTTTTATAAAAGACCCATTCAATTAATAAGTTTACCATAGAACATGCAGTAACTGTTTGCCCTGAGACACTCTATTATTCATCCATACCATGTATAAAATGATCAATTATGAGAATATTAATTAAGAAAAAGATTTAATTCACAAACTTTTCGACGGCTCAGAAATGGTAACCTACAATATTTTCCAAATTATTATGCCATCAAAATTGAACTAAAATCTCGAGAATTTCAGTTATGTTATTATAAAGTTAATATAAATTTAATTCACTTCAATATCTTATATCATAAATGAACAATGGAAACATTAAATAAAACTCGTACGGATATTACTCTATAGAATCATGACTACATACCTACCAAGAATTGCAACTAATCTAATCAATTAAAATATAATATTTCTTGCTTCATCATGTTAATTATATGGTCCGTTGTGACGTCATGAAACAAACATAAGCCATATCAATGATTTCTCTTGCATGATAATCTTGGAGAAAAAAATGCAAAATAAATATACAGGGGTTGGATTTTATTTTTTTCAACTTTAAAGAGTTAAAAATTAAAATATTAAATCATATAAGATTTAAAATTAACATTCATATTTTATTTAATTAATTATTTTATTAAATTTACTTATTTTTTAATAAATATTTTAAACATTATTTTTAAATAACTTTTTATTTATGTTCAAGTATTTAAATTTCCATTTTTAAATTTAATTTATATTTATAGTAATTATATAACACAAAAAATTTTGTTTCCACCATGCGCATGCATACACACATTTTATTTGGAATGATCCTTGAAGCCACAAAAAAAAAAATTGTCTTAAAGTAATTGTCATGAATAGTACAAATCATGAACTTTTAAATTATGTTTTGAGATTGATTAATTACCTTAGAAATTATTTTTAAAGCCAAGTGGACACTTCCAAACATTGTAGGTATACGTATCACAGTTGCATGTAATCCATTAGATGATCCGATATATTAGTTTATAATGGGGTGATCATCGGTTGGCTAATGACGGTTGAAACTGATTTTTAACTCGATAGTTCTTATTCAAAATGTAATTTTTTTTAACCCAACCAAACTCAATTGCATAACCTCAACTGAATTTAACTGTTAAATTTAGTTTTGGTCGGTTAACTTCAGTTTAAATCGGTTTAAAATTTGAAAAAAAATTCAAAAATACCTAAATAAATTAATTTAAAGATTAAAATTAGTTTATAAACAAATATTAATACCATAATTCTACTAATATAACTATCATAAAAAAAATCAAGTATTAAATTACAAAAATTATCAATAAAATTTTAAATATGAATTTTTAAACAAAAAATTAATATAAATTTTTATTAATATCAATTAAGTTCGGTTAATTATGGTTAAGAATTTTCACCCACATTAATCAACCACCCAAAATTTACCAAAAATTTTCTCTGTTTTTAACCGATAACAATATATTAACCTCTCTTAACTAACTAACTTTGGGTTCGGTAGGTCAGTTAAGAGCAGTTTAAAAATATTTGATCACCCCTAGTTTATATTACATGTTATATGTAATTTTTTTAAATTCTTCCTTAACTTTTATAATTTTTTTATATAGACATACTTTACTCACTTTAAATTTCCTGAATAAAAAAAATTAAACAATAGAATAAAAAGTTATATAAAATCATTTTAATTATATTTAGTATGTACATGATTAATTCATGTAATTTAGAAATATGTACATAGTCCGACTGTACTCATCAAATAGGGGGGAACACATTACCAAAAAATAGAAAAAAGTGCGGAACCCCCATTTCATAAAAAATGGGTTTCAATTTTTATTTTAATTTTACTTCTATCCCACCTTCGTTCTGGCTATATACCTGCAAAGAAGAATTCCTAATACTTCAAAATACATTTTCTTTCTCTTCATTTCACTTCAAGTTATCATATCGATACTTTTGCCTAGTATGATTATTGCATCTGTGACATACTAGGCGGCTTTATAAGTTTTGTAGAAGATTAGTTTTTGATAAAGTAACAAATTTACGATATATATATTATTTTATATGAAATTAAGTAATTGTGATTATAATATGATTATATCTACATTTTATACTACATAAATAATACAACATTACATTAGAAGGAGATCAATTTTTGACAAATACTCATGACTACATTATACATTAACAATACAATTAGCTAGGTGAACATTTCATCTTTGGTAGAGTTGCAATCATCAATGGTAATTCAACTTTCATACCAGTCAAAGTCTTGTAATACTAATTAATTGATAGAGCAAAAGACAAAAAATAACATTTTGTATTCGGTTGGGAGAAGGTGATCAAAAGAAACTAACAGTAACTGTATCTAAAATTACATTATATTGGACTGATTTCCCTACTCAGTTAAATTAAGAACTTTGAAAAAAAGAAAATTCCACCAGTGTAAGCATGGTATACTTAATACGGCACGGGTAGAAAAATAATATTATGCCAGCTCCGTTGGGTACCATTTTATACTATATTAGCGGCCATACTTCATCTTACCGAAGATCAATGTGAATAATGACATTTCCCTTTTCACTATTTAACTATCAACAATTGGCATATTTCAACCTTAAAAAGACTTTGGCACATTTTATAGGATGTTGATGAATAAAGATTTTAAGAAAACATTAATTAAAATATTTTGTTTAAATCACGGAAATTAAGTTTTCTTATTTTAAAATAATATTGATTCAATTCACTCCAATATCTTATACATTAAATGAATAAGAGTAACATGAAATAACGGAATTTTTTACATTACTCCATAGAATCATGGCTACCTTATCATGAATTGCTACTAATGCAATAAATTAAAATGCAGAACTCATACAATTAATGTCAACCTTATCATGCCGATTATTTGCCTCATTCGGACGTAGGCAACAAACATAACCTATATGCATGACCAGCTCCCTTACTCAATTAACTTTAGGGTGGTTAGATTTTATTTTTATTTTTAAGTATAGGGTGGTTAGATTTTATTTTCAACTTGAAAAATTTAGAAGTAAAAATATCAAATTATTTAAAATTTAAAATTAACATTCATTACTCACTTAATGCAAATTCCATTTGATTATGTAAGAGGCAGTAAATAAATTGTATTATTATTAGTAGAGAAAAATACAATTTATTCTAAAAAAAGATATAAAATCATGTAAATTTTATTTACTGAAATAAATTATTGCACATGGTGCATAGACTTCATGATGAAAATTATAAGCAAATGCAATAAATTATAAGGAGGTATAGGCAACTCCAACCATATAGATAGATAAATAATGAAACATTTATTTTGGTCCTCGAAAAATGAAATTTCTATAGATTTTGTCTCTAACTAAAAGTTGATATCAATTTAATCTTTAAAAATCAAATATCTCAAAATTTAGTCCTTGTATAATCATGATCAAATTAGCATTTAATAGCTATATAGGAGGTAAAGTTGTCAATTCAACTTAACCAATAAATTGTTTCATTCCTTGATGATGCAAGGGTTAAATTTTCAGACAAAGTTAATTTTTAGGAACCAAATTAACATCAATTTTTAGTGAGAGATAAAATTAATAGAAATTTTATTTTATAAGGAACAAAATAGATATTTAATCTTATCCTGTGATAATAAGTTGCCAAACATATTTATTTTTATAAACCTTTTTAAAGTATTAAGTTATGAATAGTATAATTTATTATTACAATTGATTTGAGATTAGTAAATTAAGTTGAGCTACTCATAAGCTTTCATTGAGTTGAGCTAAGCTCAATAAATTAGCTTGAATCAAATTATAAGCTTTCATTGAGTTGAGCTAAGCTCAATAAATTAGCTTGAATCAAATTTGGATTGAATGATGATGAAGTGAGGATATTTAAAGTAAGCCAAGCATGGACAGAAAACTCAACTCAATTTGAAGCATAGACCGATAACTCAACTCAATTTGACTCATTGTTAGCCCTAATTCAAAGTAAATGGTGACAACTTAAATTAAATGAACACCACTGCAAAAAAACTAATTAATGCTATGTGTTTAGAAGATTTTACATCGAAATACGACTCCATTTTATCAAGCACTATAGTAAATATTTGTTGCCATTGGTTACAAAATCATTGTGAAAAAGGAAAATAATGTTAATTTCTATAATAAAAAATTATCATAGTCTCTTGTTGGACATACTACCTGATAATTGATGCAAAGTCAAAGATATCAATTTCTCATAAATATTTGATGTGAAATGTCTTCCTAATATTTTTGTAAATCAATTTTTTACTTTTCCATTAGAATATTTGTAGTCAAACTTGAATAAATATAGCATCCCATGCAAAAATTTGTATTTTGAGCTAAAAACTTCGAAAGGTTATAACTTTAGACTCAGTTATTCATTTAAAACATGTTTTATATCAATTTCATATAAATTTTGAGATCTTTTCATCTACACAAAATCCCAAGGGGTTTTTTTCTTCCTGGAATGACAAAAAAATGCTATTTTCATTGACTTTTTAAAATTTTCTATCCTTCAATTTCAACTATAATATTTTATCAAATATATATAATAAATATCTAACAGTCATATACAACTTTAAAAGTTATGCAAGGAAAATGTAAATAAAAATCTCTTTAAAAAAGCTTAAAAAATCACAGAAATGGAAAAGATGAAGAAATAAAAGCAAGAAAAGATAGTTTTTATATTTTAAACTAGTGTGACATTTGCTTCGTGCTCAATATTAGTTGAAAGACTATTAGTAACTTATTGATGTGTGTGGAGGATAAAGAAACATCTAAAGTTTTGCAAATAGAGCTATACAAAGATGGAAATTGAGCCTAAAAATAAATAAAAATGAGAGAGAGAGTAATATTGAGGAAAAGAATAAGATGTACTTTATTTATAATACAAAAATATTACCATGTCAAGAGTTCTTACAAGACTTCAATATTTTTAGATGTCGATTATTTCTAAAATTGATATCTTAAGTTTCGTTGTTTTTTCAATAAACTTTAAGTGTCATATATTTTAGCATTAGTTACATTAAAAAAAAAGAATTGACATTTTATGTTTCTTAATAATTTCAAAAATGCCACCAAATCCAAACGGACTTTGGTTAATTCTAAAATCAATATCTTAAATTTCATCATCTTCCTAATAATATTTAAATGCCATACATTAATACATTAGTTAAGTAAAAAAAAGCCAATTTAATAAGTTTCCTCATAATTTTAAAAATGCCACTATATCCAAATAAAAACTAGTTAATTCTAAAATTAACATCTTAAATTTCCTTACTTTCTTAGTAATTTTCAAATGCCATACATTATGATGTTGGTTAAGTAAGAAAACAATTGCCTCAAGTTTCTTAACAATTACAAAAATACCACCACATCTAAATAGATATTAGTTAATTTAAAAATCAAAGTCTTGAGTTTCCTCACTTTCCTAGTATCCTTTAAATGTCATGCCTTATGACGATGTTAGTTAATCTAACCATCATCTTAAGATTTTTAGGAATTTCAAAAAAGCCACCAATTCAAAATAGATATTGGTTGTATTTATTAACTATCATTTGGTTAGTCTCAATGATTTAAAAAATGTTACCACATTGATATGAATGTTGATTTTACTTTCTACCAATGTTTATCTATTGACATAGAATCACAATTTTATAGTAAGAGAAATTAAATGTTTTAAGGATTAAATTGAGAATAAAAATTAAATGAGGACTAGGTTAAATAAAACTTGTATCAACGAAGAATCAAAATGGCATTTTAGTTCAATAAGATTACTGGTTATGGATTCAAAGATTCTTGACTATCAGGTAAGCTAAGTCAATCATGTTGTTAAAAGTGGAAATGTGATAAAAATGAGAAAAGCTTTTCATAAAAATTTCAAGCAACGAAGAAAGGATAATATCCTAGTAACTGTTATTATGTATTCCACTTAATGACATTAATTAAAGAAGTTTTATAGTCAAACACAGCTCCATGGCATCCAATTTAAGGTAAATAGTTAAACTTGGGAATCATATGAAATTTTCTGAGTTATACCCACTTCAATAAATTATTTCTTTGTTATTGTTGAGAAAAGTACGTAATTACAAACAAAATATCATAAACGTAGAAAGGGTAAGGTTTGCCCCTGAAAATGGTATTTTTTTTAGAATTGTTGTAACAAAATACAGAATAATTTTTTTCATCATATAATGGTAGAAATGAAAAATTTTACATTGGAATAATTTTTTAATGAAAAAAAGAGTAGAGTTAAAGTTGGAACAGCACATAATTTTTTCTAATGAAATTACTAATTTGATGGTGGGCAAAGATAAAGCATAATTAAAGTACATGGTTATTCACTCAAATAAAGACTTGCCGTTATCTTTAACCTTTTAAATGCACAAACACAACGAATCTACTTCCACTAAAACTAAAAACTAGAATCACACACACACACACGCACGCACGCACGTGCGCGCGCACACACACACATATTAGGAGAGTTTATTTTGATTTTCATGATCGTTTTGAGTTTTGGGTTAATCTCACCATCTCAGAATAAGATATAATCAAGAGGAAAGAAAGATAGAAATGAATTCAAATAGTGTTGATTTTCATGATCGTTTTGAGTTTTGGGTTAATCTCACCATCTCAGAATAAGATATAATCAAGAGGAAAGAAAGATAGAAATGAATTCAAATAGTGTTACTGCCAATTTGGATAGCCGCTAAGAAGGATAAATTATCCCTCATTAATAATGTATAAAATGTTAATTTGTGAAAAGTTACTCTAAGTCGGAGGCATATTAACAGAATAAAATTATTGTGTATAATTAAGTGTGTAGTTCTGTCCAATAGAAATTTTGAAATAATGGTCACTACATAATTTTTCATTTTTCATTCTATACCTTAGTGGGACTTTACCTTTTCTTCACCAAGTAGATTTCCATTGATGTATACTATAGTTTATACCATTAATCTTACTAGTGTGAATGATCTTAAATTATCCAGACTTTTGGAACCGCAAATTTTACTCCGGGCACTGTAGAATTTACCACTAAGATTTAAAAAATGATCCGTGACTGCAATATTACTAGTAATATTGTGTTTTCAGGACAGACCGCGTCCGCAATTTTCTACAACTTTAGACCATTATAAATGTATTTTTTCGCATTCACCCGCATCGCGACGCAACCGCGACCGTAATTTAAATCCCTGATTTACCAATAAGATTTTTATAATAAATTTCATTGTTCATTATTTTTAAATTTGTCAAAACAAATATCAGATTCTTTTATCAAATTCATGAATTAATTTTCTCCAATATCTCATCACATGTATATAATTAACATTTAAAAAATAATATAAAAATAAGTTATAATAAATATTATCTTGATTTTAAATTAGGATTTAAATATGTTATAATTAATAAAATTATAAATAAATTCAAAATATAGAATTGTCAAAAATTATGATTATGATTAATAATAATATTGCGGCAATTTTTGTATTTGTTGTTTGCATTTTATAACCTTGAGTCCCATATAAATCAAGTAGCCATATTATAATGATGACTATTCACCCAAAATAAACTATATATGGATTAGTTGGTGTTAAGATATGTAAGTCCATATGGTAAAAAGTTTACGGTTATTACATCATCAGATCATATTATCAGTTACAGAGTAAGGGATTTTGACAAGAAGGGCAAAAGAATACCATTCGCATGACGGAGCCATTTTCCCACACTAATGCACATTTATTTTGCTGGCTTTTGATTAAGAAATATCTTCGCCACGAATGACAGATTTAGATTTTTTAAGTTGTGGGAAACACATTCACATGTTAAATTAAAACAAAATTATCATAAAAAAATTAAATACTTGAATAAGAATAAAATATAATTTATCTCTATATAATTTTGTGTATGTCTTTGTTAATGAGTATTTATTACGGCAATATATATATATATATAAACAAATTTGTTTGTAGACAGAATTCTCCCCCAATATATTTCGTGGGGGCAATTCCCCCCCCCCTCCAAAACAATATATTGTATTACAATATATGAATTCAAGGATATAATTCCTTTCTCTTCCTTTGTTGATTGAAGCCAATACAATCAATATTTTTTTTCCGTTTAGAAATCAATAGAATAATTTTATGATTACATTATTTAGATTGGTAGTACGTAGAATATTATTGCTCATCTCATATTTATTCTATTTGATACGAGTTAATTATAACATGACACCTGTAACATTAGCACGTGCACGCGCCATTGTGAAAAAAAAAAAAAAAAGCCTCGCCCCAGTACTCATATATATGAAATACATGAGAACGTTTTCATAGAAATTTTTTTTATTTAAGTCCTTTTCCTTTTATTTTCATGATTAAAAACTTATTTTAGTCGTTATCAAGTTTTTATCAATTTTATCCTTAATTAAAAGTTTATATCAATTTAATTCTTATAAGATTAAAAACTTTAAATTTTAGTCTTTTTGTACAATAATTCAGTATTAAATCTTATATATAGAAAGACTAAAATTTGAAAATTTTTAATTTTATCAGAACCAAATTAATATAAACTTTCAATTAAGAGTAAAATTTTCTTTTAGGGATCAAAAATAGATGTTTAATCTATTTTCATTCTTTTTATGTTTTTCTTGTTTACAAAATTCTTGAATTCCACATACATTTTTTAATTATAAATACATTTTTTTTACCACACAGGTGTTTCAATTAAGAAAAATATTTTCAACGATTACGAAAAAATATTGAAAAATGCTTTCAATTAAGAGGCGCTTAATATTATTAGGTGTGGTTGTGGGTCAAGTGTTTAACTCAAATTTTATTGAGGATGTTGACCTGTTCGAAGTTACTCATATTCCATATTAATTAAGTTTGATATGTTTATTAAAAATAAAAATGTTTTCAATTTGTTCAACTATCATAAAACTTCTAAGACCTGCTTTGTAGACTGGTTTAGTGGCTTACCGAAATGGATATATTTATAATAGCTCTAGTTCAATTTAATATTATTATTTATTTATACGTTATCATGTTATGAAAAAATTGTTAGAACTTTGATAAAAATAGTGTTAGTTATTCTTATTCCTATTTTTTAACGGCGTGAAATCTTTCTATCTTTCTACTATAGTATCAAAAACTTTACACCAATTGTAAATTCAACTTAATCTATATCTCCCCCACACTCGAAAAGCTATATTGGCTGCTCTTCTATAACCTTTAAAATTAAATTAGCTCTATTGAAATACGAATTCAAATTTCATCAATTGCAAGCGTAAAATGTTTCACATTAATAGTGAATGTAAAAAAATATAAGTAATTCAAACTTTTTAACTATAACAAAAAAGTTATAATAATTTTTATTAATACGATAACACAGATCATAGTGTAAAGTTAATTAATACTAATAATAAATTAAATTTGGATCATTGTAATATTTTGTAATCTTTTTAAACATTATCAACAATATTAGCAACTTTATCGTTTTGTATTTTTCTTCTTTTTTTAAAGAAAAACGCAACTTTATTAGATTCCTTTTTCTGTGAAGACAACTTTATTAGATTTAATATTTAAAAAGTGCATAAAAAGTTACAATTCCATTGACAAAAATTGTAACACAAGAATTTATAAAAAAAAAATACGAAAAATATGAAAAATCTTTAAAAAGTCTCAAAAACATACCAAATTGGATAATATGCAAATGCTAATAATTTTCTTATAAAACAAGGTAGTAAAAGAAAATTGTTTGACTTCTATCCTTTTAAATGAATAAAATGTACTTTACCCTTTGAAGTATATATTATATGCAAAAAATAAAAAAAACTACTTTCAAAGTAAGTGCAACATAACACCTAAATTATAGTTAGTGGGCTATTAACCCCCTCAAAATTAGGTTCACATGTAAATCAATGGCAACATAATTAGATCTCAAAGTTTTCCTTCATTCACAGATAAAGTCCTGATCATGCTCTTCTTTCATCTTTTTATTTCTTCCATAGTTAATGTATATTCCATTTTTTCTCATCTCATTCTTTAAAAATAATTTGAGATTTTAAAATTAATGCATGCAAAGAAATATAATGAGACATTAAATTACCATAATTGTATGATTACTTCAATTATTTGAAAACTAAAATTTCAATTATTTGAATTAAGTTGAAAGGACATACAATCATATATTTCATAAAACAAGTGTGTAGATTTGATAGTTGATAGTTTTCTATAGCATAGAAAATTAGTTTTTAACCTTATTGGAATCAACCTTTTAAACTCCCTTATCATCATAACAAATCACTTAAAATTGAAATTTAATTCTAGTAACACATATTCAAGTCTAATACTAGTTAGTTTGCATTGATATGTTATTTACTTCTCTAGCCTAAGGTTTATGGGATGAGAAGATGTCACCAGTCATTGTCGACCTCAATCAAAGAGTTCATTATTTTACTTTATAATTTGCAAAATTGCATCTTATTGTATTTTAGCTATGAAAGAGGAGATGAAAGAAAGGGTGGGATGCAAATTAATTGTGAAAAAAAATAACAAGATGAAGGAATGACCTAGTTGAGACTTTATTTGTGAATGAAGAAAAAATTTGACATCATATTATGTTGATGTTAATTTAGATGGAAATTCACTGTAGAGGGAATTAATTGCCTACTATATATAGTTTAGGTGTTAAATTGCCTGGGTTTTTTTGCACACATTACCTTTTATCCTTTTTAAATTTTATGGTGTATTTATATCATTGAAACAATGCTAAAAAATACCAATATTAATTATTCTTAATTTTTAATGAGACTAGAGGGGAGAACATTTTCCCCCGAATTAGTTGTTTTACACTCTCTATTCTTAAATTTTTTGGAGAATATTCCTATTGTCCTTAATAACTTGAGGCAATCCCTTACTCAAGGATAAGAAATTCATAGTTTGTTAATGAATACATAATTTGCATACCTTCAATCAATGGGGATTAAAATAAATGTAAGGGGAATTGAGATAAATGCGAAAATATTTTAATAATTAATTTTTCAATAATTTCTCCGTATATTTATTTCAATTATTATTCGTAGTAGTAGGTACATAAACTATGTGCCTATAGATTAACGAAAAATCTCTCAGTCAATGATATTATGATTTCAACCAAAAGTAGCCTAACTTATCTCAAATAGTTATATATTTGTGATTTTATGATACAATTTTATTGTTTTAAGGTTCTAAACTCAGCGTGAACGAATAGAATAAATTATTATTTTCTTAAAATTTGACATTATTATTATACTAATAAAATTTTAATGAATGAAGTTTTATTTTAAATAAATTTAATCTATATGCATGAGTTCATACATTTTTTATGAATAAACACAACGTTTAATCTCTAATATTAAAAGATGGTAATTATTATATCTATTAAATTTCGTAATTAGTATTATTAATCCCTTATTTTTTTTCTATAACTACACAT
This sequence comes from Sindora glabra, assembly GCA_020226215.1. Classification (NCBI taxonomy): domain Eukaryota; kingdom Viridiplantae; phylum Streptophyta; class Magnoliopsida; order Fabales; family Fabaceae; genus Sindora; species Sindora glabra. Next base: position 98,728,943 of record CM035226.1, read on the forward strand.
CTTTCCATTCACTTACAATATTAAAATAAATGAAAAATATTGAAGTTAATTATTAAATCTCACAGTGACAATTCAAATACATGCATACTTTTTCTGGTTATATTCTTTCTTTTCAACATTTATTTTAGTATTATGTGTGAGGGGAAGGATGAATAATTACAACAAAAGCAAAAATAAGAAACCAATAATACTAATTTTAAAATTTAAAGATATACTATTCACCAACTTTATAAATAAAGAATTAAATCCTCTATTTATCCTCCTTTTTTTCCTTTCTATACTATCAGGTAACCTAGACTAGTTACGTCCCCAAAGTCTTCAAAAGTAGGTACGTTTTAAAAATGAATAAAGCTCCTCTACCAAGTTCAAGTAACAAAGAAGAGATGAAACGTTGATATTTGTTAGTATTTGTTCCACTTTTTTTATATTAAAAGGTTTTATAACTAAATATATTTACATAAAATCCAATTTAAATTGTTGAAATTTTAGAGTCTTTTATAATTTTTTGTACTCTACCTACTTGTGTAAACTATTTATTTGAATAAACATCGATGTAGAAAAGATATAATCCCGTTGACATATTATAACTATATCACAGAAATCTTTTCTTTTCCAATAATTTGACCAGAAAAGAATTTTGTTTCTTTATCAAATTTATAAATTTATATGTTAATTTTCTCCCATATCTCACTTATAATTTAACACATTTTTAAGTATATATATATTGAGTGACATATATTTTGAGTGACAATAAACCCCATATAAATCTAGGGATCATACAACAGTTATGAGTATTCACACAACATAACTTTCTGAATTAATTGGTGTTAAATATGTGACACCGTATGTAAGTAAAAACTTGTGCTTAGTGCATCCTTGTATTATCAATAATAGATGAAGGAATTTTGACTAAGGTGAAAAGAATACCATTAGAAAGATACTGACCTTTTTCTACATTCCACGTTTATTTTGGCCATCGGACTAAGAAATATTTCTGTCACCAATATTAGCATTGAATTCAAGTATTTCCACTCCAGTTTCGGTATCAATATAATCAAGTGGAAGTAGGTCATTGGATTTATGCTTGGTCTATAAATTATTTTAGGTTTAATTTAAATTAGCTTATTTGTAAAATAAAATAAATTTAAGGCAAACTTTTGACTCATCTTAAAAATATAATAAGTCATATTTAAAGCCTAGCATATTAAATACTAGGCCAAACCATGATTTTTATGTATTAAATTTTACAATCTATAAATGTATAATATTAAAAGATATATATACATTTTAAAAAAATATATATGAAAAATAATACACTCTTATAATTGCTCTTATGGTTTTTATATTTATCTCAGGATCAAAGCAAACTAAAGTCAAATTCAAATTAAACAAAACTTAAAAACTTTTCAATTTTTGACATTAAAATATATTCAAATTAAAGTATTATCATTAATTTAAGCTTGAATTGCTTTCTATGTAGTTGAATTATACTTAATAATATCAAAACTCAGCTTGATTCAACTTAATTCTATTCCAAATATTTTTTTAAATCTTTACTAATTATCAATTTTGAAATTTTTTTTTTATGAAGATTAGATCAAATTTTAAGACCACTACAAATTTATAAGTGATGCCAACCCCTTTCTTTTATGCAAGCCTCACCTCTATTAGAAAATACTTAATTTAACCTAACTTACTTTCACCAACAATAGAATCAAAATAAATTTCCTTCCAGGTGCATCATTACATTAGTACATAAAATAATATCACTTGCTTCATATTATCGTAATCGAGTAATATTATGGGTCAATTACAGGTGTGTACGTGTGTCATATGTCTAACACGTTTCTGGATACAACATACCTACAACACATGCATATCTATTAGAAAAATATTTGTACATATCAACTTTTTATTGAAAATAATTTTTATGTTTTAATATTTTCTCGTATTCTATCATGTACCATAGCATAATTTTAATGATTAATATCAAATACAACTTTTCCAAGGAATTGGGCAAAGGAGATGAGGTTAAATTCATAACCTAGATCCAATGCATTTATGTTCTGCAATCTCAATAGTTGTTGTGACAAATAGAAAAATTACAATTTCTACGTATAATTGATCTCATCGAATTATCCCTAAAAGAACAAAAGAAAGTTAGAGGATTTAAGGTGGCACTCCCTTAAATTGTCCTTATGCCTAGATGGGAATATAGTAGTCTGAGTAAGGGTTTCTAAGAATAAGGATTCTTATATAATTAATAAATTAAGTTAGGTCATGGATTCTGCTCATCATAAAATTCATACCCAATTATATGCATTAGGCTAAAGTACAAATTTAAACCCTTAAGTTTAATTGTCACTTAATTAGGTTTAAAAAAATAGTGACATTAATAGTTATATTTATAAATAATGTGAGGTCCATAATAAATATTTCCAACAATCTCTCATTTGAACCTATATAATTTATAAATAGTGGCCACTTTTAAATTGATGTCGACATCAAATGGTACTTTTTCATCTATAGGTCTAATTAAGATTATAAATATACAATAACACAACATTATATTCTAAAAGGGTATTAATATCAAGCATATTGCATGCCTACACATTATTGTCCAAAATAATTAATATCTAATGGAGATATTAATGTAAGCATAAATGTGCACAATAGGATTTACATAAATTTAATGTAATTATATGTAAGTCCCCATACAATGTTCCTAACATCCTCCCAAGATATCCAATGAGAATTAATATTCTCAATACAAAAATGAGATAAGGTCTAAATATTTTTAGTCACACATTATAACCCAAAATGTGTATAAAATGTATGGTGACATCACGAATATTTCATTATGAATATTTTGTTTAAACATATCTCAAGATAACAATGAACTCATAAAATCAAGACATTTAATAACCTGAAGCACCAAAAGTCTAAGACAAATCCACATTATTTTCATGATTATGATTTATTCCAACTCCTAAACCTTTGCTAGTAGATCTGCAAGTGTACAATCCATGGAAAAATGCAAGTAATATACTCATGTATCTTCTTTCTTTCACAAATTGGTACTTTTCACTAAAGTCCTTTATATGAGCAAAATCTTTATTGCTCAAAAAGAAGACCATGCTAGTAGTACTATTGTAATAAAATAATTAAAGAAATAAAGACTTAATCAAACAACTTCATAAGCACATTCACATCACACGCCATATCTTGCCTTTATAATGGAGGTTGTTATAAATGATTGTTCAATGTCTTCCATAACAACTCCTTTTAATAGATGTCTAGTCATAGATTTATGATCACTAGGACAACAAACCAAATGAATTTGAGTAGCCTATACATATGTGATCTCCAAATTTCTTGTAGATTAGTATGTAATCATTTGTACCATCCAAGTACCATATTAATAGTAATAAAATATCTTTGACCTAAACCCACATTAGGCTACCTACAACTAATGCAAATGGGCATTCCTACTTATTTTATTTATCACTTTGAAAGACATTGGACCCAATAAAATGAACTTTAAGACAAAGTAGCCCTCACAATCTTTTCTCTTTAAATATGCTTCATTACTTTATAAAAAAATACACCAAGTAATTGCACTATAACTTACAAATTTGTCTTGCTCCCTTCTTTGTGTTTGTAACCTTGTCCAATATTCTTGAGCTTAAATTTGTATATTCACACTTTAAAGTGTTTGACTAAATGAATGTGAAATCTCCTAATGAGATTGGTAGAACTTGTTGCTTGTACTTTTGAAAAGTTAGAGATTGAGAGAAAGAATAGTCTTTCTTAAGAACAAATAGCTTATATTAAACCTTGGGATTAGGTTTGGAAAAAGTTCTTTTCAAAAGAACAAGTGTGATCCTCATAAAAGGGGTGAAAGTGTTGTGAGTAGTTATAACTTATTCACAATTAGTAATATGTTTCAAATGATATTTGGTAGCTAGCTTAAGAATGGATGAGGAGACCTAAAAGACACTCCTTTTGAATTATTGAACCTTTATAAATAGTGTTGGTGTTGAATATTCTTCTTCAATCTTATTATTTTCAAGCATTTTATTTTTCATAATTTGTCTTCAAACTAGAGCGTACACATGGTTTCCATTCACATCCGTGAAGAAATATTTTTTATTTTGAAGATATATATCCACGGCTTCTTACACAGTTTTATTGAATTAATTTTATTTTTGAAACTGCATAATGATAAAAACAATTTTCAAGAATTTCTTCTTGTATTTTCATATTTTTTGTAAAATAAATCCAAGAAATTTTAACTTTCAATTTTCATTGAAAAATTTTCTAAAATCAGTTCACTTCCTCTAAACTTATAAGTTCTATCACGTATCATATATATATATATATATATATATATATATATATATATATATATACTTACTTTAAGTTTCCAGTATTATATAGTTAAAATTTTGAAAGCTAAATTATATGAAATTCATATAATTGTATTTATTATGTACATAATTTGAGTATTTTACAAATATATATAATTTTTGTATAAAAGATCCATTCGATTAATAAGTTCTGCCGTGGAACATTCAGTAACTATTTACCCAGAAACACTTTTTATTCGTCCATAGCATATATAAAATGATTGCTTAAGGGATTATTTATAATTCAAGGAAAAGATTTAATTCACTAGCTTCTTTGAGGTTCATTATATCATAAAAATTAAGCTATAATCTCCTGAATTTTAATTATCTTTTTTCTTAAATTAATATAGATTTAATTCACCTCAACATCTTATATCTTAAATGAACAATAGAAACATTAAGTGAAAGATCTACAAAAATTATTCTATAGAATCATGACTAGGTACCTGCCATGAATTGCATCTAATCTAATCATTTAAAATATAATATTTCATACAAATAATGCTTACTTCATGATGCTAATTATATGGTCCATTGTGACAGCATGAAACAAACATAAGCCACATGCATGTCTTCTCTCGCATGATAATCTTGGGGGAAAAAAATGCAAAATAAGTATATAGGGATTGGATTTTATTTTTTCTGACTTTAAAAACTTAAAAATTAAAATATTAGATCATATAAAATTTAAAATTAATACTTAAAAATTATTTAATTAATCATTTTATTAAATTCATTCATTTTTACATAAATATTTTTAAAAGAATCACAATATTGTTATATATTGATTTATAACATTATTTTTTAAATAATTTTATAACTTATTTTCAAGTTTTTAAAATTATATTTTTAATTTAATTTATATAATTAGTTAATATAACACAAAAGGAATTTGTTTTCACTACATACATGTTATTTGGAGTGATCTTTGAAGCCACACACATAAAAACCTTTGTACTAAAATAATTGTCATGAATAGTACAAGCCATGGACTCTTAAATTGTGTTCCGGGATTGATTAATTACATGGTGAATCATTTTTGAAGCCAAGTGAACACTTCCAAGCAAGGGTGATCATTAGTTGGTTAATGGTAATTAAAACTATTTTTTTAACCAATCCCTCTTAATTGTGAATGTACTTTTTCCCATTTGAAATAGACTAATCGCATAACTTTAATCAAATTTAATCAATGAATTGAATTTCAATCTATTAATTTCGATTTTGGTTGGTCTCAAATTTTGAAAATAAATTTTAAAAATGCTCAAATAGATTTATTTAATTGTTAAAATTAATTTAAAAATATATGTTAACAACATAGTTCCATTAATATAACTATAACAAAAAATAAGTTAATTTACAAAAATGATTAATGGAATAATGAATATAAACTTTCAACTAAAAAAATTAACATATATTTCAATTAATTTCAATTTTTTATGGTTAAGAATTTTGCACCCGTAGTTAACCTACCACTCAAAATTTATAATTTTTTTCTATTTTTAACCAATAAGATTTGATCAAATGATTAATAATGGTTTAAAAATATTTGATTACCCCTACTTTTTGAGCATTGTAAGCAGGGATTTAAATTACGGTTGCGGTCACAATCGCGGTCGCATCACAATGTGGATGAATGCGGCCATATAAGTCTAAAATTGTGAAAAATCGCAGATGCGGTCTATCTCAAAAACACAATATTGTGGGCAATATTACGGTTGCAGACCGTTTTTTAAATCCTAGATTGTAGGTATAGATATCACAGTTGCATGTAATCCATTAGATGATCTAATATATTAGTTTATATTGCGTGTTAAATGTAATTTTTTAACTTCTTTCATAATTATATAATTTTTTTCTATAGCCAAACTTTACTCTCTTTAATTTTCCTGAATAAAAAATTAAACATTAGAAAAATATATTATATAAAATCATTTTAATCATATTTAATATGTACATGATTAGCTCATGTATTTTAGAAATATGTACATAGCCCGCCTGTACTCATTAAATAGTATGGAAAACATTAAAAAAAAGAAGAAGAAGAAGAAAGTGCAGAACCTCCTCCATTTCAGGAAAAAAATTGGTTTCAATTTTTATTTTAATTTTACCTCTATCCCACCCTTGTTCGAGCTATATACTTGCAAAGATGAATTCATAATACTTCAAAATACATTTTCCCCCTCTTCATTTTACTTCAAGTTATCATATTGACAACCATTATTTTTGCTTAATATGATTATTGCACCTGTGATATACTAGGCAGCTTTATTAGTTATAAGATTAGTTTTTGGTAAAGTAACAAATTTACGATATATATTATTATATGTGAAATTAATTAATTATGATTATAATATGATTAGATCTACATTATATACTACATTAATAATACAATGATTACATTAGAAGGAGATTCATATTTATGACAAATATCCATGACTACATTATACTACAAATATGTGTTTCTTGAATGAGTTAGGTGAACATTTCATCTTCAATAGAGTTGTAATCATCAATAGAATTTCAACATTCACACCAATCAAAGTCTTGTAATATTAATTAATTATTAAACCAAAAGACATGAACAATGACCTTTTGTATTTGATTGGAAGAAGGTGATGAAAAGAACCTTACAGCCACTCAAGTAAAGTATACAATGATCAGATGTTAGAAACCCTATCAAAAATGGTGTTGTATTCGGCTGATGCCACACTCAGTTAAATTAAAAAATTTGAAAAAAAATAAACTTTCCACCCGTGTAAGCATGACATACCTAACGCAGCACGAGCAGAAAAATGATATGGTGGCAGCTCCATTGGACACCCCTTCAGGTAAGGATTTAAATCGTAATTGCGGATTGTGAATTGCATTATATATCCATAATTTTACATTATAACAATCATATTTTTACGCATTTATTCATTTTAATAATCGCAACTGTAATCTCAATTACAATGAAAACTATAATTTAGAATGGTGTCTTTGGCATTATTCTATAGAATCATGGCTACCTTACCATGAATTGCAACTAATGCAATCCATTAAAATCTAAATCTCATACAATTAATGTCAACCTTATCATGCTGATTATTTGGCTCATTCGGACATAAGTAACAAGCATAACCTATACGCATAACCAGCTCCCTTACCTAATTAACTTTAGGAGAAAATGTAAAATGCTTCTTTTTAAGTATAGGGTGGTTAGATTTTATTTCTATCAATGATTTAAAATTTTAAATTAATATTCATTATTTGCTTAATGCAAATTTCATTTAATTTTGGAAGAAGCAATAAATAAGTAAATAAATATTATTATTATTATTATAAGAGACAAATACAGTTTATTTTAAACAAAAAAGATATAAAATCGTGTAAATTTTATAGTTAAAAAAATTGCACATGGGGCATAGGCTTAATGGTACAAATTATAAGCAAATGCAATAAATTATAAGGAGGTATACGTAATTCCAGCCATATTACAGATAGATAAATGATTAAACATTTATTTTGGTCTTCAAATGAATTTTTGATAGATTTTATCCCTTATTAGCTAAAAATTGGTATTAATTTAGTCCTTAAATATTAAATATCTCAAAATTTAGTCCTTCTATCATCATGATCAAATTACCATTTAATAGTTACATGAGATAATGATGTCAATTCAGTTCAACTAATAAATTTTTTCATCCCTGATGATGTAAGGGTTAAATTTTGGGACAAAGTTGATTTTCAGGAACCAAATTGATATTAAATTTAAGAGAGAGGTAAAGTTGATAAAAATTTCATTTTACAAGGACTAAATCTTATTTTGTGCTAATAAGTTGCTAAACATATTTGTTTTTACAAAAAAAATTTAAAAGTGTTAAATTATGAATAGTATAATCTACTATTACAATTGATTTGAGATTAGTAAATTAAGTTAAGCTACTCATAAGCTTACATTGAGCCAGGCTTGAGCTCAATAAATTAGCTTGAATTGAATTTGGATTGTGCCACGATGAATTGAGTAAATAGAAAATAAGTCAACCTTGAACCAATACTAACTAAACTCAATTTGACTCTTTATCAGCCTAATCTAAAGTAAATAGGTGACAACCTAAATTAAATGAACACTACTACAGAAATGGTTGATTAGCATCTGGTGTTTAGAGAATTTTATGTGAAAATATAACCAACATTTTATCAAGAGTCATAATAAATATTTTTATGACATTATTTACAAAACCATCATAAAAAAAGAAAAATAATATCAATTCCTATAATTAAAAAAATCATCATGACTTTTTATAGGATAGATTACCTAATTAGTGTTGCAAAATTAAATATGTCAATTTCTAATAAATAATTGACATGAAATGTTTATCGAATATTCTTTTAAATCAATTTTTTATTTTCCTTCTAGAATATTTAGAATCAAACTTGAGTAAGTACAACATCCCACACAAAAATATATATTTTGAGCTAAGAATTTTAAGAGGTTGTAACTTCACAGTCAGTTGTCTATTTAAGGCACATTTTACATTAATTTCATGTAACTTTTCAAAATTTATCCATCTATATGAAATTCCAAGGGATTTTTCCCTTCCTAAAATCATAAAAAAGGGGCTCTTTTCATAGACTTTTCAATTTTTCTCTTTTTTTATCATTTTTTGGCCACTTCAGTTTCATCTATAATATTTTATCAAATACATATATATCAAACTCCAATATACCTTTAGATGTCCATTATTTCTGAAATTGACATATATTTTTCCAACAACCTATAAATGTCATATATTTTAATATTGATTACATAAAAAAAATTAACATTTTATGTTCCCTAATAATTTCAAAAATGTCACTATGTCTAAATGACATCAATTATCCTAGAACCAACAATTTAAGTTTTGTCATTTTCTTGGGAACCTTTAAATGTCATACATTAAAAGATTTGTTAAGTAGAAAAATTGATGTTTTAAATTTTTTCATAATTTCAAATATGTCACTATATTCAAATAAATGTTAGTTAATTCTAAAATCTATATCCAAAAATTTTCTCATTTTCTTAGCAATCTTCAAATGTCATAAATTATGATGTTAATTAAGTAAAAAACATTGTCTTAAGTTTCCTAATAATCGCAAAAATGCCACCATATTTAAATAAATATTAGTTAATTTTAAAACTGATGTCTTGGGTTTTCTCATTATCCTAGTATCCTTCAAATGTCATACTTTATAACATCAGTTAAATAAACAACCATCATCTTAAGTTTCTCAAGAATTTGAAAAATGTTACCTATTATGTCAAAATAAACGTCAGTTGTATTTCCTAATCTTTATCTTATTAGTCACAATAATTTCAAAAAAAAAATCATCACATTAATATGGATGTAGATTTTACCATCTATTAATGGCTATCCACTGACATAAAATCACAATTCTATAGTAGTGGAAACTGAATCTTTTAGGGATTAAATTGAGAATAAAAGTTAAACGAGGACAAAGTTAAATAAACAACGACGAATCAAATTTAATGGTTATGGACACAAAGATTCTTGAGTACCAGGTAAGTTAAGTCAATCATGTTCTTAAATGAGTAAAGCTTTTCATGCAAATTTCAAGGAACGAAGAAAGGATAAAATATTAATAACTGTTATTATGTATTCCACTTAATGACATTAATTAAAGAAGTTTTATAGTCAAACACCGCTCCATGGCATCCAATTTAAAGTAAATAGTTGAAACTTGGGAGTCATATGAAATTTTCTGAATTACGTCTGCTTCTATAAATCATTTTGTTTGCTATTATAGAGAAAAATATGTAATTACAAACAAAATATCATAAACACAGAAAGGTTAGAAGGTTTGCCCGTGAAAATGGTATTTTTAGAACTGTTGTAACAAAATACAGAGTAAAAATTTTCATCATATAATGGTAGAAATGAAAAAATTTACATCGGAGTGATTTTTTAATGAAAAACATAATAGAGTTAAAGTCGGACCAGTACATAATTTTTCCTAACGAAATTACTAATTTGACGGAGGTTAAAGATAAAGCATAATTAAAGTACACGGTTATTCAGTTAAATAAAGAATTGCAGTTATCTTTAACCTTCTGAATGCACAAACACAATGAATCTACTTCCAGTAAAGCTATCAACTAGAAATCTATACATGGTTGTCAAAAATAGAAATTAGGAGAGTTTATTTTGATTTTCATAATCGTTTTGGGTTTTGTGCTAGTCTCTCCATCTCAGGGAAAGATACAATTAAGAGGAAAGAAAGATGGAATTGATTTTGGATGGTGTTGCAGTCAATTTGAAAAGCAGCTAAGACGGGCTAATTATCGCTCATTAATAATGTATGAAATGTTAAGTTGTGAAAAGTTACTCTAAATTGGAGGTATATTATCAGAATAAAATTATTGTGTCTAATTAAGTGTGCAGCTTCTGTTCAATAGAAATTTTGAAATAATGGTCACTACATAATTTTTCATTCTATACTTGAGTGGAACTTTTCCTTTTCTTCACCAAGTAGATTTCCATTGATAACTTCTATATTTTATATCATTAATCTTACTGGTGTTAATGATCTTAAATTATCCAGACTTTTGAAACCCCAAATTTTACTCGAATTTACCAATAACATTTTTATAACAAATTCCATTATCCATTCTTTTTAAATTTGTTAAAAAAATATTATATTCTTTTATCAAATTCATGAACTAATTTTCTTCGATATCTTAACACATATATGTAACTACCATTTAAAAAATAATAATATTAAAAATGAGTTGCAATAAGTCTTATAATAATTTTAAATTAGGATTAAAGTATGTTGTAATCAATAAAATCATAAATAAATTAAAAATACAACTACTGCAATATAGAATTGGCAAAAATTATGATTATGATTAATAATAATATTGCGGCAATGTTGTATTTGTTGTTGGCATTTTATAGCCTTGAGTCCCACATAAACCAAGTATCCATATTATAATGATGACTATTCACACAAAATAAACTATATTGATGAGATGGTGTTAAAGTATGTAAATTCATCGGGTAAAAAATTCGCGGTTATTGCACCATTAGATCATATTATCAGCAATAGAGTGTGGGATTTTGATAAAGGGGACAGAAGAATACCCTTCGCATGATGGAGCCATCTTCCCCCATTAATGCACCTTTATTTTGCTGGCTTTTGATTGAGAAATATCTTTGCCACCAATGACAGATTTAGATTTTTTAAGTTGTGGGAAACACATTTACATATTAAAAATAAAATAAAATTATCATAAAAAATTTAAATATTTAAATAAAAATAAAGTCTAATATATCTCTATATAATTTTGTGTATGTCTTTGTTTATGAGTTTTAAATATTATATTTAGTTAAAATAAAAATTTTCTTTTTCGACTCATATAAAAATAAATTGTAGAAGTAATTTTACTTAGATTTACAATAGCAATATGTATTAATATATATCTATATATGTATAAACAAATTTGTTTGTGGAGGAAATTCTCTCCCAACATATTTTGTGGGGGCAATTCCCCCACCTCCCCTTCCAAAACAATATATTGTCAATAGATCCGTCTTGTTTGCCACCAATATATAATTTGCAATATATGAATTCAAGTATTTATTTCCTTTCTCTTCCTTAGTTGATTGGAATCAATAGAATCAATATTTTTTTCCTTTTACAAATCGACAGAACAATTACATAATTACATTATTTAGATTAGTAGTACATAAAATATTATTGCTCGTCTCATATTTATTATATTTGATATGAGTTAATTATAACATGACACATGGGACATCATTACATGCATGCACCATTGAAGGAAAAAAAAAAGACCATTGCCCAGTACTTATATATATATATATATATATATATATATATATATATATATATATATATATATATATATATATATATATATATATATATATATATATATATATATTTATATATATATATATATTTATATATGAAATACATTAGAACTTTTTCGTAGAAAAATTTTGTATTTAAATCATTTTCCTTTTATTTTCATGGATAAAAACCTATTTTAATCCCTATAAAATTGAATTTTTATTAATTTTGTTCTAAACTAAAAGTTTATATTAATTTGATTCTTGTAAAATTAAAAATTCTCAAATTTTAATCTTTTCATACAATAATTCAATATTCTATCTTATGTACAGAAGAGCTAAAATTTGAGAATTTTCAATCTTGAGATGACAAATTGATATAAACTAAAAGTTAGAGTTAAAATTGATAAATTCTCAATCTTTTAGGGGCGAAAAATAGATTTTTAGTCTATTTTCATTCCTTTTATATTTTTCTTGTTTACAAAATTCTAGACTTCCACATACATGTAGCAAACAGAATTTTTAATTAGAATTTATTTTTACCAGACGGAGGTGTTTCAACTAAGGAAAATGTTTTCAACTATTACAAAAAAATATTAAAAAATGTTTTCAATTATTAGGAGTGGGTCTAAGTAGTTTAACTCAAATTTCCTCTGCTATTGAGGATACTGTCCTGTTTGATGTTACTCATGCTCCGTATTAATACAGTTTGATATGTTTATAAGAAAAAAAAAAGATTTATAATAGGTATAGTTCAATTTAATAGTATTATTTCTTTATAAAAAATTACTAGAATTTTGATAAAAAAATGTTATTTATTCTTATTCCGATTTTTTAACAGCGTGAAATTGTTTTATCTTTCTATGATAGTGTCGAAAACTTTACACCAATTGTAAATTAGACTTAATCTGATTCACCCCCCACCGCCAAAAAGCTATTTTGGTTGCTCTTCTGTAAGTTTTAAAATTAAATTATCTCTATTGTAATATGAATTTAAATTTGATTAATTGCAAGTGTAAAATATTTTATGTTATTAGTGAATGAAAAAATAAGTCATTAAAGAATAAGAATTTTATTATAATAAAAAAATTTAATAATTTTTTATTAATTTGACAACACGTAACTTTACCATAGTGTAAATTTAATTTATATTAATAATATATTAAATTCAAATCCTTGTAATATTTTGTAATTTTTTTAAACCTCATCAACAATATATTAACAACTTCATAACTTTGTATTTTTCTTTTTTCTTTAAAGAAAAGCACAACTTGATTAGATTCCTTTTTTTTTTGTGAAGATAACTTTATTTGATTTAATATTTAAAAAGTGCATAAAAAGTTACAATTACATCAACAAAAGCTGTAACACAAGAATTTCATAAAAAAATTAATTTTTTTTGAAAATTTGCAATTTTTTTAGAAAAATTACAAAAAATATGAGAAATCTTTAAAAAGCCCCAAAAGCATACCAAATCAGATAATATGCAAATGCTAATAATATTCCAATAAATTAAGGTAATAAAACAAAATTGTTTGACTTCTATATTTTTTCAATTTTGCAGTGCATTTATATCATGAACAATGCTAAAAAAATAACAATATTAATTACTCTTAATTTTTAATGAGACTAATGTTCTTGTACCACGAGACATTTTAGACACAAAGATCAGAGGGCAGAACTATATATTTGTCCCCGAATTGTTTGAGACTCTCCATTTTTATTTTTTTTTTGAGAATATTCCTATTTCTCTTATTAACTTGAGGCAAGCTCCTCTTCAAGGATAAGAAATTTTTAGTTAAACATGGGATATATAGACACATAACTTGTATATCCACTACCATTAAGAATTAAAATAAATATAAGAAGGACATGATAAATGCAACAATTTCTCCTTACATTTATTTCAATTCCAATTCTTATTAATTGTGACCACGCAAGCTATATGTCCACTGATTAATTAACAATCTCACATTCAATGATATTATGATGGCAACCAAACGGGCCTTACTTATCTCAGGAAATTATATATTTGTGATTTTTTTATACGAGTTCATTGTTTTAAGGTTCCAAACTCAGCATGAATAGAATACAATTTTCTTTAAGTTTTACCATACAAGTTATTATTGTACTAATAAAATTTTAATGAATAAAGCTTTATTTTAAATAAGTTTTATGTATGTGCATGAGTTCATATGTTTTTTGGATGAATAAACATAATATTTAGTCCCTAATTTATAAAAGTGGTGATTATTTCATCCCTCCAATTTCATAACTAGCATTATTGATACTTATTTTAGCTTTTCCTATAATTATTCATCCTTCCATTCATTTACAATGTTAAAATAAATGAAAATTGTTGAAGTTAATTGTTAAATTTCACATTGACAATATCAAATGTATACTTACTCTTTTTATTATGTTCTTCCTTTTCAACATTTGTTATAGTATTACATATGAAAGGAAGGATGCATAATTGTAACAAAAGTAAAAATAAGGGACCAACAATACTAATTTTAAAATTTAACTAATATAATAATTACTATTTTTATAAATGAAAAAATAAATGTTATGTTTATTACTATTTTTTTATTTGATACTATCAAGTAATATAAGCTAGTTAAGTCTCCAAAGTATTCAAAAGTACGTCAGTTTTAAAAATGAATAAAGCTCCTGCAAAAAATAAAAAATTCAATTAATAAAGAAGGGATAAAACATTGATATTTGTTAGTATTTGTTCCACTCGTTGACATTAAAGAAGTTTTATAACTAAATTCATCTGCATGACATTCAATTTAGAGTAAATTGTTGAAATTTCAGAGTCTTTTATAATTTCTTTTAATACTCAATCTAATTCTATAAATTATTTGTTTTAATAAGCATCCATATATAAGAGATACAATTCCATTGACATATTATAAGTCTATCACAGGAAGGTTTCCTTTTCCTATGATTCCTCTCTTATTATATATAAACTACCAGACGGTAACAGTTTAGAATTTTAAGACAAAAAGAAATAGATAAGAAAAAGAGAGACTGATAGTATATTTCGAGAGCTTCTTTTCAGTTAAAACACTTACAATCTTTTAACAGCATAGCTTACCTATTTTCGTGATTTTACTTACAACAACCTTCCCTTATTTTGATAATAAAAGGAACATTAAAAATAAAAAAAAAATGGTTGTATTGCTGCTGATCGTCAAAAAATGATTCCTTCGCTATAATAATTGTACTGTGATAATGGCATGTACTAATTCTTTTTTAATTTTTCTATCTTACTTATTTTCTTCTGGTGTTAAGAGAGATTTGAGATCATTTTAAATCTTGAGTAAACCTTCAGCAACAATTTTTATTTGCCAATTATGAAACAAAGTTTCATATCTTCATAATTTGGCTAGAAAAGAATTTTGTTCCTTAATCAAATTTATATGTTAATTTCCTCCTATATCCCATGTATAATGTAACATTTTGTTTTAGAATATATATATATATATATGTATGTATATAAATTGAGTGACAATAAGCCCCATATAAATCTAAAGATCATACAACAGTTATGAGCATTCACACAATATACACTTTTTGATGAATTAATTGGTGTTAAATATGTGAATCCGTATGTGAAGTAAAAGCTTGGTGCTTAGAGCATCCCTGTATTATCAATAATCGATAACGGAATTTTGACTAGGATCAATAGAATACAATCGGAAAGATACTAACCTTTTTCCTCATTCCACGTTTATTTTGGCCATTGGATTAAGAAATATTTCTGTCACCAATATTAGTATTGAATTCAAGTATTTTTCACTCTGGTTTCGGTATCAATATAATCAAGAGTATACTTGATCTATAAATTTCCAGCGGCTTAATTTTTTTTTATTTAATCTAAATTAGACTATTTGTAGAATAAAATGCTCATTATCACTTAGGTCATGATTTAAACCCTTCAATTTATGTGTGTTAAGTAGATTACTACTCATATAATTACCAAAAAACAAAATAAAATGGGTTTAGGAAAAAATTTAACCTATTTTACAAGATATACTGAGTCATATTTAAAACCTTGCCTATTGTAACCTATTAGCCTAAATCATATTTTTATATGTTAAATTTTACGATCTATAAATATATATAATAGTAAAAAAAGTTATATAAATTTTAAAAATGTATGAAAAATAATACACCCTCATTCTTTTAATTTTAGTTTATATTATAATATTATATTATAATTATTTAAATGATTTGTAATTTTTATATTTATTTTAGGATCAAAGCAAACTTAAATCAAATTAAAATTAAACCAAACTTCAAATTTTACAATTTTAGATATCAAAACAAATTCAAATTAAAGTATTGTCATTAATTTATGCTTGAACAACTTTTTATGTAGTTGAATTATGCTTGATAAGATCAAAACTCAACTTGATTCAATTTAATTCTATTTCAAGTTCTTTTTTAATAATATTTTCTAATTATTAATCATGAAATTTTAATGTATGAATATTAGGCCAAATTTTAAGACTATTACAAATTTATAGGTCATCCAAACTGATTTTTTTATGCAATTCTAACCTATTTTTTTTTAAAAAAAATAATTTAACCTAACCTACTTTCACCTGCAATAAAATTAAAATAATTTTTCTTCTAGGGACATCAGTACATTACTACATAAAATAATTGTTTCATACTATCGTAATCAAGTAATATAATGGGTTAATTGCAGGTACGTATGTGTGTCATATGTCTGACACCTTTGGGACACAACATGAGTATAACACATGCATAACATCTATTAGACAAATATTTGTACATGTCCACTTTTTATTGAAAATAATTTTTATGTTTTAAATTTTTCTCGGATTCTATCATGTATTATAACAATTTTAATGAGCAATATCAAATACACAACTTTTCTAGGAAATTGGGTAGTAGAAATATGTAAGGTTAAATTCATAACGTCCATGTTCTGCAATCCCAACAGTTATTATTGTGACAAACAGGAAAATTACAATGTCTACGTACAGTTGATTTCCTCAAATTTTTCCTAAAAACACAAAAGACAATCAGAGGATTTAAAGTCGCTCCCTCAAACTGTCCTTGCGCCCATATAGGAAGATAACAAGCCTAGGTGAGGCTTTCTAGAGATAAATAAAGACCGTTATATAATTAATAAATTAAGTTAGGTCATAAATCCTATTTATAACAAAATTCATACACAATTATACATATTGGGCCAAAGTACAAATTTGAACCCTTAATATTAATTGTCATTTAATTGGATTTTAAAATAAATATTGGCATTAATAGTTATATTTATATATAATGTGAGGTTTATAATAAATATTTCCAACAATCTCCTATGTATACTTACATAATTTATAAATAGTGGTTACTTTAAAATTATTGTTAACATTAAATGGTACTATTTTACTTAGAGGTCTAATTAAAATCATAAGCATACAATAATGCAAAACATTATATCCAAAAGAAATTTTAATATCAAGCATAATGCATACTTACACCTCATTGATAAAAATAATTAATATTTAATAGGGATATTAATGTAAGTATAAATATGCATAATAGGATTTACACAACTTTAATGTGATTGTATATATTTCCCCATACAATGGTCCTAGCATCCTCCTAAGATATTTAATGAGAATCAATATTTTCAATATAATAATGAGACATTGTCTAAATGCCTTTAGTCACACCCTATAAACCAAAATGTGTATAAAATGTATAATGATATCATAAATATTTCATTTAAACCTATCTCAAGACAACAATGAGCTCATAATATCAAGACTTCCAATAACCTAGAGCACCAAAAAGTTTAGGCAAATCCACATTATTTTCATGATTATGATTTATTCCAACTCCTATAGATTTGGTTAGTGGATTTCCAAGCATACAATCTGTGAAAAAATGCAAGTAATATGCTTGTGTTTCTTCTCTCTTCCACAAATTGACACTATACATTAAAGTCCTTTGGATGGGCAAAATCTCTATTACTCAGAAAGAAGATCATGATAGTAGTATTGTCATAATAAAATGGTTAAGAACCAAAAAGAAAAAAAGAAGAAGAAGAAAACCTTAACTAAATAGCTTCACAAGCACATTAATATAACAGGACATATCTTGCCTCTATAATGGAGATGGTTGTAAATGATTGCTCAATGTTTTTCATGACATAACTCCTCTTAATATATGTCTAGTCATAGATTTATGATTACTTAAATAACAAACCAAATGAGTCTAAGTAGATTATACATATATGAACTTTCAATCTCCTATTAATCAACATGTAATCATTTGTATCACCCGAGTACCACATTAATAGCAATCCAATATCTCTGACCTAAACGTACATCAAGTTACCTACAACTAACACACATGTGACATTCCTACTTATTTTATTTATCCCTTGAAAAAATATTAGGCCTAATAAAATCTTTATCCTTTTAGATTAACAAATAAATATAAGAGCTTATCAAAATATTAAGCCTTTTTTGGTACAATTTTCAAAACAAGCCAAATTTTCTTAGGAAATATTACAAAAAACCTAAATATCCATATAGCTAGGCATTCCCAAGTCTTTTAATTCAATTGCTTTATCTTAGACAACATGTCCACATTATCACCAACTAGGAAAATGACATCATTGCATAGAACTAGAATTATCAAAATACACATACTTATCATAGGCTAGATTGCATTGCATTCCCTAAATCCAAGAGAGGTTACATTTGCACCAAATTAAAATACAAGTGTCTAGAAATAATTTCTATTTCCTACATAAGATGTTTCTTATCCTCCTGTTAGGAATTATGGCTATTTCATACTGCTTCCAACAAGTCACCATTTAACAAGACTATTTTAGTGTCTAACAAATGTAACTCTCACCAAAATGAGCTATTTATGTCACAATGATTTGTCATCATTATTGAGGAAGTTTTTTTATAGTCTATGCTTTCCTTCTAAGTGTAGTCCTTTAACTACCAACTTGATTTTTAACCCTTAATTTCAATTGAGCATCCTTTTTGGACTCAAAATTTTATTTGTTTTTTACTAACTTACTATTCACTAATTTAATTTGATGCCATATTCAATCTCATATACCAAGACCATCTCATGTTTAATCATTATAATCCATTTTAAGGATCAATTAAAATTTATGGGCCTTTCTAAATGGAGTTTCATAATTCTTTTGCTCTATTAGTTGCAATGGATCAAAGCATGCAATGGTGGAGAAGGATTCATCAGTTCATGCTCCTAGTAGACTTACTACAATTTCCTTATGAGTCCCACCTTTTATGGTATAGCTCCTACTATTTCAAATGTTCTTTAAAATGATAGTTACCTAAAAAGCCTAGAGATGGTTGTAGGATTTAAGTTTCAATGGTTTAAATAATCTTAAAACAAGAACATCATTATAATCCATTAAATAATGTGCCAAAACAAACATATATTTATTATAAATCCAAAATGAATTTTATTATCAAAATGATAAAATATTCATTAAAATAAAATATGATAACTAGAAAAATGAGTTCTCTTAATGAAAGATACAAAATATTATATTTCTAGTACAAAATAAATCATAAATTCAAATGACCATATCTAGCTATAATGTGCTTTAAATATTATCTATTTTGTAGCCTCTTCAAGTTTCTTAAAATCTTTCTTCATCTTCTCTGTCCATCTTTTATACCTAAAGCAATCCACTTTCTTATGCCCGTACCTTTTGCAAAATTTGTAATTTCTTTGAAATAGTGGTTTCTTAGGCTTAAAGCAATCATCATTCTTTTGACCTTTTTCCTATCATGTGAGGATCTCCTATGATTGTTTCTAAAAATGCTCTCTTTGTCAACTTGTTTTGAAGTCAAAATACAAGAAACAAGGTTGACTATCTAAACCTTTCCATTTCTCATGTCTTTCTCTAATTGGCTAACAAGTGAATCATTTCATTAATTATCCATCTACCCTTCTGAGTGTTATATAATATGTTGAGAACATTAAACTACAAAGTCAATGACTCCTATGCTTGCTAGATCATAAAAATATCTCCTAGATCAACTCTCATGCTCTTCAACTTGTTATAATAGTTGATCAATTTTAAGATGTTCTCCTATACTCCATTGACTCCAACATAGGTCATTTTCTTGGCTAGTGAGAGATAATGACCCTTTTTATGCTTTATCGAATTTTATGAACTTTTCACCAACAAAGTCAGAAAAATTCCTAGTGTCTTTAGAATTATGGATGATTTCTCTTATGGTCTACTTCATAATATACTTCATGGCCATCATACAAACTAAATTTGCTTGCATCCACTTTTTATGTTTCTTCCTTTAGTCAACACTCGAGTTCACATTAATAGTAAATTTCTTTTCTATGATTGTCATGTCCATGTTTGTGATTGCTAGATACAATTTCAAGGATTTGGCCCATTCATTGTAATTATTCCCAACTAAAGTCAATTGCATAAGCAATAAAGCTAAGGAAAATGTATTAACCTATTAATGTATGCAACTACCTTAATCATGCTTAAATTTTTCTCTTAAAATTAATCTATGCAATTTCATATAGTATAAAATATAATATTGAAGGCTATTTAAGATCTTACAATATAATACAAGAATTAAATATCACACTCCCAAAACCTAACACCAAAGGGGAGCTTAAAAATTCTAGGAACATAATATTCAGCTCTACACATATATTATAGCCAATGGATTATATTAGTATTATTAATATAGCAAAATATATTTAATATTATTAATATAGCACTCTCTATTTGATACACTTTGAAACAATTTTCCTAATTTTTCTTTGTTGGCAAAATTTTATGCAACTAGTCTCATAAAAGGTGTGTACACAATTACACAAATTTTAATAGCATAATATGAGTACCTTGTAATTCCTATATTAATAAATAATAATATACAAAATTATTACATCATCATACTGTTGGGAATTCGGATTATCACATGCAGCGGAATTTTAAATTTTGATCCGAATTCTACCTAGGATCCATGCAAAAAGCATGAGTCAATGATTAGGGTTTTACCTATTGGGCACTCGTGTTTCTACTGATCAAAACTTGAGAGCGGATGAATCAAACGCCGGCCGGAAGGTACAGCGTCTCTACGGTATCCACATGGAGTGAACAACGACCTCTCACCCTCCACGCGTCTGCTAGGATGCGTTTTTCTCTCTAAGAATTAGGATTGGATGTTTTCTGAGTGATTTAGGGTTTATATGGAAGCTTAAAACGTGATTATTAAGTGCTGCCCTCAAGTCCCTTTTTATAGAACTTAGGCAAGCCATAATCCTAGTCCTACTAGGATAATGCTTCCAAAATCCTAATCACACTTAACAACTCATCTTATCCTTATCCTAGAGATAATGGGAAGATATAAGACTTATCTATTAATTATCTAATATTAGATAATGATATTATCTCATAATATAAATATCTTAATATTAGATAATTGCATATAGTTATCAAATATCAAAATAATATTATCTCATAATATATTTATCTAATATCTGATAAGATAATTACTTGATATTACTTTAATATCAAATAATATCACATAATATATATATATATATATATATATATATATATATATATATAAAACGTGAATTTATTATTCTTAATAATATATATGCACGAAAATAAGTCCAATTAATTGGATATTAATATAATTAAAGTCCAATTAATTATTGTCTTATTCCTACTCCTTTTGTGTGACCCTGTAGGTTCTTACTACGTTGACAATGACTTATTATTGAGCCATAAACAGCGAGCGGTATCTAGCAATACATCACTGCCACTCAAGTAGTAAGAATGTCTGTGATTCGACATCCACCTAATACATGATCAACGTTTTACATCATAACCCTTTTGTAATAATATCCAAATTGAACTGGAGGCATGGAATGTGTCATCCTCGTCAATGTTCAATTTATATTTCTTGATACTGAGTAGACTTAAAATAAATAATTAATATCACATATTAATTCAACTGAGCATGGCCATGCATTTCTAAGTCTCACTCAATCAAGGGGCCCAAGGATATTTCTCTTTTATACAAGAGTAACAAAATCCCATTTACATCACTCACTTCCCTCTACATGATTTATGACACACCCAATCAATGCCCTACTTGTCACCTGATTAAAGGTGACATAGGACAATATTAAAGTGAGTAATTCCTCATGTAGGGAACCGTAATGACTTCAGGTCAAAGGTTTATGCGTAGTTGTGATCATATGAGAATAACTTATGACACGTTTATCCATGCAATATTCTCATAGTAGGTCAGTCCAGTACATTGTTCACTAGCAATGTACTCATGTATTGATTTGATATCATATATCCATGATTCGTAATCATCAGTCACTATACATGCTAGTCTCGATGTATTATTACTATCCTTTTTCATAATAATACTTGACTAGGGGCATTTTAGGAATAGCAAAGCTATTCCAAGGATAATTATTATATTAAGTTATAAATTGCGCATAATAATAATAAAAACAAAATATAATAATTAAATTGCCTAAAATAAAATATAATACATTGTGTATAACTCTAATCATCTTATATGATTGATTCTAGGACACACACCAACACATACAAAGCTCAAAATTACTATAAAAAACTACAAAAGGTAGTTAGGATATAAGAATTACATACTAAAATTTTCAACTCAAAATAACATCAAATACATAATTAAATAAATTGGTAAATTATGAAAAATATTGTTAATTAAAAAACTAAAAAAATACCATAAAAAAGTGTTGATAAAAACATAGTATCGGCAGAAGTATTAAATGAGATATAAAACGTGGATAAATGAATATGTTTGATTAACCAATTATTCAAAGCTCAAGGCTTATGTATCATTTATAATCCATTTAAAATTTTATATTGAATAAAAAATGATTAAGTTGATAATGATTCATTCCTTTTTTACCTAACTTTAATTCATTTTAATCCATCCACCTACGACATCTGGATCCAAGATTGATTTCTTAATAGACCCGATCATAATCTCCATGAAAAACGCATAAAATATTCATTTTCAAATATTCCAAAAATTTAATATATGCCCGGGAACTTATCTGGGAAAATTTGTGATATTTTTTAATCTTCCACCAGATCTATCCTTTCCCAACCGCAACTTTCGCACTAATTTTATTCCAAAACAATTTTTAAAGACTTGATCCATGTGATATTTATCCAAGACGGAAAAATTCATTGAAATTGCAAAATTGAGTCCCGATTTAATTACTTGGAGCTACCAAACTGACACTTTCAAGTTGTTCGAGCCAATATATCCATAAATTACAAATTTTTAGCCAAAAATGTTGAGTTTATTTTTAAAATCAATTTTCCATTTTTTGTTTTTTAAAAACAAAAGTTCCTATTTAGTAAAGTGCTTTCAAAAATCTGTTTTTAAAAATTATAATTCCAAATCTATAACTTAAAAATAAAAATAAAAAATAAGCTTTTGATTTTTTCTTCGCTTGCTGTTTTGTTCTAAAAGTGATTTTGAAATATTTTCTTATTTATTTATCCAAACATCCTTTATTCTTTATTTTCTTTAAATTTAACAATAGTTTTTGAAAACAAAAAATAATTTTTGAAATAAAAGAAATTAAAACATATCCAAACAGACCCTATATTTCAAAAAATACAAAACGTAAATTTTTTAGGAATAGAAAATCATCAAAACGACACACCATGGAGTTGCGTTTTCTTCAGAAATGGCAATGGTATCATAAAACAGCACCAGCATAATAAATATGCAGAAACATAATATAGCTTGGCCAAAGCTCAACAAACACAATTCGATAATTTTATAATGTATAACAGCAGACACAGTGACAAAAAACAGCATGCAATACACGAAGGCCAAAGGAAAAGCTTTGTGTGTAAATTTTATTTTCTGATATCTCATCAATAAAAAATAAAGAAAAGCTTTCTCTAGAAAATCAATATGCACCAATTTGAAGGAATTAAGAATTACAAAACCACAATTAGTTAGTTTTTATGAGTTCAGGTATGGTTTTGCATCAAAAATATTCTTCTTGATGATTAAACATAAAAAATTCATGTTTTGTAATCAATTTTAACATTATTGTAATTAAGGTTTTATCAATAATTAATATTAAAACCTCATATTGAATTATTGAGAAGAAAAATTATTAATTTAACTCCTGATTTGATTCAGTAATATATACAATTCAACATGGATTATTGCGATTCAGTTTAACGTCAGTCCATTGCAACTCAATATATAAAGAATTCCTATTCCTATGGTTAGTAAAGCCTGTCAAGGATTTCGAAATCCAGAAACCTGTATGCATGTTGTTTGAATGGGGATTTGACATTGGTGTTTAACATCATTGTATTTTTTTTATCACTGTGTTAATAACATTAAATCCAAACCATACATATCATGTTGTTTCTATTGGGAATTGATATGACGGTTATAAATCATAAATTTATTGGATCTCCATTTTATATATAAACTTTAATTATATATAATCATTTGGAAATAGTGCTTTACGATTTTTTTATATAATTAATGAAGTTTGGATTTAAAAACACTTATTGATGTCTATATATAATTGTTATATAATTGTATACTTATATAAATTGGAAATTTGACTTTGTTTATATAGATATATTTTGAATCATCAATTTTGATATATTTTTATTGATATACTATTGAAAGCTGAAGTGAAAGCAAAACATATATATGCTAATTTACAGATTTACAATATGTTTATATAATGTCTATGGATTTGGTATATCCATTCTTATGAATTAAGCATATGTGATTTACCATTATATGTGTGTGTGTACATGTGCACAAACATGTGTAAAGTCTATTTGTACAAAGGATTATGATTGATGTTGATAACATCAAATTGGAATATATATATATATATATATATATATATATATATAATACATTGTGTTTTGAATTGTTTATATATAATATATAGGATTTCTATTATATATGTTTGGAATTTAGTATAGGGATCTAATTTTTTTAAATGTTTGATTTTTAAATTAATTAATTGAAGCAACCTATTATCAAAGTAACCTCTCTTGTGTAGATTGATTAGTTTGAAATACTAAGATGGTTATATATTTAGATTTCATGAGGATAATGACCAGTCCAAGTGGAGGTTCTTATTTAGCTGAAATTCAAACACATGTGTGATGATAAGTATGTGAAAATTATTTTAGGTTTTCATGTAAATATTTAGTTGATACAAAGAAAAGCTTATTATTTGATAGGAATTTATCATCAATATATGATTAGTATGCCAAAAGTACCACTTACAAGTTAAATTTTCTATCCAAAGACTAAATGTCAATGTTATGCTAAGTGTCTTATGATGAAACTTGCCATTATTTGAATTTATTAATCATGTTGAACTGAAATTTTGATTATGAGTTTGTTACTTTATTTATTTTATTTTTAATTTAGGAAATGCTTCTATTGCTTCAATATATGCAAAAATTAACTCTATCCCTATGCTTAATGGCATAAACTTTAAGGATTGGAAAGAGAACATCATGATCATTCTTGATAGGATGGATCTCTCTTTGAGTTAAGCAATCCCTGGTCTTATGGTGCAAGTTCCTCTAATGCTAAGAAGGATTTGGAGAAATAGGAATGCTCAAACCACATGAGTCTTATGATCATAAAATGCGCAATTCCAAAAACTTTAAAGAGCACAATATCTAAGAAGAATAATTTTAAATTGTTCCTTGAAAATTTTGAGACTTGTTTTTGCCAAAAATGAAAAGGTGGAGACAACTAACCATCTATAAAGTATTGTTCCCATAAAGTATAAGGGCAAAGGGAACATCAAAGAGTACATTTTGGAAATGTCTCATCTTGCATCAAAAACTAAAATCACTAAAGTTAGAGTTATCTGAGGACTTGCTTGTGCATTTGGCCTTGATCTTCATTCCTACACAATTCAATCAATTCAAGGTTGGTTATAACTTGCAAAAGGAGAAATGTGCTCAAAAATTCATTTCACATTGTGTATAATAAGAAGAGCGATTGGAGCAAGAAAAGATTGAAAGTGCTCATTTGGCTTCAAACTTTAAAGACAATAACAAGAAAATGAAGAAGGATAAGGAAGTTATGATTTTTTCATCATAGAAAAAGCAACATAAGGAGCTAAAAGGGTAAACTGAGGAACTTTCTTACTACTTCTATGGAAATGCTTCCCATAAGAAGAAACAATGTACTAAGTATCACTCTTGGCATGTAAATAAAGGTACACTTTTCTAATTTGGTTTTTTTTAGATTAATTTAACTTTAGTGCTTGCACATACTTGATGGATAGATTTCAATGCTATTATTCATGTAAGTATGTCTATACAGGGTTAGTTAAGTTGCCAAAAGCCAAGTATGGTGAAAGATACATCTATATGGGCAATGATAAGTCAATAGAAGTTAAGACAATCGAGACTTTTAGGTTATTGTAGGTTATTGATAAAAATTGGATTTTATTATATTTGAATCAAACTTATGTTGTACTGATATTTAGATAGAATTTGGTTTCTATTCCTATATTGGATCTAGTTACTCTTATTTTTTTAAAAATAGTCAATTTTGTCTCTTTTATAATTCAAAATTTGTTGATTCTACTTCTTTATCCAGATATGATAACCATTATATGCTTGATACAATTATCTCATTTAATGAAACCCTACATGTTAATTCATGTGGCAATAAAAAAATTTAACCAATAAGAATTTTGCATCACTTTAGTACAAGTGTTCAAGGCAAATCTCTAAACAAAGGATTAAAGGACTTATGTTAGATGGAATTCTTGATCCTTTTGATCTACCACACTTTGATGTCTATCTTAAGTGTATTAAAGGGAGATAAACAAATATATGAAGATTAGGTGTTGAAAGATCTTCACACATCTTAAAACAAATACTATAAACATTTATAGGCCATTTCCCATGGCTTCTTGGAATGGTCAATAATATTTTATTATGATCATGGATGATTTTTTTTTGTTATAAATACCTTTATCTCATTCATGAGAAGCCTTAAGCATTAGATGTATTTAATGCTTTCAAAGTTAAATTTAAGAATTAACTTAACAAAAAGATTAAAGGCATTAAATTTGACTGTGGTGATAAACACTAGAGTAGATATGATGGATCAAGTGGAAAATATCTAAGACCATTTGCCAAATTCTTGGAGAAATATGATATGTCCCATAATACATCATGTTGGGTTGCCCTAACATGAATTATGTTGCTAAAAGATAAAATAAAACCTTAAAGGATATGGTCAGGAGTATGATTAGTCATACTATTTTACCATATTCATTTTAGGGAAAAGCATTCAATACTATAGCTTACATCTTTAGTAGAGTTCCAACTAAGGTAACAATTAAAACCCCTTATAAATTATAGACTAGCAAGAAGCCTAACATAAAACATTTACATGTTTAGGGTTATCCATCTGAGGTAAAGCCTTATAGGATAAATGAAAAGAAATTGGACTCAAGAATGATTAATAGTTATTTTATTAGGCATTCTAAACAGTCTCCAGGATATAAGTTTTTTATCCCATAACTAGGTCATTCTTTAAGATAGAGAATGCTAAGTTCTATGAGAATATTGGAAAGAGATATAAAGTTAAGAACTTTGTTTTTGAAAAGGAGTTTGTTTCTTTTCCTATGGTTATCATTAACCATGATCAAAATTCTATTCTTGATACTACTTAAGAAGCAACTCTAGAACCATAAAACAATGTTGAAAATCTCTCTAATAAAGGTCAATAGGTTATTCCTGAAGAACAAACATAACAACCTAAAAAACAAATGTCATTGAGAAGATCCATTAAAGAGAGGAGAAATTCAATTTTGAATAATTACATAATATTTCTCCAAAAACATAAGCTAGACATTGGAATGGTGTAGATAATCCAATCAACTTCCATTAGGCTATTAAAATTTCTAACTCTTAAAAGTGAAGAAAACCATTTATAGGCTTAAGCAAGCTCCCCATCAATAGTTTTACAAGTTTTGTTAAGTTATTATCTCTTTTAGCTTTGAGATGAATGCAACTAATGATTGTATATACCATAAGTTTGGTGGGAGTTTAAGGTATGCTCAAGTTTATATGCATTTAAATATTGCTTACATTGTTTGGATGTTAGCCGAATACTTAAGCAATCTAGAAATGGATCATTGGAAAGTGGCCAAAAGATCACATAGTATCTTTAGACAACAAAAGACTATATGTTCACATATAGAAGATTAGATCAGTTACAAGTCATTAGGCATTCTAACTCAAATTTTACAGGATGTCATGATAGTCAAAGATTCACTTCAACCTATATCTACTTGCTTGCTGGAAAAGGTATTTTCTAGAACAATGCTAAGCAAACACTTATATCCTTCACCATGGCAACAAGATTTATAGCATGTTATAAGGCATCCAATCTTGGGATATAATTGTGAAAATTTGTAAAATTGTGGATAGTGTTGAAAAAACCATTAAAGTTATTTTGTGATAATATTTTAACAACAATAAGAGTTTGTCAAAGTTAAAGTACATAAACATTAAATTCCTAGCCAGTTAAAGTTAAAGCACATAGACATTAATTCCTAATTACTAAAGAAAGTGTTTAGAGTGATCAGATGTCTATATAGCACATTAGGAAAAATTACATAGTTACAAATCTGCTTACTAAAGGTTTATCGCCTAAGGTCTTTCATGAGCATATTACTTATATAAGTGTAGTATCACTTGATGATATGCTATTTTAGTGAGAGTTTGTATTTATAGTTACCCTTGCTTATAGATATTTTTATGGATATTTTATGGTTATCTATTATAGTATAAAGATTTTGTATAGTTACACTCCAATCTTGTTTGGTTTGCTTTCATTAAGGAATATGGTGGACTAGTTAGAAATAAGTATGTTAAGATCACATTGCATGTAATTTTCTTGATATACACCCATGCTTGATCCATGTCATTGATTTTATCAATATATGTGACCATTGATGGATCTAATTATGATACTTGCACCAAAGGTCGTTTTCATCCTATATTGATATGACTAATGAACTGAATTGATTAGAAATGGCTTTAATAGTTATAACAATTTTGAGCTCATAAGGTTATATTATGATATACAATTATAATGTGTTATATGTATATGTATATAATCCAAATTGGAAATTGTTGAATTTTTTAATGGACATATATATATATATATATATATATATATATATATATATATATATATATATATATATATATATATATATATATAACAATAATAATTGTGTATTATTAGTTATCATAAGGTTTAACCTAAATTAAAGTGATCAAATAAAGTTTAAGATTAAATGGGTCTATATTATTTCATTAAATATGAACTTTTTTTAGTAGAGACCCAAAAGTCCTCTTTCTCATTTATGATGGGTGAATTAGGAATAAGAAAAATAAAAATAAATAAATAAGTGGGTATGATCTCTAAATTATGTATAAGAGTTTTAATTTTCTAATATCTTATCATTAGAAAATAGAGAGAAGTTATTTCTAGAAAACTAATACAAATTGATATGCACCAATTTGGAAGATTCAAGAACGATGAAACCATAGTCAATTAGTTTCTATTTATGCTTCCACATCTAGTATATTATGTTGGTGTGTATCCTAGGAACCAATCATATAGATGATTGAAATAATACAAAATGTATTATGTTTTATTTTAGGCAATTTAATTATTATATTTTATTTTCATAATTTTATTATTATTCTACGTGATTTATAACTTAATATAATAATTATCCTTGGAATAGCTTTGCTATTCCTAAAATGCCCCTAGTCAAGTATTATTACGAAAAAGATAGTAATAATACATCAAGACTAGCATGTACAGTGATTGATGATTACGAATCATGGATATGTGATATCAAGTTAATACATGAGTACATTGTTAGTGAACAAAGTACTAGACTAACCCACTATGAGAATATTACATGGATAGACGTATCATAAGTTATTCTCATATGATCACAAATACATATAAACCTTTGACCTGAAGTTACTACGATTCCCTACATAAGGAATTACTCACTTTAATATTGTCCTATGTCACCTTTAATCAGGATGATGAATAGGGCATTGATTGGGCGTGTCATGAATCATGCAAAGGAAAGTGAGTGATGTAGATGGGATTTTGTTACTCTTGTATAAAAGAGAAATATCCTTGGGCCCCTTGATTGAGTGAGACTTAGAAATGTATGGTCATGCTCAATTAGATTAATATGTGATATTAATCATTTATTTTAAGTCTACTCAGTATCAAGAAATATAAATTGAACATTGACGAGAATGACACACTCCATGCCTCCAGTTCAATTTGGATATTATTATAAAAGGGATTACAATGCAAAATGTTGATCATCTATTAGGTGGATATCGAATCATAGACATTCTTACTACTTGAGTGGCAGTGATGTATTGTTAGATATCACTCACTGTCTATGGCTCAATAATGAGTCATTGTCAACGTAGTAAGAACTTATAGGATCACACAAAAAGAGTAGGAATAAGATAATAATTAATTAGATTTTAATTAGATTAATATCTAATTAATTGGACTTATTTTTGTGCATATATATACTATTAAATAATAATATATTTTTTAGGTAATAAATATAATTACTATTATGTAATATTATTTGATATTAAAATAATATCAAATAATTACGTTATCAGATATTAGATAAATATATAGATATTAGATAAATATATTATGAGATAATATTATTTTGATATTTGATAACTATATGCAATTATCTAATAATTAAGATATTTATATTATGAGATAATATTATTATCTAATATTAGATAAATTAATAGATAAGTCCTATCTCTTCTCATTATCTGTAGGATAAGGATAAGATGAGTTGTTAAGTGTGATTAGGATTTTGGAAGTATTATCCTAGTAAGACTAGGATTGTGGCTTGCCTAAGTTCTATAAAAAAGGGCTTGAGGGCAGTATTTTTATGCACACGCTCATAAGCTTCCATAAAACCTTAAATCACTCAGAAAATATCCAATCCTAAATCCTAGAGAGAAAAATGCATCCTAGAAAATTCATGGAGGGTGAGAGGTCGTTGTTCACTCCGTGTGGATACTGTAGAGATGCTGTACCTTCCGGTCAGCATTTGATTCATCCGTTCTCAAGTTTTGATCAATAGAAACACGAGTGCCCAATAAGTAAAACCCTAATCATTGATTTATGCTTTTTGCATAGATCCTAGGTAGAATTCGAATCAAATTTTGAATTTCCGTTGCATGTGATAATCCAAATTCCCAACATATTCTTCTCAATGATTAAACATGAAAGATCTAGATTTTGATAATAAATTTTATGATTATGATAATTAAAGTTTTCCAATAACATGAAGTTCACATTCATAATAAGCGTGCACACACACAATAGATATGAAATTTTGTAGTACCATTATTGCACATTGGAGTTTCAATATTAGGCAAAGATATAAGAGAAAATCGCATTTTACCTCTCCAACTATGGGTTCGTAGGATTTTACCCCTTTCAACTATGGAAACTTAAATTTTACCCCTACCGTTACCAAATTAACGACTATAACACTTAGCAACAATTCTATAATACTTAGCAGCGATTAAAAATTGATGCTATCATCCTTAGCGGTGGTTCATAACTACTAGTAAATGAAATTTTTTAAAAAAATTAGTGAATATAGTGGCGGTTATAAACCGTCACTAAGTGAAATATGATAGTGGTAGTTTTCCTAATAGATTATGTTAATTTGGTAATGATGAGGGTAAAATCCGAGTTTTATAAAGTTGAAGGGGGTAAAATCTAAGTTTTCATAGTTCAATGGAGTAAAATCCAACGACTCCATAGTTGAAGGGGTAAAATACAATTTTCTCAAGATATAATATAACTCAACTATGAATGACAATCTTTCTAAAGTATGAAATATGTCAATTACAAACACCTAAAATGGAATACACATGCCCATTAAATCCAACAAGAAAATTATCAACAAAAATCCTCATGAATTGACACAATATATATCATATATACACTAAATATAAACAAACAATATAGCAAAAGCATATAATGGCAATAAGCCACTAATTAGTGAGCAAATTTGAAAAACAACATGCAAAAAACTTCACATACATACTTAGTAGAATAAATGCATAGAAAAATCCATATATTCATAATAATCAGTGGATATATGCATGTGTGTGTGTGGATGTGGGTGTGTGTACATATATATATGATGGACCTTTAGTGGAAACTCATAATGGCATTCAATCAATGAATTATCCAAAAAAATAAACACTAAATTCACATGCTCAAAGTATCTCATTTGCAATAAGAGAAGCATAGAAAATTTACTCAAACTTGCTTCAACCATGATATATGATTAAATCATAATATATTATTAAACTATGTTCTGATACCAATGGTAGAAATAACTTTTATATTTTAACATTTCCTCAAATTCTATCATGTGTCATTGTAATTATCAATTCAAATACAACTTTTCTAGGAAATTGGGTAAAAGAAATAAATAAGCTTAAATTGTCATCCTTGATCCAATGCACCTATGTTATGTAATAACAATAATAGCTAATGTGAAAAACAGGAAAATTACAGTTTCTACGTATAATTATCTCTTCAAAATGTGCCCAAAAGCACAAAACATATTAAAAAATGTTTAAAATATCACTTCCTAGAAAGAGAAAACTATTACTTTTGTGTTCAAATAGGCAATAGTAGTGTGAGTGAAGGTTTATACTAATAGAGATCCTATATAATTAATTCATTGAGTTGAGTCACAGATCTTATCAATTGTAAGATCCATACCTAGTTATACCACATTGAATCTAAGTACTAATTTAAACTCTTAACTTTAATTGTCATTTAATTAAATTTTAAAATAAATGTTGACTTTAATAGTAATATTTATAAATAATAAAAAGTGTAGAATAAATATTTTAAACAATTTTTTTTTTACAACACAATTCCGAAACATCTCTGACAAGAAATTAACATAGCTAAAGCCTCAAAACAATTAAGTAGATTTTTCAAAGTTATTTTTAAAAACTCATTTTTTAGAGAAGAGAAAAAATTGTAAGTCAAAGAATTTGTATTCTAATTAAGAAAATAATGAGATAGATGCAAATTGTGGTAGTAACGAAGATGAAAATGGTGGCGGTGTCGATAGCATTAAACTTGACACATACACAATTACTTTGGCTTTTTAACATGCCTTTTATGTTCTTTTTTTTAGAAAAAAAAAAGGACGAAAGGGTGTGTTTAGATATATTTTTATTTTTTTAGAAAATTGTTTTTGAGAATTATTAAGTGTAGTTAGTATTGCAAATAAAAAAAGATTTCTCTTAATTATAAAATTGATATCAAGAATAAAAAAAGTCATAAAATTAAAACTAATTTCTATTTTTTATTTTTAAATTATATATTTAAAATTGTAATTTTTAAAAATAAATTATCAAAACAATTCTCAGGTAAGAGCTTGTACTTTTAGATATAGAAAAATAGGAAAATTATTATTCAAAAAATAAACAAAGAAAAATTAAGTGAAGATGGCAGAAGTAATACGTAAGTCATTCCTACCGTTAAAAATACTCTTCATTGCAATATAAAAAAATTGCTGCAAGTTTATTTTTCTAAAATATTATAAAGATAAAATTATTGATTTTATCTCTGAAATTACATTAATAAAATGATCTTTATATTCTTTTAAATGATCAATTTCATCCCTAAATAATAATTCATACAAATAATTTTATTTCAGTACAAATCTGAATAGATAATTTCATCCATAAACATCTATATAAAGGGACAAAATTGTCTGTATAAATTATTATTTAAGGATAAAATTGATAATTTAATATAATTTAAATATTATTTTATCAGTACCATAGAATTTTAGAGATGAGATTAATAATTTTGTCATTTTATGATATACGGATCTGCCAAAACAAAATTTACCTGGACAGTGGATATAAAAACGTATGGAAGTTTTTTTTTTTTTTCAGTAAAATGGTTTTTGAAAGAAGTAAAGATGAAAGTAATTTTTATTTTTTGTTTTCTTAGTCATTTGGGAAATATTTTCACATTTTGATTCCGATTCTTTAATTTTTAATATCTTCTTTGAGAGTATAATTATGAAATATTGAAATGATAGAAAATAATTTAAATGTGCACTATTACATGTAAAGAGTTTGGTTGAAGAAAATTTTCATTTTTTTAAGAAGAATTTATTTTTCTTCACAATCATGACTCTAAATATTATTTTTTAATTATAAAATATAATTGCAAATAATATTCCTTCATTTATATACAAGAGAATGAGGTTTTCTTACGAAAAATATCTTCTAAAAAATAAACGAGACCTTAGGCTCTATTTATTTTAATTAAAAATATATTTGTCAAAATTATAGTTATAAAATAATAAAATATTTTATATATTCAATATGAAATGTAAAGTACACTTCAATGTATGAGTGAGTAGTGATGTAGGCAGGATAATTATATGAAACTATGTCGTTGGTCTCAACTGTGTACCTAGAGCCTTTTTACAAAATTTTATCATTTACGGGGTGTGCTGTAATTCCGGCAGATTTGAGGCTTATCATTATAAAGATTGCCTCTGACATGTTGGGATATTTTGTGCTATTAATTGTGCTGATAGTTAATATTTATATTTGATTCTGATTGAAAGGATAAGCTTATGAATCAATTTTAACCAGGTTAACGGGATATTAAAGTTGATTATGAGCCAGTTATCATGAATTGCCCTTACTTGGACAAATAGCGGGTTGGGATAAAACTAGATGTAACCTGATCAAACATTTTGATCATTTTTATAAATTAAGAAAAAAAGGTTTAATAGAAGAATTTAATCTTTGCGAAAATCTTGCATCTAAATTATGTATCTTTTTATGCTTGCTGTGAGGTTGTACAGGGTACACATAATTGAAATTATATAATAACTTCATGCGTTTTTTATGAAATTGTTAAATGAGTTGTTAATATTACTAGGATTTAGGAGTAGTAAAGGATACTTATCACTTATTTTAGTCTGTTATTGAAATGTTCATCCTCGTGGCTGTTACTGTCCCTGTAGTCTAGTTAATAAGTTTCCTATTTGGTAAAAAAATAAAAATTAAGATAAAACATTTTCTTAATTTTTTTTAATTCTTCATATTTAACATTAAATAAATGAAATATTTTTTATTTTAAAATCTAATCAATAAAATATTTTCTTTCCAAACAAACACAGCATAAATAGCAAACATTTGACACTAGTCAATAAATCATCACTGCCTACGTGCCATGGATTGCAATTGCTATAATATAAAAATATAGTAACAGAAAAAATAAATTCTTTTTTTAAAAAAATTATTTAATATTAAATAAATAAAATATTTTTATTATCCTAATTTTTTATAACTTTATTTTATGAAAATATTCCTTTGAAATAAACAGAATGAAAATATCATTCTCATACAATTTGTGTCGGTTTTCATCATATGGCTCATTCAGACATATGCAAGAAACATAAGATATATACACAGACCCCTCTCGCATAATAATCTTTAGAGAAAATACAACATACGATCCGGCTGAGTCTAACATGGTTGGATTTTGATCGTATCAGTTTTGAAAATTTAGAAATTATATTATATTAAAAATATAATTTAAATTTGATTTATTATTAGTATAAAATATTTCACATTATTAATAAATAACAAGAAAATGTGTTATTAAAATAATAATAATTAAAAATTTTTAATAATTTAAAAAAAATAGCGAGGAAGATTAAATGTACATACATAGATTTTAAATATTGTTAGCTTAAAAAATATTTAAAAATATTAATAAATGAGAAGATATGTTATAAATATTAATTAGGAATTTTTAACAATAATTAAAAAGTTTTAGTAGTTTTTACTAATATGACAATATATGGATAGTTGATAATATAAAACTAATTTATAATAATAGTAAATCAAATTTAAATACTTATGAAATTGAAACTATTGAAATGTTATTATTATAAGAAATAACTAAAAGTCTAAATTTAATTCACTAATAATATAAAATATTTTAGATTATGAATAAATGGGAGAAAAACACGTTATGAAGAAGTAATTAAAAAATTTACTGGCAGTAAAAAGGCTTTAAAAACTTTTATTGATAGTCATAAATTTAAATTCATTAACAAAAAGCAATATTTAGTTATACCCAGAAATTCTAATCATTTGAAATACTAGCTAATAAATCATATCTTATTTTTTATGTGTAGAAATCCCAATCATATGAAATATATATTAGGAGATAAATAAATTAGATAGGAGTCTTCTTCATTACACTTCGTTACTTATGTACTTATTTGACAGATATAAACATAGCTAAACTTTTTCTGATTAGACGACACCCAAATTTTTAGCCGTTGACCTAATACTCCTATAATTACAAATTACTAAATATTATTTACTAACTCAATCATTGATCAATGCCAAATACTAATTTGTCATTTTAATTCTCGAACAAAGCTTCAGATCTTCAGGAACGGTTTCTATTAGCCAATTATAGAATAAAACTTCATATCTCACTAGTGTAGATAGCTAGAAAAGTATTAAGTTATTGTATCAAATTTTTAAGTTATTTTTCTCCTATATCTCATTATGTGAAATATAACTCACATTTATGGAAAAAAGTATGGAAAACGAGGTCAATAAGTCCCATATAAATCTATTGATCATACTATAATTATGACTATTCACACAAAATAAATTTTAAAGGTTAGTTGGTATTAAAATATTTGAGTACTCCGTAAAGTAGAAAATTAGTGGCTGGTGCATCATGAAATACCAATAATAGATGAAGGAATTTCGACAAAGTCAAAAGAATACCATTTGAATGATAAGCATTTCCTCACATTCCACGTTTATTGTGCTTGCTATTGGATTAAGAAATATCTTTGCTACCAATATAATCTATAATATTGTATTCAAGTATTTCCTCTCTCTTCCTCAGTTGATCGGAACCAGTACAACCAAAATAATTCCCCTTTCAGATATCATTAAAACTATTGCGCTAACATCATAAAAGTATATAAAATGTTATTAATTGTCTCATATTATTTTATTAGAGTAATATGAGTTAATTATAACAAAAAAACACTATAACAATGTATAGGATGGCATTGATCACTACAACAAAAATGCTATTTTTCTACGGTCTTTCTTTGACGGTCATGAATAAGTATAGATAATAGATATAAGTAGTGACAAAGATGACCGTCAATGTATTTATACTAGTGCCATTTTATTTTTTTATTTTTCTGATGTTAGTATGACCGTTGATAAATATTAAATAATAAATCACTCGGTTGTGCGTGAGAGTGAAACAAATATACTTTATTCTTTTGAAATACATTGCAAAACGAAATCTCATTTTGACCGTCAGAAAAGAATTGAGATGGAACTTGCCTATCTGCACTTTCCATCTTCGTATTTCTTAACTCTTTCCATGCATGTATTTCTCACAGCCTGATTTTGTTTGTACTCATTCTTATGTCCTTCGCGAATCATCACCGTCTAAGGACCGAAGCTTTGCAACCTTTAAGAATGGCTGCCTCAATTATTTTTGTGCTCACTCTTCACTTTAATCGGTAAGACTTGTTCTCATTCTATCCCTTACACTACATCCTTGATTTCATTTCAGATCTAATAGGTTTAGGACTTAGCATCTCATAAATTTCTCTTCTCATTACCTAGGATAGCTTGTTGGGAAGGATTGAATTTACTGCACAATATGAGATTGACAGAAATTTTGCCGCAAAGGAAAGGGCCTTTGTGATACTGGTTGTCAATTTGAGCTAATTTAGAGTTTCCTTGCTACCGAGCTTAAATGGAACAGAGAAATAACAAGGATTATCTTGAAAACTAGTGTTGAGGATTCACCCTCAAATACACAAGTTGCATTTGCAACGAAGGCATTTCACCTCAACTCTGTCACCAATGCATTTCCATGGCTGTGCTACAACTCTTCTTACTGTGTCCCTTAGTAAAAGAGGCCATAATCTAGTATGAGAACTTGTTTCTACCGGTTGCTAATGAGGAAATTAGATGATGGGGTGCGGAAGGACGAGTTATATCTCCGAGTTGTTTGGTCAAGTATAAAGTCAACCATCCTAAAAGTAAAGTTGAAATCCTGCTTTAATTTCAACAATTTTACTTTTAATTGAAATGATATTATTTTTCTTAATTTAATGATATGAAAATGAAAGAGGATTCTTCTCAATGATGTTTTAGACTTAAATGACCCATGATTTCAGAAAACAAGAACAAAGGTGAAAATTTTGCTTAAAAATTTTGGCTTGTGACTCATGTTCAAGCTAATATAATCTACCCTATCTATTTTTAGATATATGGACTAAAAAGCAAGATATATAGGCTAAAAAGTACTAGGAAGACTACCCTAGCACTTTATGCAATTGCAAAAAGGTAGGTATCTTATCTATCTTGACTTATCCCTAATTATTAGCTTTTTCATGTGAAAGTTAATTTTAATGTCAAATATGTTTATGGGACCAATATGTAATTTCTTGAATGTAGTATCTAGAAATTAGGAAGTAATGTAATGCTGGTTGATGTAAAGCATGCTTTTGATCTAGCATATTCTAAAGCATTAGGATAGGATGTAGAAAATCTTTTATCTCTCTTTGGAAATGATATTTGGATGATTCTTAAAATTTTCAAAAATTTATTCTATTTTTGCTTGGTTCAAGCAACAACAAGGTCAATTTGTGTGGGCTTGTTCAATACATAAATCTGTTTAGAGTTTGCATTGGCATCATTGTAGCATATGTGATATGTATGATGTAAGTTGAACTAAAACTTGTGATGTTCTTAAGGAGGAAAATTTAGGCTAAGGAAAAAAAAGGAAAGGAAAGTTATAAGATTATGATATAATCTAGAGAAAAATATTAGAGGATTAAGAGTAATTCACATATGTAAGTTTCATTAATTTGCATATTTTCTAGGTTTATGTTTGGAACAAACAAAATCCCTTCATCCATACACTATAAGAAAATGAGTTTTTCCTTTCAATAAAATGAAGTGATGATATTCTATTTGTGATTTGCATTTATTTCATTTCAATTAATGGCTTCAATTTTTCATTTGTACACAAAGGTTAATCATTTGATTTTTTGAAGGATTTACTTGTGGCTTAGGTTCTTATAAGCATGGTTGGTAGTTATTTTATTACTTTACTTCAAGTATTGTATCTTTCATCATTGCTGCAAATTTCTTTATATTATATGTTTCCTAATTGTTGTGTATGGGATTATTCTCTGAGCCTTTTTTAAAGGTGTACACTAACATGCTTAAATCTTCTCAAAATCATTCTCCAATATTCAAGACTAGCTTATATATAAATTATGGAAAGTTAAGCTCTCAATGATGTTATCTTGTAGATCAAGTATTGTATCATTCATCATCTTTTAGGATTTTTATGTATTATATAATTCCTTTTTATGTATTTTCATGTGAAAGTGTATGCATGGTTATTTATTGGGCTTTTGTAATGGGTGTGAATTGCCATTGCACTTTATTTGTGCATAGTTCTTATGTATTGTATAATTCTTTATTTTGTTGATCTCTGAGTGTTTCAATCTATAAATGCAACTAAATTCTATATAGAAACTTGTTCACGTTATCTATAACGTTCTAAGCTATTTATATTTATTGTTATTTTAGAACTCTACTATGAATTCATGATAGCCCTACCTTAGATTTTGACCTAATGAAGATTGACAACAAACAAAGGATCCTTCCATTTAGCGAAAAGCCCAAATAAAAAGACCTCAAAGCAATGGTAAAACTATTAAAACTAATGTGTTTTGCACTAAATAGCATGCTGCAGCAAATAAATACAATTGTGCTAGGCCTTTCAAAGGATAGGGTTAAGAAGAAACCATATATAACTTCCATGGCAATATATATAACTTCCATATATAACTTCCATGGCAATATTTCCATGGCAATAAAAAAAATTGAAGATTTCTAGATGGCCTTATTTAATGTATAAAAAAGACTTCAAATCTTTATCAAGTATTTTGTTAATTTTTTTAATTCTATAAATTGATTCAATAGATGGCATTTTCTAGTTGCAAATGCCTTTGGATCAAAGATCATTTAGATGTAAGAAAAATCAGAAAATTTGCCTTTGGATCACTTCTTATATCAAGAATACTTACAGTAGAAGTATGTGTGCAAGCTTATCTTTTCAATGATTTCTAGGAAGACAAAAGGACTAGCAAATCCTTCTTTAAAGAACTTAGCCCTTAGTAAACATATAACTTTCAAATCTATTTGCATTTTCTAGATTCAAAAGAAAAAATAATCAAATCTATGAACATGTTTAAATTCATCACTTCCTTTATATTTATCACCTTGAAATTTTTTAATGTAATTTTCAACCACCTAGGTTTAGCATTTATGATGCAGCAAAGCCAATGAAAACCTCATGAGGAAACTTGCGACCATCAAAGATTGATAATAGAATGGTCAGTATCTTTCTTTAAATTGATCACTTCCTTTATATATCTCACCTTGAAATTTTAGTTGCATTATATAGAAAGGAAGGATCCTTTCTATATAGTTTTAAACAATGCTTGTCTCCTTAAGTGGAGACATGCCACTACATTTTATTTGTGAGCATAAAAGCTGGATGAAATATCTCTACTGACATAGATACGAACTAACTTTAAACTCAAAATCTCATTTTTATTCTAGTGGTTTATATGAGAAGTAGTTATTATTATGAGATTTCATTTGGAGGATGTCACTAAGATTGTTGTTATTAAGAGAGTTGACTTATTTAACTAATTTTTTTACTTTAATTTATGACTTAATAATGATTTTTATGAAATGGGATTTTGAAAAGTGACATCGAGCTAACATTTTCAAGGTACTAATGCATCAGATTTTTTTTAAACTCAACAAACAATCAAGTAGAGAGGAATGGTCCTCCAAATCTTACAGTTAGAGGCTTTGGCTTCATAGATAGCATAAAGATCCTAGTTGTAGTTGAATGTCCTAATGTTGTCTCTTACATTGATACTATAGCTTTGGTTGCTAGGGATTCAATTGTAGCCCTAGTAAGTACCAAGTACTAAAAAAACTCTTAGAAATAACTCATAATAGGATTTGAAATTGTTTCAATCTTTATAAAGATATATTCTTTTTTTAGAACAAAAATGACCCATTTGTCTATTTTTGCCATTGCTAGTATGGGCTTGCAAGGTGGTCCATTTTGGAATGTACAAACATGAAAAAATGATGGGACCATTTCTAATATAACAAAAGCCAAAAATAACATTCTCACTCTAACACTTTTCACTGAGGTCTTGACTTACAAGACTTGGTCCTATATATGGTATGTCGTATAAAATCTTGCTATAGCAATATGTTCAAAAGTTGAATGTGAAA
Organism: Sindora glabra; assembly: GCA_020226215.1. NCBI lineage: Eukaryota > Viridiplantae > Streptophyta > Magnoliopsida > Fabales > Fabaceae > Sindora > Sindora glabra. The sequence continues at coordinate 98,770,843 of CM035226.1, forward strand.
ATTAGATTATTATTTCTTGATAGCTATTTCACTTATGAAGATAAGGCCAATTGGATTTGGTGAGGTGGTGCTAAAATGTAAATGATTGATTGATTGATTCTATAGACAATATTCTAGTTTAGATTAACTTAAGGTTCTTGTACAACATTATTAATTTACTAGCTAATTTGCGATTACTAGCACAATATATAAATTGATTTGGATACTTAAGCCTTTTTTTCATGGACTAAAATAATAAACACTTATGTGTGTGTGGAAGTTAAGACAAAATGTACATAATGATTTTTTTTTTGTTAAAAATATCCTAGACCAAAGCAAGTTAAAACTAGTATTAAGCCTTTTCTATGGCCACAATGTGTCACAAAAGGAATGAGAAGGTTGAATTGGTCACATATATATTTCGACAACCAGGAATGTTGGTAATTGTTTAAGATTATTATCAATGGCCATGGACTATTAATAATACTTTTTGTGACACCACTTGTTGTGATACTTTGTAATAGTCAAATGGGTGTCACTAAAAATATTATTGATGATCAAATTTAATTTTATTGGCAGTCATGGCCATCGATAATTATCCATTTTCTTGTAGTAGTAGATTGAGTTATATAGCATTTCAAATTTAATAAAAAATCCTAAATTCAATCTTTAAAAATACTATTATTGAAAAAGAAATTACCTTTTCCTACTCCCACTTAATAAAAATATCTAACACAGATATATTTGACATGTTTTGAGTACAAGAGATTAAATGTCACAACTAAATTTTGTTATGAAATGTTAAACAAACTAAATATTTTGTGGTACAACACCAAAATTAGAATGATTTTGTTACAATATACTATAAAGAGAGATTATGGTGAACTATTGATATTGTAATGTATTGGTGTATCATCAGATCTAATTGCATATTATATTTACTTCTTTTAAAAATAAAATCTGACATATTATATGATAATATATTAATAGTTAAATTTGGTGATGAATAGATGTACCACTACATTAATAGTGCACCATAATTATCTTTTATACTTTTTTTTCCAAATGCCAAAGTTACAACTTTCCACAAATTGAAAATAAAATCTAACACATTGCATAATAACATAATAATGATTAAATTTGGTGATGAACCGATGTACCACTACATTAATAATACACCATAGTTATTTCCTATACTTTTTTTAAATGCCAAAGTTATATCTTTCCAAAAAAAATGAATGTTATAACTTTCCACCACAATCATATACATTTGTTACAATATGGTATAGTGTTGTTTAAAGGATTTAAACTCCCACCTAACTAAAACATCAAATGGTTTAGACAAATCCATGTACTTACATGATCATGATTTATTCTGATTGGCAACATATATAATGCAAGTAACATGCTCGTATATCTTTTCGCTCACATAAATGGGTACTTTGCATTTAAGTCCTTTGTGTAGGGCAAAATATTTATTGCTGAGAAAGAAATCATAATAGTAATATTGTCATAATAAATGGTCAAAAATGAAAATCCCTTAACTAAATAGCTTACAAGCCTAATCATTTCACAAGACATACCTTACCTTTACAATGGAGTTGTGGTAAATAACTAGTTAACACTTTTCCATAACATACCTCCTTTTACTATCATAACATGTGTCTAGATGTTGATTGATGATCATTTAGGCAACCAACAAAATCCAAGTCTAAGTAGCTTATAACTATGAACCTCCTAATCTCTTATAAATAAGTATATAACCTTTCATACCTCACAAGTACCTCATTTTTCTTTTAATAGAAGTCTAGTATCTCTAAACAGAGTCACTTAGGTATTTGACTAGTACACACATAACACAAGAAATATTAAGATATGTATGCACATGAGCACACATCAAGCTACCTACAAATAATACAAATGGGACATTCCTAATTTTTTTTCCTCTTTTTTAATCACTTTAAGAGTGTTAGGCCTTTGAGAAATCTTACCCTTTTGGATTGATGAATAAATATGAGAGCATATTAACATGTTAGGCCTTTTCCATACTTTCTATACATATAATTATTAAGAAAATCTAAGTATCCTTGGGACCTATGATGATGAATCTTAATCCCTAAAACAAAGGAGGCATTCCCTAGGTATTTCATTTTAAATGCTTTATTTGGGTCAAGATGCCTATATTATCACTAACATGGAGAATGTCATCAATGTGTAAAACCATATTTATAAGATTGCTCATACTTGTCATCATACACTAGTTTATATTACTCTCCTTGAATCTAAGAGAAGTCACAAACTTGTCAAACTTGAGATATAATTGTCTAAACACTTGCTTCAAGTAATATATGGTGTTCTCTAGTTTGTATAAGAGGTGTTCATTATCCATCTCTCCAAAGATATTTTTATACTCTATATATACTATTTTCAAGTAATATATGGAATCCTTTAGTTTGTATAAAAGGTGTTCATTATCCATCTCTCTAAAGATATTTTTCTACTCTATATATACTATTTCAAGCAAGTCACCATTTAGGAAAGTTATTTTAACCTCCAACAAATGTAACTCTAAATAAAATGATCTACCTATGTCAAAATAATTCAAATTAAGCCTTTACTAAAAACTAGTGAGAAAGATTCTTAACAATATATGCCTTTCTTTTGAGCATAGCTCTTTTACTACTGACCTAATCTTTAACTCCAACTTTCATTTAAGCATCCCTTTTAGTCTTAAAGCTTCATTTATTTCTAACTAGCTTACTATCTATGAATAATTCAAATTAATCTTATATTCATTCTCTATTGTAAAGACTTATTCTAAAGGATCAAGTAAACTCTATGGGATATTCTGAAAGGAGTTTCATTTATTAATTCTTTCAACATTACATCTTCTATTACTAGTTGCATTGGATTAGTTATGATATGGTGAAAGATAATTTAGCAAGTTATGGTGCTAGTGGAATCATTGCTCTTTCTTTCCTAAACTCCCACTATCTAACTTATCCTCTAAATGGATAATCAATTAAGAATTAAAAGATGGTTTTAAAATTAAGTTTCTCTTCTGAATTAATAGATTCAATAGAAATTTAAGTGAAAAATAATACTACAATCCATTAAATAATGCACCTAAAAACAATCATATATTTATCATAAATCAAAATGAATTTTATTCACCAAAATGATAAAATATTCATTAAGACAAAACACAATAATTAAAATCAACTTCTTTTGAAGAAAGATATTTTTTTTTCACTTTTCGATATAAAATATATCATAAATGAAAAAATAATGATCTCTTACTCTAATGTGCTTCAATGCTCCATTACATAGTTTCCTCAAGTTTCTTGCATAGTTTCCTTAAGTTTCTTACCATCTTTCTTCTTTTTATTTATCCATCTCTTATATTTGAAGCGATCCACCATTTTGTGCCTATATTTCTTGTGAAATTTATAATTTCCATTGAACTATGGTTTCTTAGGCTTAAGGCAATTATCCTCCATTTGAGCTTTTTTTTCTAATCATATGTGCATTTCTCATAGTTATTTCTAAATGTTCTTTTATTCCATGCTCTAAAGTTGAACTATAAGAAACAAGATTGATCATCTAAAGCTTCCTCTTTCTCATATCTTCCTTTATTTAAGTAACAATGGATATCAATTCATTAAATGTGCACTTGAATTTTTTTGGTGTAAAAGGTCTTTAGAATCAAATTATGGAGGTAATGACTCCAGTGCAAGCTAGATCAAAAAACTATTTCCCAAATCAATATTCATGGTCTTTGACTTATTACAATAATTGATTAGTTTCAAAATGTTCTCTTGCATCCCATCATAAGTTATTTTCTTAAGCACTGAATAATAGTGGCCTTTCTCTGCTTTATTAAATTTTGAAAATTTTTCAATAGCAGAATCAAGAAAGGTTTTAGCTTTCTTAGATCTAGGAATGCTCTATCTAATGGTGTTATCCATTATATATTTCATGATCATCAAACAAATTTAGTTTGAATGCATTCATTTTTCATGTTTCTTCTTTTTTCAACATTTGAGTTTTTATCAATAATGAGTTCCTTTTCTTATGTTTGTCATGCTTATATGCATGATCACCATAAATAACTTCAAGGATTCAACCTAGTTATCATAATTTATCCCATTCAACAATTAATTGTAGAGGGAATGAAGCTAAGGAAAACACATTAAGCTATTAATGCATGTAATTACTTTAAATCAAGCTTACATTTTTCTCATAAAATTCACTATGCAATTACAGTATTGTATTTTATTATAAGAAACAATACTAAAAGGATATTCAGGACCTTACAACATTATACAAAAATCAAATATTACATTCATAAAACCTAACATCAATAAGGTGTTTAAAAATTTTATGAATATTATACTTAATTATTTACTCATATTATTGCCAATGAATTATATTAACAATATAATACTAAAAGGATATTTCATATTATTGATATAACACTCCTCTTTATACACTTAAAACAAATTTCCCTTGAATCTATTTTAAACAAAATTTTACATAACTTCTCCCAAGGTAGATAGGTACATAATTATATAAAATTTAATGGCTATAATATGAGCACTTTGGAATTCCTCTATTAATGCATAATAATGTGCAAAATTATTACATCATCTAAATAAAGTCCAAATTTGGTATAAAAATTACAATAGTAGCTTACAAGAAAGGAAATACATAATAAAATTTTTAACTTATAATAAACTCAAATATATATTTAAATAAAATGGGAAAAATTAATAAATTGATTTTAATTCCAAAAAATTTTGACAAAATTGCTCATAATTACTTACTTAAGGAATGGAGCACATTAATATAATTACTTTTGTTTTCAATTACATCACCCTGTTCATCATGCTTACATGACGAGTCTACAACCTAGGTCAGATTGACTTGGTTGCAACCTGTAACCTTCCTAACCCATTTTCCACCATTTCAATGTGCCTTTTCGCGTCTCCTCTATTCAAAATTAAGCAAGATCTAAAAAAAGCTTTACTAGGATTTCTATGGAGGAATCACCTAATCCTATGTTGAAACTTTCAAAAAAAAAATATAATCTTCTCATTAGAAGTGTGAAGAAGGTAAAACAAGATATGATAGAATTCTCTAAAAAGGGAAAGAAAAGGATGTCCTATGTGGATGTTGCTACTCATGACTTTATCTAGAAAATTTGACAAATCTAGGAATAAGAGTTAAATCTTATAGAGATTCTCTCTTAGGATGACCAAGAATAAAACCGAAGGAATTGTTAGAGGGAGAGGAAGGAGATTTTGATTAGAATGACTTCAATGGGTTCAAGGTAATATAGAAGTTTAGTAAAGGTAAGCCATGTCTAAAGATCATTATATCAAATGAGGAGGAGAGGAGGATGCATAAACCATGGATGCAAACCTTAATCATTAAAATGTTAAGGAGGAAAATAGGGTTTAAATTATTAGAGAAAAAACTATAACAACTTTAGGAAAAGGATGGTATAATTGATATTATAAATCTTACTAATGAATACTACCTAATTTGGTTTAGTTCCTAATTTGATTATGAGTTCACATTAACTAGTGGACCATGGATTATTTTCAGTCACTACTTATCAATTTGTTCTTAGAATCCATCCTTTGATCCAACGAAAGATGTTATTGAGAAAATAGTTGTCTAGGTACGGATTTTAGACCTCCCAATCAAATGCTTTGATAGGAAGTTCTTGACTTTTTTAGGAAATCAAATTTGCAGAACCTCAAAAATTAATGCCATGACAAGGGAGCAAGTAAGATGGAAATATGCAAGGATTTGTGTTGAAATTGATCCGAAAAAGGAACTTTTATCAAAATTTTCCTTTTAAGAAAAAATATGTTATTTAATATAAGAGTTATCACTTAATTTATTTTGCTTGTGGAAAATACAATCATATGGAAAAACATTGCACTAATAAATTTATGGAGCCAATAACAAAAGAGATAAAGATTAACCTTAATGGCACAAATTAAGCTAAAGGTATGCCAGTAAGCTACGAGCCTATTATCCCTACTAATTACATATATGATGAATGGATGCTTGTGTTGAAGAATTAATGGGGGAGAAAGAAAGTGGATGCAGGAATTTCTGAATCTACATTATTGAATGTATGGAACAAGGATTAAGAGAAGCACAATAGATTTTATGTACTCAATAATGAAATTTTTTAAAAAGCTGACAACATGGCACACCATGAAGACAATATAGCAGTGGGGACCGTATAATTAAAAAAAGGAGATGTCCAATGAGAAGGAGAACAATGGATTTGTAACTAAGAAGTCTTTGAAATTAAGGAAAGCACCAAACAGCTTCCTTGTTTATCATCTTGCCCCCTTATAGATATCACAAATAAAATGTTAATGGAGTAGAGTAATGGACTAACACTTAGAAATCAGTCATTTGGAACCTATAAGTCAAATACTACATTAAATATAAAGGCTACAATTGGTGTTTAGCTAGTAATCAACAATGTAAACCCACAAGACGCTCTAGCACTATCTCATGTACCTGAATCCTAACATTTAATATCTATAGAGGAAGTTAAACTAGATATGGTAAATTCTAATCTCAAGGCTTCCCAAATGCTCAGCTTTTTACATAGTAACATTAAAAAGGATCCACTAGATAAATAAGAGCCCACCCATAACCAGATGAAGATTGAGGTAAGTGGTCCTAACTTGTGTCATGCTCTATTATTGAACATGAATGTTATCCAGGGTGATCAGGAGCTAATGAATACTGATGCTACTTAGAGTTACTTATAAAGTGTGAATATTATCTTTATCTTTATATCATGTTGAAGAAAATTATTGTGTGGAGCTGTAAAAGAGCTAGTGATAAGCAATTTGTTTATAGATTGAACACAATACTAGATAATGTCAATTTGGAAATCTTTGTTTTATTAGAGATAAGAGTGGATGGTGATAGAGCTGAAAATTTTTTAAAATTGTTAGAATTTGATTCTTAATTAATCTTAGAGGGGCATGACTTCTTAAATGGTATTTAGGTTGCTTGGAAGACTAATAAGGCTTGTTAGAATTGATTAAAAAATTATAATTTATACACTTGAAAGTTATTCTTGAAGTAGGTGAGGGTTGGTTTATTACATTTGTTTATATTAATCCAAATCTTCACTTAAAGCCTTCTCTATGCAATGATTTAAGCTGAATTAGTAACAACATGGATTCTACTTGGGTGGTCATAGGTGATATGAATAATGTTTGTGACTTGTCAAAAAAATTGAGGTGCACCTTTCAACTAGAATAGGGCCCACTTATTTAATGAAAGAACTAATGATTGTAACTTCATGGAAATCAAGATGTAGGGTAGGATATTTACATGGGCAGGTCCCAAACATCCTATCTATCCTCAATTGTTTGAAAAATTGGATAAAGCATTGTGCAATGTTGATTAAAGACTTAAATTTAGTGATGCATTTATGAAAACTTTATCTAAATTTCATTCTAATCATCACCTAATAATCATGAATGTATACAACTCCTAAGATCATAGAGAGAATAATCCTTTCTAGTTTGAGGCTACATGGCTAATTGTCACAGATCAGTAGCTTTTTCATGAAAACTATGTAGTGCATGCTAACTACTCATGGCAAACATTTCAGCCTTCCCACTTAAAACCCTCTTTTGGCATGCTTGGTAAAGATAGTAAGACATCAAAGAATTATTGCCTATATAATAAATCCTATGTATAACATGTCTACAAGCCAATATCATATGTCACCGAAGTGCTCATGCATACTAGATCATAAGATCCTTCCACACATGAAGTCTCCAAGCAATACAAGCCAAAAGGGACTATTAAATAAAGAGAGACACACTATTCACTTAGTTTATGCCTCACTTCATAGTTTAGAGTATTTTGAACACATTTCCATCCATAAGTCAATTTCTAAGCACCCTATCAGACTTTTGGCACACTCAACTCCTTTAAAGAGTATTTTGAACAAAAAGCCTCTTGCTAGGAGATGACATATTTTTTCTAAACTATTATAAGCCTTTTTCGCCATGCTTTGGGTGCCTATTGCACTCAAAAATCAATCAACATAAAGATAAAAATATAAAGGTCACAAACATAGGCTTCTCAAACTCCTTCGAGTTCTCAAACCATTTGAAATTGCCAAAATAGCCTTAAATTTAGGAAAATCAAGAAAAACAATATACTAGCCAAATTGATCCTAAATTTTAGTCATAAGACCATCATAACATGTTAGATATTTCCACCAAGTTTTGTCTTAATCCAAGCACATGTGTCAATTGAACTATCACAACTGTTAGCTTGTGACATTCTCCCCCACTTCAAATGTTAATGCTCTTATTGGTGCCTCAATCTGACATGGCTCCACGAAAAATCTACTTACTCTCCCAAAACTTCATGGTGATCTTCAACCAACTCCTTTGAGTTACTCTTTCAACTAACTCAAAGCCTACTTCTTTGAGCGCTATGAAATGTTTCCCCCATCTCAAATTTGGGCCATCTGTTACCTCCATAACATAGGAATTTTCTTAGCAAAATGCATCCTCTGTAATTTTCTTAAAGGGCTACCTTTATAGTCACCTTTCAAAGTGTCCCAACACTTTCGAGTGTTGCTTTCTCACAAGCTCTTCCGAACTTGTTACCTTCATAACTCATCCAACAGCTAGTTGCCTCTGCAACTTTGTGCTTACTGCCTTTGTAACTTATACGAATGCCACTTCCACATCATACGTGTGTGCTAACATTATAGCTCATGAATAATGCTTAGCACTTTGAATTATCTACTAATAGGTGTCTTGCACCTAGTATCCTATTCCACTAATATGCAACACAAGACTTATGTTTGAGCTACATAAAAGGTCCCATAACCTCACTCCTAAGTTTGCTTATTTGCTTTTGGTCAATTCATTGCACTTTGCAATACCACTTTCATACTTGATTGGATCCTCTGATCCTTTTTGAATCGATACCCTCTAACATCTCATCAACCATCATAGCCTACTCTCAAATTTAATGCTCTCTAGCATCACAGTCCTTATGACCCTTCCTTGTTATGCATCCTCTGACGAATTCACAAGCACATCCTCTAATAGCTCTCCTACTTCAACTTATAAAAAGGGTTGAGCATAGAGCATCCTTTACTTTAGCTTAAGTTACAATTTGCCTATACATAAGCAAATATGAACTCAGCATTATAAAGTTTCCTTAACCAAGTAACTATGTAATGCTAGTCTACTACCATTGTCCTGAGTCATTGTTACTACTCTACCAAGCAATTATGTAGCCTAGCTCATTACATTGAAGAATCATGCAGGAAGATTATGGGTACTCTATCTAACCTACAAATTGTGCACATAGCATCGATTTCTCTGAATCTCTGCCTAGCCCTTTGACTATTCCTACTAAAGCAATACTCCTCTAAGTAGTATAATTGATCCTATTAGACTGCCTTAACACAATATGGAATACTCTCTCTAGAACCATCCACTTTGCCCTTCGATAATGCTCCTCTAAACAATACGAATGATTCCTTCAAACCTCCTTAACATGATTTTGGACCACTCTCTTTAGAGCAATCCACTTATGATGTGATCCCTCTTACCATGATTGATTCGGATCTTTCTAGGTTGGATACTTTATGTGAAAAAAAAAAGATGAAGAGAGGCACCACAACTCAAAGAATTGATAAGCCTTAAAGAACGCTACAAGGATTAGTACCTTTGATAAGTTCAAAATGAATTCTTTCAAGAACCCTAGAGAACAAAGTCTCACAAGCCAATATGCTCAATTCCTAAAATCTGTATTATCCCTCTAAAATGTTGTTTAGACATGTTTGGCTTTCTTGACTCTTGCTCTTGTCATTGGTCCTCCCAATTCTTGGATGCCCTCCATGCTGCCTTTTATCATGCCTTCTCGTATGTCCTCATCAACTTATGCCCTCCAACTGTGGTCATATACTCTTGCATGACCAAAGGCTTTACCCTCTGATTTCACCAATTTGACAGGTAACAAGCAAGCCCTCTAGTAAGGCCAAGGCCTCACCCTTCAATTCCACTAATTCCTTCAGTAGTCAAGTCTTTTAGTAAGACCAAGGCCTCATTTACTAGATAGGCCATCAATTTTGTCATCCCTTTAGATATTGGTTTACATCCCTCAATGTCATTACTATGAATGAGTACATAACCAATGTCCTATGCACACTAACAAGTAGGATAACACTATTGCACAAGTGTTTGGGCCTAACATACCAATCCATACTCACTCAAATATATCATCCCACTACACCCTGGCTTCTTAAGATGACAACAATGCCACCATTGAGTTTGTGAGAATGATAGCTTCGAACATCCTTCATATAGAATTAAACAAGCCATATTAAAACCAATTATGCCTACCCAATCTTAGCCCTTTAGCGTAAACCGAGCTCTAATGCCAAATATCACAGGCCAACAATTCTCTAACTAAAACAATATGGCACATGCTAGCCTTTTTTAGCAAAGATACCAACCTTCCCATTTAAAACTTTCTTTTTGGCACGCTTAGTAAGGATAACCAGACATTAAAGAATTATTACCTATATAAAAATCTCATGTACAACAGGTCCACAAGCTAATATCATATGTCATTAAAGCACTCACACATACCAGACCACTAGATCCTTCCACACATGAAACCTTTAGGCAATACAAATTAAAAGGGACAATTAAATAGGAAAAGGGACACTCTATTTGCTTAGTTTATACCTTATTCCATAGTTTAGAGTATGCAAAAGGATGGCCACAAGCCAACATACTCCTATCCCTAGCTCAGTGTCCAAGCACCCTCACCAAGCCTTCAACACACTCCACTCCTTTAAAGAGTATTTTGAATAAAAAACCTCTCACTAGGAGATGACATACTTTTTGCCATGCTCCAAGTATCCGTTTCACTCAAAAACCAATCAACATGAAGATAAAAATGCAAGGATCACAAATATAGCTTCTCAAACTCCTTCAAATTCTTGATTCATTCAAAATGGTCAAAATACCCCTAAACTTGGAAAAATTATGAAAACTAGTACACTAGCCAAATTGATCCTAAATTTCAATTACAAGACTATCACAACATGCTTGATTTTTCAGCCAAGTCTCATCTCAATCTGAATACATTTGTCTATCAAACTGCCATAACTACCAACTTGTAGCATTAATCCATGATGACTTCCAAAATTTTTTGTCATTGATGTAAGACCCCGAAAAGGACATCTCAAAAGAACATAACTCACTAATTCCTAAATTGAAGGAGTGGAATCAAAATGTTTTTAGCTATATCCAAAAAAAGAAAGGATGTACGCTTAATAGATTAAACGATATCTAGAAGACTATAGAGCATAAATATAATCCATACTTATGTAAGTTAGATAAGTAGTAACATAATGAACTCCATCAAGTCCTATGTCAAATGGAAATCTTGTGGCATAAAAAATCTAGACCTTTGTGGATGACTAAAAGTGTTTAAAATACAAAGGACTATCATAATCAAACCATTATAAAATAGAATAGAAATATAATCAGTATACTATAGAATCAAAAAGGATAATGGATTGAAGATAAAGCTTCCTAGGAGAATCCCATTGTTGCCTTTTATAAAAAAAAAAAAAAACTATTTAGTGATGATATGGGTTAAAGATTACCTACTTCTACTAGCATATCTTATCCTCCTATCTCTAACGACCAAAATATAAAGCCAAAAATAGATATTACCTTTGAAGAGGTTAGCAAGGCTATATTCATGATTGGTGAACTTAAAGCACCAGTTGAAGATGGTTTTCCTGCAGTATTCTACCATTAGAATTGGCATATAGTGGGAAAAAATGTCTACCATTTTGTGAAGAATTTTTTTGAAAGAAAGGATACTACTAAAGCCAATAAAACTTTAATCTGCCTTATCCTTAAATCTAAGAAACCGAAGTCCATTAATCAATTCTAATTAATCTTTCTATGTAATGTCATATACAAAGGCATTACTAAATTGATGGTGAATAGAATTAAACCTATCCTCTCTCAGTTGATCTCCCCTTATCAAGAAAATTTTGTTCTAGGAAGATACATCTAAGACAATATCATCATATCCTAGTAAATGTTCCACTCTATAAGGAAGATGAGAGGATGCACGGGGTTCTCTACTATTAAACTTGATTTAGAAAAGGCTTGTGATAGAAAGAATTGGGAGTTTATAAAAAATGTCCTAATATAGATAAATATGCATCCTAAAATAATTGATCTCATAACAAAATGTGTTTCCTCTACTTCATTGAATGTTCTATGGAATAAGAGTAAGACTGTCTCCTTTTTCCCTACAAGAGGACCTCACCAAGGGGATCCTTTGTCTTCATACCTTTTCATTTTATACATGGATAAACTTTCTCACATTATAAGTGAGGAAATTAATGACACTAGTTGGAAACCGCTAAAAGCTTGTAGAAATGAATTGGGTATTTCCCACCTAATGTTTGCTGATGATTTACTTTTATTTAGGGAAGCATCTATGAGATAAATAGATATGGTAATGTAATGCTTAAATTGTTTCTCTAAGATGTTAGGCCAAAAGGTGAATCACACCAAATCAAGCATATACTTTTCCTAGATTTTAAACCAGATTGTTTGACAAGTAATTGTACAAAAATGTGGTCTCAAAGACTAACAATATTGGTCATTGCGTAAGAGTCCTTATACTCCATAAAAGAGTGAATCACCATACTTACTCATATTTGGTGAAGCAGATTCAAGATAAGTTATCTAGTTGGAAGATGAACTATCTCTCCATGGCTAATAGGATCATTTTGGCCAAATCCATGATAGGGTCAATTCCTATCTATACTATGCAGTCAACCTTAATTGTTGTGACAACATTAAATAAAATGGAAAAAATCCAGCATAGTTTTGTTTAGGGACATGAAGGCAATGATCACAACATTCATACTATTGCTTGGAGTACATTTTTGTCAAACCTAAGGCGTTTGGGGTTCTGGGATTTTGTGACATACAACATATGAATAAAGCTTGTATGATGAAATAGGTTTGGAAGCTAATTTCAGGAGAAGAAAGCCTTTGGGTTACTATATTGAAAGGAAAGTACAAAAGGAAATACAATTGGAGTAGAAAGGCTGCTTTGCAACAATTGGATTCTTTGTTTTGGAAACAACTCTATTATTATGGCAAGTTACTTTGAACGGAAGAGCTGTGCAGATAAATAATGGCATTAAGACTTGTTTTTGGCATGACCGATCGATTGGAGACAAAGCTCTCAACACTACAGTTGAAACAATCCCAAACTAGTGGAGTAATTCTGTGGTGGTATGATTTCATCATAAATGAAAAGTGAATGGAACAAGAATCTACTAACTCGGCTATTACCTACTCAATATGTCTCACAAATTGAGAGCATTCCCTCTTCTATGGCTGAGAGTGTTGACGATATCCTCATTTAGGCAATTTCAAATGATGGCCAACTATCCATTAAATCTACATACCATCTATTCGCCAAGGAATCCTTCTTGCCATTAGATCCGCTATGGAACTTTATTTGGAAAACTGGACTTCTTGAATGTATTAAACTTTTCCTTTGGAAATGCTATCATGGGGGAATCATGGTAAACACTAAAAGAGCAGAAAGAGGTTTCAGAAACCTACTTTGTGAAATCTGTCATGCTAAGCTGAAAGATACTCTACACGCATTACAAGACTGTCCAAGGTTAAAATCATTATGTCTCAAACTAGTACCTCCCAGTAAAAGAGCGTTATTCTTTAGTGCCCAGGGGAAGGATTGGTTCCGACAAAGCTTGTTGGCAAATTGTGACACGATTGGCGGAATTTCCTTAACAATTATGTGGGGTGCAGTGGTCTAGATATCCTACAAATGGAGGAATGCTGCTGTTTTTCAATATGCGGAAGACTTGCCATCCTCTACAGCTGGTACCATAATATCCTATGCTTACCAGGTTGTCTCAGGTTTTAAATAAACCCAAGTTAACATCGTTAGGCAGATTCATAAATACAAATAAGATGGACTGTACCCCCTGCAAGTTGGATTAAACTAAACATTGATTGGGCCTTCAAGAATAATCCAAAAGACGCTAGGCGTGGTGGACTCTTTAGAGATTCAAAAAGTAGATGGGTGCATGGTTCTACAAAAGCATTGGGAGTATGCTCATCCTTCATTGTTGAAATATGAGGAGCATATCATGGTCTATCTATTGCCAGGAGTTAGGACTAAAACAATCTATTTTAGAGTCAAACTCAAATCAACTAATAACTTTGTTTAACAATAAAAATGGGGATCCCTCCAAGCATGTTTCTCTATTAACACGTTGCCACTCATTAATCTATAGGGATTGGAGAATAATGATTCAGCACACATAGAGAAAAAAAAAAACAAATGTGCAGACTGGTTGGCCAATTACAGTCTCTCCAAGGGGTAAGGATGGATAATCCTCTAGTTGAACTTAGAAACCTTATATTAGGTGATGTTCTTGGGGTCTCTACCCCACGTCAAGTTTCTTTGTAATATCTTTTAGGCTTAGGCCCCATCTATTTATTAAAAAAAAATATGCTTTTTTGCACAATTTTTACTCCAAACTATTCCAAAAGTGATTTCAAAGCTAACCCATTAATCATAATCTTAACCAAAATCATGTGAAAACTTTGGTTCCAAAATTTTCCAAAATACATTGAATTGAACCGTGAAATCCTAACAAAGTTATCTCCATTTTTTATTTTCGAAAGGTTCCATTTTCCCCGCAAATCATGTTTCTAAATAACGCAATCCTTATCTCCTTTAAAACTGATTTTTCGTTTTGAGTTTGAAGATCAAAATATCTAAAGTTACTTTTTGCTATTGTTTTGGAAGACGTTTTCACTGCAATATTTCATTCATTTCTCAAAATGGTTTTTTAAACACGAAATTATCCAAAATATTGATTTTATTTGCAGCAAGCAAATTTTGTCAAATTTAAACTTGATATCTCCCGAAAAAAATTCATATGAAAGCTGAATGATTCACTTGTGCCTTCATTGGCATACCCAATAATTTTGCGGCATTTCTGCACTGACTCATAAATCATTTTCCAGAATTGTATATAGTTCCTGAGTTTTACAAACTGACTCATCCATCAGTATGCATATAATTATAATAATATACACTACGGCAAAAAAGACCTTTAGCGACAACAATTGTCATTGGTGTAGAGACCTCGGTTGTTGGTAAATGCAAAGTCGTTAGTGAAAATGTTGTCGGTATAGCTTCGTAGGTGAAACTACCAACACCAATGACAATTTGCCATCGCTAAAAGTACAACCTTCTACGACGACAAAGTTGTCGTAGAAAACATTTTCAAAATTCAAAAATTTTTGAAATTTGATTTTCAGCAACAACATTGTCATCACTATAGGGAAAATATCATCGCTAAAAGTTAAGCTTCAGGGACGACATTTTGACCAATAGTGATGACAATGTTGTCACTGAAAGTCAACTTTTAGCGACAACATTTTGCACCTATAGTAGCAACAATGCCATTGCTGAAAGACAACTTTTAGCGATGACATTTTTTTGGATTTTTTTAAAAAAATTTAAATTGAAACTGTCATTATAATTAAGTGTATTTCAAATAATATATTATATTTAACAACATAATCTAAAATATTCTTTATTTGAATTCATTTGAATTATATTTATCTTTTTTAAATTTAATTTAATGTAAATCATGCAACTACAATACATCAATAATACTAATAATAATGTATAACAATTTGATCCAACATAAAAAGAATGAGTACTCATAAAGCAATTGTATAAATAGTATTTATATGAATAAATTATATATACACAATCCATATAAATGTATACATATGAATATATATATATATATATACATATGAATATATATATATACATAATATACTACAGGGAAGGGAGGTGGAAGTATGTTGATGCATCCTCATCAATGCCAACACTATCATTATCATCATCATCTTGGCAATGAGGACAATAAAATGGTAGTGACGGTTGAGAAGGACCAGGTGGCTGAGCAACAGGTGCAGTCATAAATGTACTCAACCCAGGCAGTTTAGCAATAGCAAATGGAGGCAGCGGTAGGATAATACCCTGCTTTCTAAGAATGGAGGTGATCTTAGTAAGGTAAGTCCCAAGCTACTGCTGAGTAATCTGATGCTGCTACTGGTTCTATTGCTATTGCTGCTCCTGAATCAACCAATGGCTTTGCTGAAACTGGTCTTAACTCTACTATAACTACTCCTACAACTCACTAACCTCAGACACGAACTATGAACTCCCTCCAATGGTAGAAGTGCCTGCCGAATGATAGGACTGACCAGTTAGCACACACCCAATAGCCTTCCTATACCCTCAACGAATGCTAAGTACCTCATCGATGATGGTAACCTCATCTAACTATACAGGAGTCTCAAGCAAGCTAGTGCATGATACACTAGACTATACGTGCTAAGTCACTAGCTCAATCATCCTTGCCTTAAATTATTAAAATAAAATTCAATAGTAAATATTACAAGATATATTCATAAAATTCTATTTAAAATATAAAATTCAACTAACTTACATATTGCTCCTGAGGGATCAGATGCACCCACTCCCTTAACTTATACGTGTATTAGCCCTTAAAATTCTCGGGAACTAACTACAGCTCACTAATATCTCTATTCCTTTATTCATTTTTTGTAAGAGAAAAAAAGGATGAAAATAAATAAACAATGAAGAAGAAGCTAACTAACAAAATGTACATTTAAAAAATAAATAAAAAAGTTAAATTACCTTATCAAAATGATGTGCAACAATAGACTAACCTATGTCGATCATTCACGACCTTCTACACTCTATTATTTGCATTCCTCCTAGACAACTCCTGTAAATTAAAAAAATAATATTAAATTTTTATATTTACAATTTAGATATGTGAAATAATGACCTAATTTTATAAAATGTCATACTTACCATGTACTCATCGTTGTCAAAAAAGTCCACGCACCTCTGCCATATCTATGGTGAGACAAATCAGGGCACATAATGTCTAGTACGATCCAAATCATAGTCTTGGTCCTGATCGCCCTCATGCTCTAAAAAGTGCTTGTTCAACCTGTACTTCCAATCTTTGTACAGGTTTGCAGCAGACTGCATCAAATTAGAGATTGCTCTATTCTGATCACCCTCAAAGATGCCCTAAAACTCGAAGTGGGACTGCATAAGAAGACATTTAACAAATTTGTGAGTAATATATTTAGGAATTTCAATCTCAAAAGGATTAATTCAGCAAATGGAGAAGATAAATACTTACACAAACCTCCTTCACAACTCTTGGATCTGTTAAGGTACAGCTTGCCATGACTTATAATATGGCAACATATGGGCTCGGATCATGTTGCCAATATCACGAGGGAGATGACTAGCATTCTCACCAATCGCATGCCATGTACCAATCATATCAAAATGTACAAGCACCGATCTCCCCCCAACCCTACCTATCTTCTCATGTAGCTTGAGAGACCAATTCGGACCCTTCTTTTCCACAGCTGTCACTTCAATAGATAAACGAAAATATCAATACCATAAATAAGATATTTAATCAATCTCAAGTATACACAATTAAGAACAAATACCTTATCCCTTATACTGTGATGGAATGTGGATGAGTCGCTGCGGTGGATCCCCTCTAACATCACCTCCATGGTGTCATGCCTCGACATTCACCATGACTAAAATAATACACATTATAAAAGTAGTTAATAGAAAATCTATAGTCAAATTGAACAATTAAAAAGTAAAACTTTTTACAATCATATAGATTATTTAAACAATCATGCTTGCACGATTACGAGTTGTAGTTCGAATATCTTATTTTTCCCTAATCTGAATCAGTGTCAGTGAACATAATAGACTCATGGTCATCGATTTCTCCTTCATCATCATATTATAAAGGCCCCTCCTCCATATAATCCTCAATCATTTCATCTTCAAAACTACCGTCATCATCGATGAAGGTGTCTTTTCCATAAGTACCAAATCCAACATTCTTGAAAGATGGAACAATTGAAGGACCATTTATTTAATTACTTAGATCTACTAGATGGAAATCTCCAAGATCAACTGTGAGGTTGAAATTGAATAAGTTACTATCATGCAAAAATAACAAGTTCTGTGCACTGTCTCCATCACTGAGTAGATACCATATGTCGTGATGTACCAAATTATGGATGACCCTCCAATTTAGTCCATTAAGGAGATCCTCAGTGTAAAATACTTGTTTTGCTTAGGTAGCAAGTATGTAAGGATCATCTCTGTACCATTGTCCATTAATGGAGATGCTTGTGATATTCTTGTCAATGTAAAGTTTCTTCTTTGTAGGATTAGTGTCATACCACTTACATTTAAATAAAGTCACACTGCACTTATTTAAATAAGTCAACTCTATAATTTCTTCTAGTACACCATAGAACATGTTACCATTAGTACCTAGAACAAAAATGCACCCTAAATACACCATATCAGTCCAACTTTAAAGGGTGGGATCCTATCCTATTTGAGATATTTCTGTAGTTATGATTTTTTTTCAATTTATCTCGCTTATCATTTGTTTCGTGCAAAAATTTCAGTAGCATCTCCCCATGGTTCTCTAAGTATGTAAACTATACATCTGTATAGTTTATATCTGGAGATTAGTTAGGATGCTAAGATATTTCTACAATTTCAAACAAGAGCTAGATAAATTGTTAATAATAACTACAGGACATATCTCAAACTATCCAACTTTTCAGGATAATTCAAGGGTTGGTTAATGTATAGAGATTAACCAACCCTTGAACAAGTCTAAACTTATAATGCAAATGCAAATGCAGTTCTATTTAAAATTATTGTAAAAATATGTTTATAATAATTAAAAATAAAGATACAACATTTTATGAGTATCGTTATTTAACTACCAGTATTGTTATTTAAGTATCTTATTACTTGGATTGTTGATTTTTTTTAAATATCCACAACAATTGTTATGTCTCACAATAAATTTGTGGGAATTCAAATGTGTAACCTACTCTACTATATTTATAAGGTGTACAATTCAACTTTTCTAGAGAGACGTGCATTTTATGAGTACTTGTAAATTATTAGACGTTCAAATTCTTCATATTTCTATTATTGTATAGTTGTTTTAGTTATTTTATTAGGAAGTCTTTTATAAGAAATATTATATATATTTTTATACAAGTGTAATATATCATAGGTTATTATAACTAAATAATAACATTTATCATTATAACAATGAAAGAAAGTAAGTTTCTACTCACAAAATAAGTAACCATTGTTTGTCAATATTTCTTTTAATCTAACACTAAACAAAAATAATAATTTTTCATCATTTCAATATTTTATAATTATATTTTTTCATTAAAATTTCAACAAATTTTAAGAAGCTTTAGAATAAATAACACCAAATTAATATTCAAGAGGTTATAGCATTAGTAGATTAGGCTTAAAAAATATTTCACCGTACATTTATTGTTAATTTCATAAGTTATTCATTAATGTAATGTTATTGAAATTTTAGCTATTAGAATTACGTACATAACATATATTTTCTAAAATAATTAAGAAATGTTTCATAATCTTTAGAAATTATATTCCTTATTTTGAAAATTAATTTTTAATCTAAAAAAAATCAAATTACATAGTGGTTGAAATTGTAAATAAAAAAATAATTCACTTAATTACAAAATTGACAATGAAAATAACAAAATATAATTCAAAAAATATATAAATATTATTTATTTTGATTGTGTTCAGGGTCTAGGTTTAAAAAATAATTTTAACAAATAAATTTTAAAAATTGATCAATTATAAATTTTATTATTTTTAAGAGTAAAAAATAAATTTAATTTATCCATAAAGGGGGTGATTTCCATGTGACCTCAAGTTTAATTGACTTTTTCTTTCTATATAGTGTAAATAGTATAATTTGGATTGTTAGGTTTGATTTTCATGTTGTCTCAAGTTTAATTGACTTTTTCTTATTATGTGGTGTAAATAGTATAATTTGAATTGTTAGGTTTCAATTTCAATTTTAATTAAGAAAGAGACTATATTATTACAATCTCTTATTTTCTAAACTATGTTTACATACTTATTCTAATTTCCTATGTTACATTATTTCAACAAAACTAATAATTTTAAAATTTCCTAAATTGTATCATAAATTTTAGATTTTGTGGATAAAATATCATAACAACTTTATCTTACATTAGTCTAATTGAATAATCTACACATATATCATATAATACAAAGTTATAATTTAAGGTATACATAATAACAACAAAATTTATATTCACAAATTTCATGCTAAGACAAATTTACGTAAATAAATTTAATATTTACAACATGCAAAATTAAATAACATGGAGTTTCACATTAAATTAAATATACTATCAACTCTATTAATTCATTACAAACTATTAATCTCATAGATAATATTTTACAATAAAAAAATTATAAAATTTAATTCACATACCTTAATGGCAAAAATCTATTGATCAAATATACTCTCAATACTCCCCACGAACAATTATAAGTGCTAACAATAACTAATAAATTAAAATTACAAATATAAAAAATTAATACACATCAATAAATATAACAAATAAATATACTAAATTATAAAAAATTTATAAGAGAAACTTACCTCAAGTCCACTACTTCTTCTTTATAACCACGCAAGTTAGTGTTCAAGAGAAACTTACCTCAAGTCCACTACTTCTTCTTTATAACCATGCAAGTTAGTGTTCAAAGGAGGTGCTAATAGGTATATATAGACAGACTCTTCAACGATGACAAAAAATTTTGATCGTCGTTGAAGAGTCGTCAATGAAAATCCTAACTTTCAACGACGACAAATGTCATCGCTGAAGGCTTGATTTGTTTTTTAGGAGAGACCTTCAGCGATGACACTTGTTGTCACTAAAAGGCAGACCTTTTACCGATGACAGATGTCATCGCTGAAGGTTTGTCTCGAAAATTGGGCTAGGCCTTCAATGATGACAATAGTTGTCGATGAAAGTCCTAACTTTCAGCGACAACATTGACGCCGTTGAAAGCCTGGCCCAATTTTCGAGACAAACCTTTAGCGACAACATATTTTGTTGGTAAAAGGTCTGCCTTTCAGCGACAACAAATATTGTCGCTAAAGAGTTAATCTTCCCACCCAAATTTTTTTAGCCTCTTTAACAATGATAAATGTCGTCGCTAATGCTTTATTTTTTCTTGCCACGCTTTTTTGACCCCCTCCAAAAGTCATTTAGACATCACCAATGACTATGTCATCGGCGATACTTTTAACGACGATCGAATTTTTGTCGTCACTAAAAATGTCTTCGTTGTTGCTCTTTTTACTTGTAGTGATAAATCATAAACATAACATGCCAATGTTTCCACAATTCACAATACATACAATTTGTAAAGAAACATACATATATTTAGATACCAAAATATTCGCAAACCTAGGCTCATAATTCCTAAACAAGCATAAGGCACTGGCACGAAAAAGAATAGTGAGTATAAAATTGTATGATGATTTTAATTTAGACGGGAGGAAGTTGCAAAAGAACATCTAAAGCCTCCTTTGCTGCTTTTGCAAGCTTAGTATATAGTTTAGCGTATTTGCAACAATCATGGACCAATTATACTTGTAATGAGCTAAACTGGTCATTGGATCTATGAATTGGTTTCTCTGCGGGAAAAAGGTTATTATATTTTGTATTTAGTAAAATGCATTGTGAATAATCATATATACCTAGTTAAAAAATGCACGCAAATCTTAAAAAAAAAAGCCCATATGTGCGTTTAGAAGTGCATAGTGGAAGATCATTATGGTGAATCGGAAAATTATATTTCACATGCATTAGGCACATGAATTTAATATGCAAAGCACAATATATTGGCAGAAAAATTATATTTCTTATACATGGATTTATCCAGAAAATTATGGTCAAATAATCATATCCAAAGTTGTAAAAAAAATTTACTTAAAACTGCTCTAATAAATGAAACATTACAAGTAAATAAACTTGACTCTAATTCTAATTATTTTTCAAATCATTAGTTGTGTGTCATGACATGATTTATTGTTAATATAAAAGACATTTCTTGAATATAGATAGAAGAGACGAATTACGATTACATCAAAACCCGACTCATATGGACCCATTTTCTGCTATTTTAAGTCAACTACTTCAGGTCTCTAGAAATTAATTGTATTTTAGGAGTCCATGAACAATTTTCAATCCTTTAAAAAATTCCCAGAAACACAACACAAACAAGAAAATATGAAACGAGAAGTCTCCCTCTGGTAAAACCTCGTAGGTTTTCTTTGAAAGAGAGATTTTTCTTTGACTATATTATGATGGGGCAAATACAATTAGTATGAAGGTTAGAGAGGCAGAGACCCATTAATTAGATTAATTGGGTCTAAATCCTATCTGTCATATAGCTACTTATCTAATATTATGCTTAAGCACCGTATTAATATGCATAACTTTAATCATTAATTGAGTCAAATATATTGGCATTAAATATTAATTTGTAGATTATGTTATGGCCTAAAATAGAAAATTCCAACAAATGTTGCATGTATCCAAATAGAAAACTCCATACCCACTTATAAGTTATGTTGTGGTCTAAAATAGAAATTTTCAACATCTATCGAAATATAAGGGATCTCCTACACTTTCAAGAGATCCATGCTAATCAATGATTAGATGTTGCATCTAATTGTCCAAAAGTGTAAGAAATCATGCATTTGGAAGGAATCCAAACTAATGAATAGCCAAATATGGCAACCATAGCAACACTTGATCCAAATCTGATTTAATATTATTGACTCTTTCTGTCTATCTTAATTAGTAACATTTTATTTTTCTCTCTCTTTCTTTAATATTGTATTAAAACAAGGGAATATATTAAATTCATATTATATTAATAAATTCTAAGATAATATAAATAAGCACTATTATAGAATTGCAAATAGGCATCGAGTATTTAAAAGATTATGCATTGATTTTCAACCATTTCTAATCAAGCATCATTATATATTAATTTTGACATTGATTATATAATTGATGTGAAAAAAGATGGTTTATAAAAAGAATTGAAGCTAAAAGCTTTCTCATATTTGCAAAAATGTCACTACTCCCATAATTTTAGTTATCATTTATTTTAGAAATTAGCATCAAAAGTCTCATGGGAAAAAATATGATGAATTTAAAAAAAAATAGACTAAAATTTCATTATATTTTTCAAAATGTTACTGCTCTCATAACTTTAGACAACTATTAATTTATAAACCATATCAAAAGTATCATGGGAATAAAATATGATGATTATATAAAAAGTTGATATCTTAAGTTTAACTTTGGACAATAGTTAAGATCAAAATGAAGTCTTAAGCTTCTCATTAATTTTAAAAATATCATCGTATCTTAATAGATATTAGTTATATTTATAACTTGTCATTTTAAGTTTTTATATAATTTCAAAAAAATCACTGCATTAAAATAGTCATCAATAACAATGTCCATTGACACCTATTTATAATTACATAATAGTGAAGGGTTGTTAGAGCCTAATTAAGACATCTTATTCATCACCTGCGGGTGATCCTTAATGGGATCCTTGTAAATTTTAGAACATAAAATGAACCGGGTGACATTATGGCAAGCTTCCTTGTTGAAAAAAATAGGGGAAAACTACATTTTACTTACTTATAATTTTGCCTTTTTTCCACTTAACTCATCTATGATTCTAAGTATTGAAATCCACATACCTATACTTTGATTGTTAACACTTCATTCATCTAAATTATTTTTTGTCTAAAACTTAATATAAAACTCATAGTTATTGTATGTGATTTATAAATCACCATATTTTGACACTCATTCAAAACTAATTTAACTAAAAATAAATTGTTCATCAACCATTAAACAAATTGTAGAAAACAAATCTTCAATAGATATAGGTTTTTAGGTAAATTAATTTTAAGTGAATGTTAAATTAAGTCAAAATATAGGAAAGTAGAAATTAAGTGTAATAGATGTAAGTTTTTGGTTAAATTTTGAATGAAAAATAATTTAAGTGGACAAAGTGTTAACAATTGAAAGTATAAATAAATGAATTTCAACATATAAAATTACAAATAAATTAAGTGAAGAAGGGCAAAATCATAGATGATAAGGTATAACTTTCCCTAAAAAATTGCACCAATTATATATGAAAATAAGAATAAAGATTCAATCACATTCGAAAGTGGAGATGAATTTGTCATACCCTCTAATAATGGATGTGATATAGACTGAGATTCTTTTTTTTTTTTGGCAAGAGAGTGAAAATTATATTGTATTTGATTAGATGGAATAGAATTAGAATAGAAAAAGGAATGGTCATTGTGTTTATTTGGTAGCAACTGTAAGAAGGAAATGCTCATTCCATCAAATGATGGAATCTCCATACTTATATACAATAATGTAGCCTTTAGCTTTCTGCTAATAGCATTGTCTATCTCTCTTCCAAACAAAGATGCCTAATACATTGTTGGAAAGCTTTCCAAATGCTTATTAGAAAACAAACATGTCATCATGTGTTTCCTTCATTTCCTTTAAGTCAAAATTCTCATCCATCCATCTGCAACATTTGATTTGATGCATCTTATCATCAATCATGAAAACTCAAAATTGTCAAAAAAATAAGTGGAGATAAAGTGATAAAAAAAAATAATAATAACAAGAAGGAAACTGCTGAGAGATAGAATAAAAAGAAAATAATTTTAAGGTATGTATTACGCTTTTCTAAAGACTTATATGCTCCCAGCATACAATAAAACTCAAAATTTTATGACATTGAAAATAATTTAGCAAAAAAATCATATTTACAATTGTTAAATAAATTTGATTTTCCACCAAACAATTATTACAAACAATTACATCTTCTCATAATGACTTCTTACTAGATAGCAGTTACACACAATTATAACCTTTCAAAATGACTTCTCAATAAATAATTATTATAAATAATTATATCTTTTGAAAATTTTAAATTTTGAAATAAAAAGAAATTATTTGTTCATTAGTTTAAATCAAAAAATCTTCTTTAACTCTTTTATGTGATAAGAATACTATAAAAAAAAGTTTACTTATAAGATTACTATAAAAAATAGTTTTCTTATGACTCTTTCATTTATATATCTTTAAAATTGATTTTTTCTAAGCATTGTAAGACTTGAAAAGTCACAACCCTTCATAATCGACCGGGAAATATAGTTGATTTACAGTATGTGAATTCAATTATTTTTCTTCTCTTCCACAGTTGATCATACGATCCTCATTAATTTTTTTTAGGTATCATTAGAATAATTGCATTTACACCACTGGTCCATTATGTATTATCACCGATCTTATATTTATGCTACTAGTGTAAATGGGATGATAGGAGTAAGTTATAACATGAAATACGTGACATTATTACTTGCAAACGGTTGTTATTTAAAAAATTCAATTTGTTTACAAATAAACCCGGAAGCAAGTCATTCGGGAATGAATCACACCTCGATTCAAAATTTGACATGATAAGCTGAGTTCAAAAGACAAAGTGATAAATAAATTGAATTATCTAGCACATAATTTAAATGAATGAAACTCAATTCATTTGTATAATAAGTTAGCCATATATATATATATATATGGTAATATATATTATATTTTTAAATTAAATAGTTAACAAAAGTATTCTAAAATCTATAATAATATATATATTTTTTGCTAATATATTACTTCAATATTTTTATAGGTATTTTATATTTAAATATTATTTTAAATAAAAAATAAAAATTATATTAACCATTCTTGATAATACTGGATTTGTATACACATTCTATGCTAGAGAAAAATGAAAATTAAAGTACAAAAATCTTGCAAATAATTTATTAATTTTATTTTTATAAATCAAATATTCAAATAAATAACTTTGCCTTTAAGTTTTTATCTTTCAAATAATTTAAAATCTCAATTAAAAAATTTAGATATTAACACTGAATTTGATCATTTTTATTTTTATTTATTCCATATTGTTAATATTTTAAATATATATTTTTAAAATATTTTTAAGTTATTAAAATATTAATAAATACTTTATTATTATAATTTATGTAAGCTAAAGAGCTAAATTGAACTACTCATGAGGTTGATTAAAATCAAATTAGGAAAAAATCATGCCAATGTCATTTGGTGCAATTTATTACAGCAAGGTACCTGAAGCTCACTTTCTATCATTTAATTGCACCCGCATATGAAAATGTATCACGATACCCATAAGATAAAATGACACATTTACAATACATTTTAAGAAAACTAAAAGTATCAAAAACAAAAACTTCTTTTCCCACATATTAAAATTGAAGAATTTTGAATTTAATACAAATAAAAAAATAAAAGACTAAAAAATTATAAGAATTAAAATTAAAAAATTTTTAACTTTATAAAAATTAAATTAATATAAAATTTTAATTATAAATAAAATTAATAAAAATTCAATTTTTTAAGAATCAAAATAAATTTTTAATTAAGATAAAAATAAAAATAAATAAAAACTTAGAGACATAGTAATATGTTATTTGATAATTTCATTGTTAATTAGACTTGATTTATCGATTTATTTAAAATTTTTTGTTAGTGTTATTGTTTTGGAACTAAACAATAACATGTTACTATCTAAACAATAAACAATAACATTCTATTATTTGATAATTTTATTATTAATTAAACTTAATTTATCCATTTCTTTAAGATTTTTTGTTAGCGTTACTGTTTTGAAACAAAATAATAATATCCTCTTCTTATTAATTAGACTTGATTTATCCATTTATTTGAAGTTTTTGATTCGTGTTACTGTTTTAAAATGAAAAAGTAACATGTACTTCTTTGGCAATTTAGTTGCCAATTAGACTTAATTTATCCATTTATTTGAGATTTTTAGTTAATATTACTGTTTTGGAATGAAACAATAATATATTAATGTCTAAAGAACAAACAGTAACATACTATTATTTGACAATTTAATTATTAATTAAACTTCATTTATCCATTTATTTAAAATTTTTAGTTAGTATTACTATTTTAAAATGAAATAATAACATGTTACTATCTAGAGAACAAATAGTAATATACTGTTATTTAATAATTTGATTATTAATTAAACTTAATTTATCCATTTATTTAAAATAAAATAGTAACATGTTACAATTTAATCTATAAATAATAATATATTATTCTTTAGTAGTTTTATTTATTAAGAAAATTATTATAACACTACTAGACACCAAAAGTGTTAGGGAGAAAAAGTTTAATATAAAATTCAAATGAATTTAAATTGACAAAAATAAAATTAAAGTTAGAAAAATAACAAGAAAATGAAAAAAAATTAAGAAAAGTAATTGAAAAAGGCCTTTTTTCACCAAACAAAGTGGGCAAAACACCTTTGGCTTTTGTAAGTACATAAATTTCAAAAAGCTATATGAAATAAACAAATTATCTAAAATGGACAACTAAGCATAAAATTATAATTATTGAAAGTTTTAAGCTTAATTTATATATTTTTTACAAGGTAGACCCTGCCAAACCTAAATTTTCTTGTTTTCTTCGAAAGATCATAGAAAGATGAATAAAAATAATTGATCATATACAAAAGTTAGTTAACTAATCATGAAGTTATGTCTTTTCAAAATTTCTAATTTATAATCATATTCTTATAATTAAAAAAGGATATTTTGAAAGTATAATAATAATAATTCATAAAATGGTACCTATTTGACATAAAAATCAGCCTAGCACCTTATTGAAAAGAAGTTTAATAAGTGGCATTATGATGTAATCTATCAAATCAAATTTTGGCTAAAAAAATCATAAATTCAAAAATTCAAAATAAGTTGAACTTAGAGATCAACTCAATTCAACACTCGACTTATTTCCACAACTAACTACAATCTTCTAGGAAATGGTTTGTAAATCGGACTACGGGACTAGTGGTTGATTAAAAATAAAAGCCCTTAGTTTTTTGTTTTTTTTCCCCCTAACGATGCATCATCTTTTATATTTATGTGTTGAGACATGTTTTAACATTTCCGTTGTTAGTTAATACTCTTTGTTGTCAATTTTTTAACCATTATTCAAAAAATCAGATTGGATTGGCCGATTCAACCGATTTTAAAATCAGTGAATTGACTGTGACTCGTTCAAATCGTTGAAACCGATCATAGTTCAAATGGGTTACAAGGATCCAACCATGTTGGGAAAATGCCTCAAATCCTCAGATCCACAGCCCAGACTCACAAATGAAGAAGAGAAGTTGGAGAAAGATAGAGAAAATGGAAATATCAATTCATCACATCAAAAAAAATGCAAAAAAAAAAAAGACTAAATAGAAAAATAGACAGACAGTTTGCCGTATTAACAAATTGCAGAAGAAGGAATATATAGAAAATCAATTATTGGGACTGATCAGTTGTGTAAAATAATTGTAGTGGCCAGTTGCCAATCTGCGTAAAATGAAATTGTTTAAGCGTTCGATCTGTTGTGTGCGTACTAAAAGCTCTATTATGCTGTTGCCGTCTCTATCTTCTCCATAGTCACGGCGTGGGAAGTTTGTCTGCGAAAGGAAAGCCAGGACCCTTGGCTTTCTCTGTAAAGTTAAGCTTGAGACTTGGAGTAATTTGGGCCACTAATAATCTGGGGCTAGACCCATGAAAAGAATTAAGTGGAGTTAACGTTTATTATATATTTTTAAGAATGACGTGTCCTGCTTAAAAATAAAAAATAAATTCAACCCATAAGATTCTATAACAAGATGTTCAACATTAATTTATTAAAAAAATTCAACATTAAAGTAAATTATACCATCAAGATATTGTATTACTTTGTTATTTTGATGTTTATAGAAATTATTTTTTATGATTTATTTATTTACAAATTATTAATATATAATACTATAATATATATTTAAGATTCCAATTAAACCATTAAACTTTGAACCATTTATTAGACTGGTTTAACAATCGATTTGATTTTTAAAACATTGTTTTTAACCTCGTATCATCTACAGCGTAAAAGGTTTCAAGCTCTATTAGAAAACCCAAAAGGCTATTTTGGTAGTTATATGATATGAAATTTGTCACCTTTTAAAACTAAAGTAATGCTATTAGAATATTTGGTAATTTTCTAAGAATTTTTTTTATTTTCAATTTTGTATTTTTTTCAAAAACATAACTTTACAAGATTTGATATTTAATAAATGCACAAAAGATTACAATTTCTTCAAAAAAAAGTTTTATCACAAAAAATTTTTTTAAAAAAATCTTTTTAAGTATTGCCACAAATTTTTTAAAAAAATATGAAAAATCTTTAAAAAGTAGCAAAAAAATGCTTATAAGTAGGAATTTTGCAGTGCATAACAAAGCAGATAATGCAAATGCTAATAATATGCCTATAAAATAAAGTAACCTTAAATGCAATTTTGTTCCTCAATTATGTGATTCTTTAATTTAGCAAAATCCATTTTGATCACCTAAATATTTAATTGGTGCAATTTTAATCATCATATTTGATTTCTATCAACTTTTTAACTCATAATTAAAACTATTTCTAATCTTTCTTTCATATTGATGAAAAAATGGATTATGTATAGGCATGAAAATAAATCTTTGTTTGGGTATATTGAAAATTGAAAATTTTAAATAAAATTAATGAATTACATATCAAAATTTATATCTCTTTTAAAATTCATTTCCTTGACTAAATCCTAAAAAATATAATTTATTTGATAAACAATGTGGTGAGATCTTGGAAATCAAATAGAAATCGACTGAATTTGATAAAAATTGACAGACACTAAATAGAAGAACTAAAATTACAACAATTAAATTTGAGTAATGCTATATGCACAAAAAAATAAGATTCAAAATTGAATTTTAAATAAAAATCAAAGGTTATCATTAAATACAAAATAGTAGGGTAAACCTATAAAATTTAATTCAATAGATATAAAAAAATTGAAATTTATTTTCAAAATCCATTTTTGATGCATATAATACTATCCATTAAATATTTAGATGACGAAAATAAATTATTTCAAATTAAGGAAACTAAAATTGTATTATTTATATTTTAAAGGACCAAGACTACATTTGGTAAAATGAAGTTGTTTGGTTTCTGTATGTTTTAAAATTTTGCAGGTCATTGACCATTAGAATAATACTAAAAATATCAAAAACTTTTTTTTTTTCTTAATTTTATAGTTACCAAACGATTTTGCATTGGGATGAATGCTTTCCCGCTCATTGATTGAGTAGTTGTATATTTTATGTTGGGGTGAGAGCCTTCCCTCCCTTTGAGTGACTGTACCCATTTCATTCTTAACTTCATTTTGATAAAGAACTTACGTTTCAACGGTCCTCAATAACTTAGGAGAAGCACCAGCATCCTGTTGTGCAGGTCATAGTTTAGTGATAATATGGTGCCACCCGACCCTAGTCTAGTTTACTTCAAGCAATTATTATATTTGTGATTTTATGGTACTTTTAAGTTTGGTTTTATTGTCCTAAGGTCGCACTTAATTTATTATTTTTTCAAAGTTTGAGATTAATATTGTTCAACTTATGAAATTTTATTGAATAAAGGGATTTAATTTGTAGACTAAACTACTATTTTAATTCCTTTTACGGAGTAGGTTTTTTAATTTGTTCCTTATTTATTTTATTTTTTATTTGATTCCTAAGGAATTCAATGCAACGTCTCCAAGATCTTTTAGCAAATAAGCATATGGAACATATGGAAGCCTAATATGACACCATTCAATATTTGTCTAGCATCCTTCATATTTTAAACTAACCATATGATTTTAATTTAATCATAAAGACTTATGATAAAATTCAATTATGCTTTTTTTTATCATTTATTACAATTCTGCGTTGATATACATAGATACAATGGTGAAAAGAGGGGACTAGGGATCATTTTGGCTCCAAAAATTCCGTGTTTTCTCTTATATATATATATATATATATATATATATAATACACTTTGCCTCTAAAATTTTAAAACACATATAGTCGTGAGAATAAAATTATACACTTATGTAATAATAATAAGTTCTACAAAAAAAATATAGAAATCAAAATAAATACAAAACGTAAAATTATATTTCTTCTATAATGAAAAGTTCTAAGTAATTTATATATTAATTTTTTTACCTTTCTCTCTTTTTGTTAATTATGAACACTTTTATTATATTATACCTTATAGAAACAAATACTTAGTTAAATCAATAAGATTATATAACTTACAAAATATTTTTTTACTTCTACTTAACTTTAATTTCATTTTTAAAAATATATTATGTGTCCTAAAATTTATATACACTTATTTACATTACACACACAATATATTGTACCAAAATTGTCATTTACTTGCCATCTATTTTAATTTTATCATTCTAAGTTTTCACAATAAAACCATGATAAATGTATAAAAAGTATATATATACTCATAAATTTTATTAAATTAATTATATTTTTGTACATTTTATAGATTTTTATTGTAATTTTTTTTATAAAACTTTGAATTACTTATGTATTACAACCTTTAGAAATTCAATGTTATATTTTTATTTACATTACATGTATAATATAATTACAAAAGAATTATCACTTACCTACTATCCATTTTGATTTTATTGCCAAAAATTTTTATAGTAAAATATTTGTATACTTCCAGAAAATGTATGCATACATCAGAACTTTATTAAATTAATTACATTTGTAAAAGTTTTCATTGTAATTATTTCGCATAAGAGTATAGATAATTTATGTGTTATGACAATTATAAATAAGCTTCTGTAATTTTTCTCATAAAAAATTTTATGATTTTATTTAATGTTTCATAAATTTTAAAAAAAATTAAAATGTCCTAAATTTAAATTTTCAAAAAGATTATATTTATTTTATACAATTATAATTTTTTTAGTATGCACTAATTCACAATCAGTCTAGCCCCCAAGCCAAAATTTCTAACTCCACCACTACATAAATATGTGCTTTTGTGCAAGTCATATTTAATGTTTATAGAAGCATTAGAGAGTATCAAATCAAATTAAGGCTTCTACACCAACCAATAGAGTTCATGAATGGATCAAAACTTTATTTGAATTTTACTTCAATAAATTAACTTTGTGATACAAAAATTATATAACTCGTGTCATAAATAAGTTGAGCTTGAACTACTAGGAGCTCATATTTGTATCATGAGGTAACTTAATATATAGACATGCTAATAAATATATTGGTAAATATATATTATAATATATAATAATTTAAAATAAAATATTTAACAAAATTTTATTATAAATTATATTATTTTTCATTACTAATATTTTACATCATTTTTAAAAGTATAATTGTTGTCATGATATAGCTTTATATTTTGAGACAAATTAACATTAATATTAATATATTATATATAGAAGGGTAATGCTACTCTCACTCATACTCACTCACCTCTTATTCACTTTCCTCTTACGAATTATGGGGTTCATAGTTTTATTTTTTTGTATGAACTATTCGGTATCCAATAAGTTACATTAGACTCCTGGATAATCCAAATTCAAGTCAGGTTGGACCCCTTTGTGGGGACAAAATTCTCCCAATAACAGTTTTCTTTATTTATAATATTCGAACCTAAGACTTCTTTTAAGCGGACCACATTCCTAATAGTAGTTTTATGTCCCTTGTTATCTCCTAGAGAAGAGTGCATATGATATTTTTCCAAAAATAAATTGTACCAATCATTTTCCCTTAAAATAATGAGTAATAGCATTATGTAACATAATTTTTTTTCATTCATATTTTTTTATTTGTTATATCCTAATAAGTTACTAAACATATTTGTATTTATAAATTATCTTAAGGTGTTCAATTATGGACAAAATATTCTATTATTAAAATTGATTTGAGATTAGCAAGTTAATCCAAGCTAAACCTAAACTAAATAACTTAGTTTGAATTAAGCTTAAATCAAGTTAAAAGTTGAGAAAATTTAAAGCAAGTCAATCTTAAGTTAAGACTAACATAGCTTGGTATGATTCATTATCAACCCAAATTAAGTAAATGGAGAATGACTTAATTTAAAGAAATTGAATCGTTTATATGAAGGAATTTTATGAATTTAGAATTTTCCAAATCCTTGATTCTTGACCATGCATCACAATATGAGAATTAAACAATAATTAGCCAATATAACATCTATCAAGTGGAGGTATTATTATAATGAAAAACTAACTTGATTCAAAACCTTCATTATTTCCCCAATTGAATTAGGCTTTTTATAATCCTTAATTAATGCAATCCTTTTGTCAATTCCTAGAATCAAAATAAATAGAATAGGAGATATGATTGTCCACCTTTACTAAAACCCCCTAACTTTCTTTGTTTCTTGGAGAAAGTGTAATTTTGTTTCTCAATAGAGCCCAAAAAAAATAGATGTTAAGAGTTAGAGAGGTAGGGACCCTTTATTTATTGGTGAAACTACATTATGAATATTCTCCATCACAAGATTTATGCTTGTATAACTAAATTAGGCCTAAGTACTAACTAAGAACCAAATTACATACTTATTTTAGGTCAACTAATTATTGACATTAATATTTATTATTTATAAATTATAAATGGTCTAATTTTATAAAAAAATTCAACAAACTCTCACCTATAATTCATAAATAATGGCCATTTTAATGTTAAAGTCAATATCAAAATGGTGCTATTACTCCTATATATTACACCTATAAGTCTAATTTGATATCATAGACATTCACTAACATAAAATATTATATCTAAGGGGATACTAACATCAAACACATTGAATGCCTTAACCTTGCCAACCAAAATAATCAATATCCTCCAGGGATATTGTTTCAAAACATACACTACAAGATTTACATGACTTTAATGTGATTATATGTAAATTTCCATGCAATGGGTCCAAGCATCCCTCCAAGATGCCTTATGGAAATTAATATTCTTAACTCAATAATGAGATATGATCTAGATGTCTCCATTAACATGCCATAACCAAAATGAGTACAAAATATATGGCAATATAAAATAAATATTTCATAAATAAATCTCAAGATAAACAATAAATGCATCATGATCATGTCAATATACATCTAATTCTCACTAACTAAAAACATTAAAAGGCTTCACATAGTCCCACATAGCTTACATGATTAATATATGTTCTTACTATTAAACCATTAGTGAACATACAATTCATGGAAATGTATTTAATGCTGGTGACATACTCACAAATCTTCTTTCTCACAAACTGATATTTCAAATCAAAGTGCTTCACGTAAGCAAAAATCTTGTTGTTAAGAGAGAAGCTCACAATAGTAACATTATTACAATAAATGCTCAAGGTCTTTATAATGCTCTCAACAAGATTAAAATCAAAAACATAATTCCTTGACCACATTGCTACATGAGTAGCCTTATAGCATGTAAAAGATTATGTTTCCATAGTGAATGTTGTTATAATGGATTGCTTGACAATTTTCCACAATATAACACCTCCAACTATTATAAAAACATATCTAAATGTAGTTTCTTATCATCTAAACAACTAGAAAATTCAAGTCTAAGTAACTTAAGAAAATTCAAGTTTAAGTACCTTGTAATGCTAAGATCTCTTAATCTCTTGTAAGTCAACATAAAGTCCTTGGTATCCTACATATACCTAAAAACTTTCTTTATAACAATCTAGTGTTTCTAGCCAGGATCGCTCAGGCATCTCCCAATTACACCCATAATTAAAACAAAAGCATACATCAAGCTATGTACGATTGATGCATATGGTATATTTTTTTCATCTTTTCTCTTTCTTCATTATTTTAAGGACATTTGGCTTTTGAAAAGATATCACCCTTCTGAATAAGTGAAGAAGCATGAGAGGATGTTGACAAATTAAACCTTTTTAGAATTTCCTCAATGCATGAGCATTGAAACAAACCAAGAACACCCTAGGATCTATCACAATGAATTTCTAACAAAAAAAAGCATTTCCTACGTTTTTCATTTCAAATTATCATGACAGCATGTACTTAATCTCAATTAATAAGTTGTTATTACTTGTTAGGCGAATATCATCACGTACAATACTAAGATAACAAAATTTCTTGCTTCCATTAGCATATATATGCACTAGTCCACGCTATTTTCTCATAACCTAAGAAAAGTCACTATCTCATAAATTTTGAGATACCATTGTCTAGATGCCTATTTTATACCATATATTAATTTTTCCAATTTAAACACTAGGTGCTATTTACCCTTCTCTTAAAAAGCATCCAATTGCTTCATATACATGGTTATTATCAAATCACCATTCATAAAAGTTATTTTCATATCCATCTGATGCAATTCTAAGTTAAGGTTGGTTTCAAGCACCATAATAACCTAAAATGAATCTTTTGTTGATATTTGTGAGAATATTTTCTTGTAATATATTCCTTCCTTTCGAGTATAACCTTTTATCATAAATTTGGCATTGTACCTTTCAATCTACCCATGAGCATCTTGCTTGGTCTTAAAAATCTATTTATAGCCAATCGACTTACAATATACAAGTAACTTAACTAGATCCCACACATTATTTTTATACATTAAGAGCAATTCATCCTTGATTACAACAATCCATTCAAGAGAATCAAGACTAAATACTGCCTTTGAAAATCTTGTGGTATAAACCAATCTATCTACTTCAATGACTCTTGTGGTATAAATTGGATAATAAAACCTACTACCCTTTAAGCCACTCCAATAACCCACAAAATATTCAAATATTGACTTAGAATAAAACTTTCTGGTGGTAGGAATGTAAGGTTTCACACCTACTTTATAACCCCAAACATGAAAATGCCATAAGCTAAGTCTTTTACTATTTTGCAATACATACAGAGTCCTAGGCCCTGACCTACTCGGCATTTGATTCATGATGTAGATTGTAGTCTTTAATGCTTCTCCCTAAAAGAAATCTAGTAGTATGGAATGTACAAGCATACATCTAACTATATCCATGAGTGTTTTATTTCTTCTCTCAACTATACCATTCTACTTTCGTGTTGTAGGCATAGTGTAGCTAGCATTAATGCCACACTCTTACAAATACCTTATCAAAGAACCAAGGTTCCTTTTGGTCTCATCAAATCTCCTATAGTACATAACTCTTCCATCAAAGTTTACACACTTAATCCTCTTCTCAAATTTAAGCTTAATCATGGCCTTGAATGTTTTGAATACATCCAAAAATTTAAACATTTTTGTAAGTAGCTCAATCTATCCCAATCTTGAGTAGTCATCTATGAAGGTAGTGAAATACCTATGACCTCCCATTGCTATAGGTATGATAGGGCAATAAATGTCATTAGGAATCTACTCCAATGCTTTCTATTTTCTAGTCCTTTTTTCTTCCTTAGTTTTAGTAATGAGCTTCCCTTTTATACAATCCATATAAGTGTTGAAATTAAAGAAATCAAGGTTATGTAAAATACCTTTCCTAATTAGTCTTTGCATTCTATCTCTAGAAATATGCCTTGAAACACTTATGCCAAAGTGTTAAAGAGTTCTTATCAAATTTATTTCTTTCTTCCTGATTACTATATTAATAGAGTTAAGGAAATTAGGATCTAAGTTAATCTTGTATGATCCATCAGTTAATTCACCAGAGCCAATTATGGTCAAACCATGAAACAAATTCACCTTTTTACCTATGGAATTATAGGAATACCTTACAAGGTCTAATGCCACAATTGAGATTAAGTTCCTTCTCATAGAAAGCATATGTACAACATTTCTCAATTCTAGTTCACACCTAGTGGATACCTATAAAATAATGTCTCCAATGACCTCTACTCCCACCTTCTCACCATTTCGAGTCTAATTATTAGTTCCCCATAACGACGTCACCTAACTTCCTTGGTTTTTTCAATGACTATCCAAAATTGATCACATGGATCATCATACTAGTATCAAGCTATCACATGTTTGATGGCACATTAACAATGTTTGATTCATAGCAAACTAAAGCTAGCCTATTGATTTTAGTCTATTCCTCATCAATAGTCTCGTTAGCATCTTTTGTTGCATAAACATAGAGATTAAGGAAAATATGTCAACTAGTTAATGCATATAAAAACTTTAATCATGCTAATGTTTTTCCACATAAACTATGCAACCATATTCAATACTATATTATATCAAAGGATACTTAAGACTTTACAATACAATGTAAGAATTAAATGTCATACTCCTAAAACCTAACATCAAAAGGGTGTTTAAAAATTTAAGAAATATAACGCTTAATTCTACTATCATATTATCACTAATGAATTGCATTAATAATATAATATCAAAGGATTTTTAAAATTACTAATACAAGCTCTCATTAAAACATTTTAAAAGAATTTTTCCTTTAAAAAAATTATGTAACTAATCTCACAAAAGGCAAGTACACAGTTATATAAAATTTTATGGCTTAATATAAGCAAATAGAAATTCCTATATAACATAATAATGTTCCAAAAATTATTACTTTAAACAATCAATGTCCAAAAAATGCTACAAATTTATAGGAGGTAACTTATCTCATAAGAATATTTTAGAAAAATTTTGAGCTCAAAATAAACTCATTAACACACATAAATAAAATGGGCAAACACTAGTAAAAGAATTTTAATTCAAAAAAATCTTTAAAAAATGTCTATTAAAAATGCTCAGAAAATGCAGTACAACGATATAATTATTGCTACCAAAAACTACCCAAAGGGTGGCGCATGAGACACACAGACCTCTAGTGTGCGTGGACCATGCACGAACAGCACAGTGCTTTCTTCTTCACCCGGAATCTTATTTGTGGGTCAACCTGACCCATTTTCAACTTGATTCTATTTTACTGGATTTTTGTGATTTTTTGCCCAAATTTTGTCTATAATTGCTCCTTGCTTCAATCTCTAACTAATCCAATCAATATTTATCCAAAAAAAAAATGCATTGGTTTTTTAGTCTCGAATTTTCAAAATTTTTAAAAAGAAAAAAGCTCCTACTGTTCCACGATTTCAAGGAGCATTATCTCCGCACTTTCTGGACTTCAAATCGTCACACTTATCTCCCAATTCATATTTTTCAACTAACCCAATCTTAATCCTTCCTAAGTTTCCGTAAACTAAAATGTTTTACAAAACATCCAGAAACTGTCGAATGCATACATGCATATCCAATCCACGCAGAAACTAAGCTTGCATACAAGTTTGTATAAAACAGCAGAAACCACTTGCAATTCATGAAATACGTAGCAATATATATAGACGACGGTGTGTAGACTAATAGCATAATTACCCCGATGTATACACAGCACCTGATGGCAGAAATTACTTCTAATACAATTATGCCGTGTGTATGTGTGTGTGTATATATATATATATATATATGGAGGCTAAAAAATATATAATATTTTCAAGCACGCAGCTTCACTCATATAGATATAATAAGTCATTATCAAACATGAAGATACCCGTAGAAGTATGACACGCGTACATTCTGGAAACAATGCATTCATGTACACCATGCGTGCGTGTGTGTGTATATATATATAACACACAATTATCATAAACAAATGCAATTAAAGTAACATGCAAATAATAAGTATTCTTTTACTAAAGCAAAGCTTCTAAACAACGGCAAGGAGAGATGTATAGA
Organism: Sindora glabra; assembly: GCA_020226215.1. Taxonomy (NCBI): domain Eukaryota; kingdom Viridiplantae; phylum Streptophyta; class Magnoliopsida; order Fabales; family Fabaceae; genus Sindora; species Sindora glabra. The sequence continues at coordinate 98,809,751 of CM035226.1, forward strand.
CTTACGCAGCCAATTTTTCATAAAAAGAATTAGGTTAAAATTGGCTCTAATATTGTTTCGATTTCAACCATGACCTATAGCCGAAATCAGTCTCTAATACTAATTGAAGGAATTTTATAAATTTAGAATTTGTAAAATCCTAATTCTTGACCATAGATCACAATATGAGAATTAAACAATAATTAACCAATACAACATCTATCAAATAGAGGAATTACTATATTGAAGGACCAACGTGGATTCAAAACCTTCATAATTCCCTTAATTGAATTAAGCCTTCTGCAATCCTCAATTGACGCAATCCCCTTGTCAATTTCTGAAATCAAAATAAACAAAATGGAGGTTAAGATTGTCCTTCCCTTTGCCAAAACCCTCAACTTTCTTAGTCTTCATGAGAGAGAGAGAGAGTGCAACTCTATTTTTCCATGGAGCAAAAAACAGGTTTTGAGAGTAGAGAGGTAGAAACCTCATTAGTTATTAATGAAAGTGCATTATGAATCCTGTTCATCTAGAACTCGCAACCACATAATTAAATTGGGCTTAAGTACTAATTAAGAACCCAATTACATAATGTCAATTATTTTGAGTCAACTAATTATTGACATTAATATTTATTATTTATAAATTAAGATTAATCTATTTTTTTGAAAAAATTCAACATCATAAACTAAATTGAAAATAAAAATTAAGAAAAATCCCTTTACAAGGGATGAAAATAACATTTAGTTTAATTCAATTGTACAAGTTTAATGCGTATGGGCACAGGGGTTCTTGAGAACCAGGTACGCTTAGTCAACTATGTTCTTAAAAGTGGAGATGTGACAAAAAAAAAATTGAGTAAAGCTTTCCTTACAAAGTTGAAACGACAAGGAAAGGAAAAAGCACAGATACTTGTTAGTATGCGTTCCACTTAGTGACATTAAATCAGTTTTATAGCCAAATAAAGATCCATGAAATCCAATCCAATTTAAAGTAAATAGTTGAGGCCTGGGAGTCATATGAAACTTTCGGCGCCACACCTACGTCTATAGATCATTTCTTTTTCCTTTTGCTAAGAAGAATATATAATTGAAAAAAAATCATTATAAATTTTACATAACTCCCTTTATTTTACATCATATACAAAAGAATCTCTTGATATTTTAAAATGTACAAATAATTTTTTCATTATACATGTAAAATTCATTTTAATATTTATATAAAATATTCATAAGTCTCTATTCCTGAGACTAATTTAAAATATTAAAAATACACAAAACAGGATCTTGAGAATTATTATTTTCATATATAAAATACATATAATACAATTCATAGAAAATATAATATAACAATAAATCATTTGAGAGATATCATTATCCATAACTGAGAGAAGAAAGTGAAAAACTTCTATCTACCCCTTAACCCTTTCGTTCTTTACACTTTCTTAAAGGATGGAAAATAGAAGCATAAAACTTAATGGATAGATATCGAACTAATTTTCTCTTAAGATACTTTTTATAACTAACTCCCATCAAGTAAGCAATTATTGGGTGTTAATAACTTAAATGTTAATTAAAGCACTTAAAATTTCATTAGCACCTTAATTATTATTTAAGGACCTTAAAGTTTCATTAATACCTTAAATGATAATTAAGGCACTTAACATTAAGGCCCTTAAAATTTCATTAATACCATAAATAATGATTAAAGCACTTTACATTTCATTAATATCTTAATTATCATTTAAGGTCCTTAAAATTTCATTAATGCCTTTAATGATAATTAAGGGTCTTCAAAATAAATTTAAATTAAAACCTTTAAATTGCATTTGTAAAAATTTAAAACCTTAAAATTCATTTATTAAATCAAATAATTACGTGAATCATATCTTATGCTCTCCCATTTGACTCACTTGAAAAGTTGATCTTATACATTTTCATGATTTAGTAAGTGCTATACATTATGCCCATATAATGAGGCGAGTTCTTTCATACATTGGTCATGACTTGGCCATAATTAAGAATAAGAATTAATAAAAGTTATGATGGTTATAAGTCATCTGCCAATATAATCCCTTTCATGTACTATGATATTAGCCTTTTCCTTAACATGACACTTTAATGAAAATTAAATAATTGTTTTGAAAACAACTCACGTTTTCAACACTCTAAGCCATGCATGTACACACTAATAGAAAATGATAAAATCATAAATTTATACATTAATGAGCTCAAGATGTCAAATATATATTAATACTATAATAGTAATAATAATGTTTTCAACATTCTAGATTATGCAAATACACAATAATAGAAAATAGGAAAAAAATAGAAATTTATACATTAATGAGCTTAGGATGTGAAATATACATTAATACTATAACAATAATAATAATGTTCAACTTCCATTATGGATGCAATAATAACTAACTATTTTACACTTTCCCATAAAATAGCTCCTCCAGCTTGAAGATACAAATAATAGAAAGTAGTTTTTTTTTTCCATACAACTAGCAAATCTAAATTTGAATACTCAACCAACTTAAGATGATTAGATCTCCTATAAGTAACCATGTGATCCTTCATTCCTTCCAAATATCTCAAAACTTTCTTTAAAGCTTTCTAGTGATCTAATCTTAGATTTTTTTGGCATCTACCTAACATTCCAACTACAAAGCTGATATTTAGTTTTGTACAAGTCTAAGCATACATTAAGCTCCTAACAATAGATGCATCCGGAATTGCTTCCATCTGTATATGTTCCAAATCATTTCTAGGATATTGATTGAGACTAAACTTGTCTCTTTTCTAAATTGGAATGGGATTGCTGAGCATTTTTCTATCTTAAATCTCTCTAAAACTTTATTAATATATGCTTTTTGAAACAACCCTAACAATCCTTGTGATCTATCCTAGAATATCTCTATCCCGATCACATAAGCTACCTCACCTATATCTTTCATTTCAAAGTTACTAGAGAGAAATTTCTTAGACTAAGTTTCTTTCATTCCACAATTCAAAAGGTTTCGTTAGAACTATTTTGCTAAGAATCCTATTCAACAAATACATGGTAGCCTTCAAAGCATAAGTCCACAATGAAATAGGTAAAGAAGAATTGCTTAACAAGCTTCAAACCATATATTTTATTATGCCTTTTCAATACACAATTTTGTTAAGGTGTACCTGGCATTATGTGTTGAGTACATATGCAATGCTTTTCAAGGACTTTTAACAAATAGGCCTAGTTGTTATCTACTTTTATTACATTTTTCATAATACTCACCACCCATCTCAAACCTAATAATTTTCACTTTTCCACCTAATTGTCTATTAACTTTATTAATATAAATCCCTAAGACATTACTAGCCTAAGTTTCTCGTGTAGCAAATAGACATAACCATAATGTAAAAAATCATTAACAAAAGTGATAAAGTACTTTTCTTTACTAAAAGAATTAACATAAAAAAGCCTGTCTATATATATTGGTATATATGATTTTAAGAAGTTGAATGCTTCTCATAACTCTTTTCTTTGTGTGTTTTCTTTGCTTGCCTTTAATGCAATCTACATATCCTCATATACACTTAAATTAGTAAAATATAAATCTATAAGAATTTCATTCTTTACCAATATTTCCATTCTTTCATTGGTAACATGTCCCAAATGATTATGCCACATGTAATCAAAACATTCATTAACAAAATTATGTTTGGTGCCAACATTATGATGGAAGGTTAATAGTGTTTCAACATGAAGAGTATCAAGATTTAACTACTGCAATGCATCAAATAATATACCATCGCCAATCATACAGATATATTTATGCAAACTAAAACTAACACTCCAAACATAAAAGAGTGCCCAACTTTATCAAGTTTGGATGATGAAACTAAATTCCTAGATATACTAAGTCCATAAAGAGCTTCAAACAAATCCAAATGACTTCTTGTATTAAGAATTAAATGATAAGTCCTAATGGCTTACACTAGAACCTTCACTCCATAGCCTATAAAGACAAACTTTTCATTTGGCCTTGTGGTTTAAATTATAAGGAATTCCTGCATCATATTAGAAACATAAGTTGTACTTCTAGAATCAATCCACTAAGTATTATAAAAAGAAAACTTTAGCTAAGTTTAATTTGAAACATCCACAAGCATTAAGATTACCCTTTTTTCAAACCAAGCCTTACAATTTAGACAATCCTTTTGTGAGTGCCCAGACTCCTTACTAAAATGACATATGTTTTCTTTCAGTTCCTTCTTATGAATCTAAAAAGATGCATCATTGACCTTCAATGGTCCCTTTCCTTTCTTATCACATTTCTTTTTAACTTCTTAATAGTTCACATAATTGATGGAATGATTTCAATGATGCTCAAGTTTGGGTTCCTTCTAAACTAATATAATGTGCAATTCATGCACATTCCACTTATCCTTCATAGTGCTATAGTTGATTTAGAAAGGACTATACTTAAATAATGAAGAGTTTAAATGAACTACACAAAAAAATTCTCATCCACATATATTCCTAAAGACATAAGTCTTATTACAATATTTCTCATCTCAATGACATGCTCATGCCTTCATGGTGGTTAAGGTGCTCACCAGTGTTCCAACAAGAGATTTATCACTAGCTTAAGAGCACTCATCCATTTGCATCATCATTTGTGAAGCATTATCAATTTTAGGAAGAACAAACTTAATGTTGTTGGCTATACTCATCCCTATATGTATGTGTGTGTGTGTGTCTATATATATATATATATATATCAAATTTAATCTATTTGACTTTTCCTAATTCTTATAATGGACTTTCTTTTCATTAATGATTAAAGCAATAATAGCAGTTAGTTTCTTACCCAAAATTATAAATCCAAATCCATTACCCTAAAGTAAAATTGGATTTACTCACTTTAGTCAAAAAAATTAAGCCTATCAAAGACAAGGACAAATGGGAGATGCAAAAGCATAGACATACATATTGCAAGGAATAAATTTTAAAACATTAATGCTTTGAGTTACATACAAACATGCTACAAAGATTGAAAAAACAATACACTTAACTATATGATAGATATTGATGTTCACCTTTGGGCAATCCACCAATGCACATTCAACATAATGATACTAATAGAATTTTACATAATTTGGTAATGAAGCATGCACCAATTAGGAATATTTACTATCCTTGGACATATAAATATAGGATAGTTCCTCCATACTCAAAGTAAAAGTTAGGGCATGAATACCTTGACTAATCAACTAATTAATACATGACATATGACATATATAAAAAATTAAATAAATTAAATCAAGGCACACAAATTAAGAACAACCAGTCAACAAATTTATTTATATTTTTAATTTTACCCCCAGTCATCAAGAAATTATATTTTTCTCCCTTCCTTAAATTTTTCATACTTCATTAATTAGTTTAAATAATTTTATTTTAATTCTATATACATTCAATCATGAAAATTCAATTCTAACTTCTATTTTTTTATTTAGTCTGAACAAAATTTAAATATTTAAGTGATAATAATATATCAATTAAATCTTTCAAATAATAAAGTAAAATATTAATTATTTAAATATAAAATAAATTAAGTATGTTGTCACATAGATTAAATTAAAACACAAAAAATTGAAAAATAAAATTTTTAAATTGAGTACGTTATTTAGTAAAGTTGAAAACACTATATTATGAAACATAAGATCTAAACATTATTTAATAATTGGTTGAATAACATAAGTTTAATATTTTTAATTTAATTTTATGGATATGCAACTAAGAAAATCTAACCCCATTTCTTTTTTTTCTTATTTGAGCTTATAAAAAATTTAAATAATAACAATAATATCTAAAATAAAAATTTTAATTAAAAATAAAGTATTAATTATTTAAGCATGATTCTAAAAAGAAATTAAACAGTTATTTAAAATATATTATTATAAATAAAGAAAGTTCAAAATGAAAAAGTTAAAAAAATATTTTAAACCCATACCTCTTTCATAAATTTTATATTTATATGATTAACCCTATATTATAATTTTGATAGCCAAATGAAATTCGTAAAAAATAAATTAAAGCATGAATTAATGAATTTTTATAGTCTAATAAATTTAAAAAAAAGTAGCACTGATTACTTACCGTAAATTATTAGGTTTGGAAGTGAATTTTATAGGAAGTAAAACGAAACATGAGAATTTTGATTTTTTAAATATAAGAAAAGTATAAAATTAATATCAAATGATCATCTTAAATTGTGTGATTTGTTGAATGATTTAAAATATTAAATTTATTTTAATAATAATTTATAAATTTTTTACAATCTATGTATGAGTGAAAGATAATTAAAAGAAAATAATTAAAATGATTATTTTAAAATATAAGAAATTAGATTTTTTTACATATTTTATATTTTAAATAAGTCACGTATTTTTTTAGTGCTAATTTTTTCCATTAACTACTCAAACGCATCTTAATTTTATACAAAATAATCTCAAATAATATGTATAATAAAAGTCAAATATAAAATGTCAATAGGCTTAAAATTTAATATTTACAAATGAATTGATTTTGTAATATTATCATATATTTAATATATAATAATAGAGGGAATTAAAGTCATGTAACTTAATATGAATAATTTATTTAAATAATTAACTTTGCATTGAATTTGAAATTATATAAAAAATTAAGGTTTCAAATATAAATATCATATTATAAACATTTACTTATTTGGTAAATCTCTCATTATTTTATCTTAACCATTTATTTTGATATTGTCAAAATCACATAGTTATTATGTTGCCATGAAGTCAAGGTATTAGTATCCAAACTTTTACTTTAGGTATTATAAAATTATTCATAAATATAACTATTTATGTATTTACATTACCAATATTTATGTTCATTAATTATAAGGAAAAGTAATCAATCTTTGGGTTGTCCTTAACTACCCTATAACAATGAATCACAATTACCCATAAAACCATTTACAACATTAAACTTATAAGTAATTGGCATAAAAACATAGTCCAACTTGAAGCTAACTTTAACTTAAGGATTTGATCAATTTGGTAACTAACAAACCCATAAAATATTGATTCAAATTGAAAACAACAATAAAAACGCAAGAACATGAAATTTTCCAAATATTTTAAAATCTAACAATTTAAGGATGCAAAACTATGTTGTTTTCATTATATATAAAATTGTCATGCCTTTTAATCATGCAACAAAAAACATTGTACAATCACAATCCCATACATTTCCATCAAGAACAATACAAGAGAAAAACATGGATCAACACAATCAAGCAATTTGAATGGAAAACTATGAATCTCCAAACCAAACTCTGATATTACATGTAAAGTTCATTTTAGTATTTATGTAAAACATGCATAAGTCTCAATTCTTGAGACTAATTTAGAACATCTATACTACACAATCAATTTTAGTATTTATGTAAAACATGCATAAGTCTCAATTCTTGAGACTAATTTAGAACATCTATACTTCAAGGATCTTGAGAATCATGGTTTTCACATATAGAATACATAGCATACAATTTGTAGAAAATACAATAATAGATTATTTGAGATATCTTTTTTTCTTAAGATATCTTTTTAGCCAACTCCAATTGAGTAGGCAATTATTAGGTGTTAATATCTTAATTATCATTTAAGACACTTAAAATATCATTAATGCATTAAATGATAATTATGACTCTTCAAAATAAATTCAAATTAAAGGCTTTAAAATATATTTAATAAATATTAAAACCTTAAAAATTATTTATTAAATGAACCAATCACATGAGTCATATCGTACAATGTATGCTATGGAGAAAATCCTCTCTATTATCTCTCCAACCAAGTCTTTAATAGTAGGAGAGGTTTTTGATATTATTTTTGTTAGTGTGCTTGGTTGGATAGAAAAATAACTTATCAAAATTAAATTTATGTTCAAAATTGACTTCAAATTAAATATTGAAAATAATAATTTTAATTTTTATAGTTAATACTTAAATGTTATTAAGTATAAAATATTAATTTGAATCAATTTTTTAAAATTAATTATTCATGATCAATTATATCCAAAATTAATTCTCTTGGCTATGGTTCAAAAGAACTCTATATTATTTTATTCTATTGCATCTTAAATATTTTTTTATAAGAATATATATATTTTTATTAAGCTATTTTCCTAATAATACATATAATTTAGAATAAAAAATATAATTTTATTTTTTTATTTTTAATCTATTAATAATACCTTCAAAATTAAAAAGGGACATATAAAAATGAAAAAAAGTTCACATGCTTATAACGGAAGATGAACATATAAATAAATTATTGAAAAATAATAATTTTTAATTTTTGAATTTGAAATGTTTTTATCCCAATTTATTTGGATACAATAACAAGTATAGTTCATTTAAATAAATTATAATTAAATAAGCTATTTCTAAAATACTTTTGCATACATATGTAAAAAAATTATTAGAAAAAATTAACTCAATATAAAAAATTTTAGTTGTAATATTAAGTTATATGTATTATTAAGAAAATAATTTCATCAAAATTGTTCCTATAAAAAGAAAACTACTCGAAAAGTAACGGAGGAAGAAATTTTTTTAAGTTGTTTTATACGGTAAGAGGAAATTTTTATTTTGAATACAATTGATCATGAATAACTAGTCTAATAAAAAATTGATCATAAATTAATTTTTAAAATTTGATCATTTTTAAACATTAATTTTGAAAGTGTAAATTATTATTTCTAATTTTTACTTTAAGATCAGTTTTTGACATAAAAATAATTTTGAAAAATCAATTTTTGTACAAGCAGATAAGTTAAAAAAATAATTGTAGGAACACATTCTATCATTAAGAATTGGAGGGGAAAATAATGAAGGAGGTTTTCTCCGTAACATGCATTGGTTAAATATTTAAATGCACCTTTTAAAATATTAAGAACTTTTTTGCATATACTTATAATATAACGAGATTATATGTATTTTAGCTAATTTAGAAATGGCAGAAGCTTTGCTCGAGAAAATGAAATTGTTAGAATGTTAATACCAAAAGACATAAAAAATTTTATTACACAATAGCATGGTAAGAAAACATACACTGAAATTATTTTTTAATGAAAAACAGAGTAGAATCATAACTAACATACATGGTCATTACAGTCAAATAAGGAATTGCATTTATCTTTAAACCTTATAAAAAAAAATTCTTAGTTGCCTTGTTGCGAGCCCACAATCATTAAGTCTCTTCATTTTTATTGAAATTAATATAACAACTGATTTTTCAATTATATATACTTATTTGCATTTATCTTAATTTTGATTAAGAATGAGTAAATAAATTATATACCTACCGAACAATTAAGAATTTATCCCTTCTAAAGGCATAACGGCCGTGAATCCACTGACTTGAAACCAACCACTAAAGTTGAAAATAAAGAAAATTTATTTAGATTTTCAGGGTTGTTCATGGATAACAATGATATTAGTAACTCGTTTGAAGAGAGACAGTTAAGAGAAAAGAGAAATATAAATCATTTTGGATGGTGCCATTGTCAATTTTGAAGATAATTAAATGAGGAGAAAGATTAATTACCGAATAATTTAAATGTTGAATTACCTTAAATTTGAAATTAGAGATTTTTTTTTGTACATAACTGATAGTTCAAAAGAACAAAATACGTTTCATCCTATTTATTTTGGTAAAAAAAATAGGTATAGTTACACATAATTGTTATTTGTTATATTAATTCTTAATTATATTTGACAAAAATGTATATAACAATACATATAATAATGTCGCTTGACGAAAATTTATAAAATCTCGTGTAAAACATCTATTCTTCTAATTAAATAGTTAATAACTCACTTTGTGTTTTGGATAAGTTGTTGAATAGATATTTTAAATTAATGATCACTGCATAATTTTACAAAATTAATATATAAATGAAATATTTTCCATTTTTCCTCTGCAAGATTTTAATTCGATGCTACATGCATGATGACTTCAATCAAAATAGTTTAATAATATAAAATTACAGTAGCTCTTCTCACCTACAGGATTTTCTCCGGCCACAGCGGAATACACTAATAAACTTTAGACAACAAATTCTATTGTCTGTTTGTCTATTTAATGTAGCTTTGAAACCTCTTCAAATTTGTTAAAAGAAATATCATATTCTTTCATGAAATTTACAAATTAATTTTCTCCTATATCTCAAGTGTGTGTAACTACCATTTAGAAAAATAATATATATGAAGAGATGAGTTACAATAAAATTTATCACGATTGTAAATTGTGAGAGTAATGATCATTAAATTATATTAGAATTAGTAAAATTATAATTAAATTTAAAAAATATTATAATTTTAATATAAATTAGCCAAAAATAATTATTATGATCAATACTAATGATATTGTGCGTGAATTGCAATTTATAACATTTGAATCCCATATAAATCAAGTAGTCATACTATAATGATGATTATTCACACAATAAACCACATGGATTAGTTGGTTAGAGTATGTGACCCCACAGAGTGAAAACTTAGCGGTTACTGCATCATCGGATCAGATTATGAATGATGGACAAAGGGATTTGGACGAAGACAACGAAAGATTAGCATTCCCATTGTGAAAAAAAAAAAATTGTGTTGTATTAGCACTAAAAATTTAGTATTATTTTTATATAAATATTATAAAATTTCATTTTTTAATTTAATAATTTAATTTCATAAAAATTAATTTTTATTAAAAATAAATAATTTTATCACATCAAATTATTAAGTTAAAAAATTAATAAAATTAACAATATTTATATAAAAGTGGCCCTAAATTTTCAATACTAATACAGAAGTTTTTTTTTTTCACATGATGGAGGCATTTTCCCGCAATCCTCATTTATTTTGCTGGCTTTTGGATTAAGAAATATCTTTATCATTAATATAATATACATTATGGTATGCATAAGAATTCAAAAATGAAGTCTAAAATTGAATTTTGAATTTTTGATATTTATTAAATTAAATTTTATAAATTTTATTAATTATTTTATATCGATAATCCTTAATTTATATTTGAAATCCAATTTCAAATCACTTTTTGTTTCTATATAAAGCATTGCTGTTAGATGGCCCACTGATATAATGAAAATTTTACACCAATAACATATAAAATAAACAGTATTATAGCTTGCAATCTTAATTAACGGCATAACAGTACGTATCTTTAAATTTTTTATTTTTTCATACTCTGAATTTGAATTAAAAAAATGTTTAAATATGACATAAATATATATGATCCTTTTTAGTAGAAAATTTTATTAAAAGAAGTACTGATCTAAGTCCTTTTCCTTTTATTTTTTTTTTATGTTTTTATGTTTTTCTAGTTCGCAAAATTCCGGGTTTCCATGTATATCGAGCGAGCAGAATTTTTAATCATAATTTTTTTACAAGAAAAAGGAGTTTCAATTAAGAAAAAATGTTTTCAATTTCTTCACTCATCGTAAAACTTCTAAGACCTGCTCTGTAAATCGGATTAGGAAATTTTCATACTTGACAAGTGGACATATAATTTATATGTCAATTATGTTAGATTTTCTATTGTGGATATATTAATTCAATAATAAAATAACATGTAAAAGAGTTTAACCCAATATTAAAGTAATTAAATAATTTGAGTCCAATGATAATCTAACCCAACTAATATAATAATAAATAATTCTTGACAATAAGTCAATTCACTAATATTATTAATATAAATAAGGATTGCTACTCTTAAACCCTATGATTGATTCAGACTACTCCTCATCAGTGTTAGAAAGTCTCTCCAATTAACTTCTCATCTAAGATTAATAGGAGTAACAAATCTTTATTGAAGTTCATGATCAAGATTGATTATGAATATTTCGTGATATGCAGAAAATCCTAATTTCATTTTCGCCTCTCAATAGATTCATCAAATAATAATAAATCTTTTTTCATAGTTAATATTATTTTTTCCACATGATTCAATTTGGGATAATGTTTTATAAAATTTGATTTTTTAACAATTGGTAACAAAGCTGATGAATCATGTGGATTAAATATATTATTACATGGATTCATGAATCAAATCTTATCTTTTGAATAATATTATATTTTTGTGATGAATTATCTTAAATGAAAATTGTTATAAATCTCTAATTACTTTATAGCCTTCTAATTTAATTATTTATGATTGTAAATATTATTTTGTCATTGATGATTATGATATGATTTGAGTACACATATAATGTGATATAAATTTCAGGATTGTATATATAATTTTATTTTTAAAAAAATCAATGTACAATTCTGCATGGTTTGTTAGGATTTGGAAGAAGGATTTAGCGTAGAAAGTACTCTGTTTTCAAATTTTTCTTTTTTAGGATTAATTTATATTCATCATCGGTTTCTAAGTTGGGACTTTATTCAGATGGTGGAAAATCATGTGTGCTTTGATTCTAGATGCTTTAGGTTTCACACAGATTAAATTTAACCCTTAATTAAGCAATTAATAATTAATACATTAGGGTGATTGATTAATTGAAAATAATTTATTTAATGCAACTGATGAAGTGATCTAAGGTGAGCACGAAATTCTAAAGCTTTCCAGAATTTTCGCTTTCCAAAAAAAGGTAACTTGTCATTTTTTGCATGATGAAAGAGAGGGGTTACCAGTGACAAGGACCGGGACTGCGATGGTGGCCCAATGGATGTCGCCTTCAAGTATATCAAATAGAACAATGAATAGAAAAAATGTGGAGAGAGCAGCCAACTCACGCAAGCGCACCTCAATGCGAGGGTAATCGAGAAATGGATGCGTCATTTCATGTGCTTTCCATTCTTTGGAAAAATTTTCACATTAAATGCATTAAAATACATTAAAGAATATTTATGTATGAAAATTGGGCTTAAAAAAATTGTATTGTTCTGAGTTTCACTCTCCGAATTAATTTATTATTAGGTTTTTTTAATTTTTCTAGAATTAATATTATTTTAATATTTAATTTGATTTACTAATTGATATTACTATAAGCTGAAAATTTTTTGTTATATTACTGTATATTAGACTTTCACATATATTTTTACAAAAATTTTGGGCACCACTTAGTCTATTAATTATTTTCTATGTATATAAAAATAATTTTAAAAAATTATTTAAATTTATGTTATACCATGAAAGTTTATATAATTGTGAGCCCACCTATCATGAGTCATATTAATAACATTTTAATACCTTATCAGTATAATATTATTAATATGATTTATTGATGATAATATAAATGTAAGAATGTGTATTATGTTTCTTAAATTTTCATCACTTTATTAGTGTTAAAATTTTTGGAATATAATATTTAATCCTTATATTACATTATAAGGCCTTGAATGCCTTATTGGTATTAGGCCTTATAATATAATATTGAGTTCAATTGCATAGTTCACTAAGGGAAATTTTCTAGCATGATTAAGGATAAACATGCATTAACATATTCAAAATTTGATTCCTCAGTGCCTTTACCTATGCAATTAAGACGCTTAATAGGACCGATCATGAGGACTGGCTGAATCACTAAAACTATATTTAGCAATCTAATCTTAACTTGGTAGTTAGCAGAAGTAAATTGTATTGTCCAACTCATTCAACTAGAGTAATTGAGTCTAACTAAGCCATCTTTTTTAAGGATGAGTTGGATAGTGAAAGTCAAATACCACACATCATAAATTTCTTTGAAGATAGAATAATTGTTCTGCTGGCACAATATTGGGAGAATCATTTTCTATCACTCCATCAGTTGATCCAATGCAACCAATAGCAAAAGATATTGAGCTAAATAAAGTAAATGAAGAAGTTCAATTAAGAAGATCTCATAGAGTTCGCAGATCAGCAATTTCTGATGATTATCTTGTATATCTACAAGAGCATGAATATGATTAATAATAATATTAATAATCATCAATTTCTCAATTTATGTCTAGTTCAAACTATTCTGATTGAATGAATGCTATAAGGATAAGTTGGCTTCAATGCATAAGAATGAAATGTGGGATCTAGTGGAGCTTCTTGTGGGTTATAAGCCAACTGTATGCAAATGGGTCTTTAAGACCAAAAAGGGTGCTTAAGGTGAAGTTGAAAGGTATAAGGTTAGATTGATAGCAAAATGTTACACCTAGAGGGAAGGTATAGACTACAAAGGAACTTTTTTACCAATTTTAACCAAAAACTCATTTCATGTCATCACAGCTTTGATGGCTCATTTTGATTTAGAGTTGCATTAGATGGATGTAAAAATAGCCTTCCTAAATGGTAATCTAAAAGAGACTGTTTATATAAACTAGCCAGATGGTTTCCAAAAGAAAGGAAAAGAGCACCTTATATGTCAACTTAAAAAATCTATTTATGGCTTAAAACAAGCTTCCAAACAAAGGTACCTCAAGTTTGATAAGATAATGACTTCTCTTGGGTTCAAGAGAATGCAATGGACTAATCTATTTATATATTGATAAGTGCAAGCAATTTTGTTATTCTAGTGCTATATGTGAATGATATTCTCCTTGCAAGTAATGACATAAACCTACTGACTAAGATAAAATAAATGTTATCTAAACATTTTGATATAAGGGATATTGGAAATGCCTCTTATGTTATGGGGATAGAGATCTATCATGACAAATCTCAAGGTTTGCTTGGTTTGTCTTAACAGACTTACATTGAAAAGTACTAAAAAGGTTCAATATGTCAAGCTACTCTCAAGTTTCTATACCTATTTCAAAAGGAGAAATTTTCTCTAAGTCCCAGTGTCCTCAAAATGATATTGAAATAAAAAGAATAAAAAATGTCCCATATGCATCAGTTGTTGGTAACCTAATGTATGCTTAGGTATTTACATGTCCTGATATAGCTTATACTATTAATGCACAGGAGAGATACTTAAGTAGTCCTAATCAAAGAAACAGGATACAAAAGATTACATATTAACCTACAGGAGATCGAGTTATCTCATTGTTACAAGCTACTCGATTCAGATTTTGCTAGATGTCCAAATGATCACAAATCTACATCTGAATGCATCTTTATGATGGTAAGAGGAGTTGTCTCATGGAAAAGTCTTAAGCAATCCTTAATAACTACCTCTACTATGGAAGCAGAATATGTCACATGTTATGAAGCCACTTGTATAGTTGTATGGTTAAGGAACTTTATGGCTAGTCTGAGATTGTTGAGAGCATTTTAAGACCCTTGATCATCTATTGTGATAATACTGCTACTGTAAATTTTTCTCAAAGCAATAAAAGTTTTACTCATATGAAGAATTTTAATATAAAGTATTAGTTTATATGAGAGAAGGTATGTGAGCAAATCACATATATTGAATATATTTCCACGAATCATATACTCATGGATCCACTAACCAAATGCTTAGCAATATGAATATATTATGATCATATAATTAATATGGGATTAGCTAAGCTTTTTGATATTTCGAGTTAGTAGGAGTACTATAATGAAGACTATTTTTTCAAGATGTACATAAATGAAATATTCATGTCTTATTATACATTGTGTACATTTTCATTATGGCATATTTATAGAGACGTTTAGACCTGTCTTAATAATGTGTTAAGAATTATAATTCTCACTTAGTATCTTAGGAGAATGCTTCGACCTAGTATATAAAGATTTACATATATTGTCATAATTTTGTTATGTAAATCTTATTAAACACAATCTTATTATACATATCTCTATCAGATATTTTATATGATCAGCGAGATGTAAATGTATAATATATATATTTTATTAATATTCCTATTGAATACTATATTTTATATTACTGAACATCTATAATCTCAATTTAGATCAATGGGTGTAAAGATACCATAATTTTCTTTTATATTTTATTAAAGTGGCTACTATTATTAAATTGCATGGTTCAAGTGGGAGATTATTAGATTTTCTATTATGGATTTATTAAATCAATAATAAAATAAAATGTAAAAGAGTTTATCCTAATATTAAAGTGATTGAATAGTTTGGGTCCAGTGATAATCTAACACAACTAATGTGACAACAAGTGATTTTCAACGATAGGTCAATCTACTAATATTATTAATATAAAGAAAGGTCACTACTTCTAAATCCTATAATTAATTCTAACCACTCCCCACTGGTGTTAAAAAGTCTCCCCAATTAAGTTCTTATCTAGGATTGATAGAAGTAATAAATCCTTATTAAAGTTCATGATTAAGAGCAATTGTGAATAGTCGTAACTTACAGCAAATCCTAATTTCATATTCATCTCACAATAAATTTATCAGATAATAATAAATCTTTTCTCACAATTAATATTATTTTTTTCATATGATTCAATTTGAGATATTATTTTATAAAATTTTATTTTTTTAACAAATTATTGTTAAAAATTAAAGTACCACTTTATTGTTATTAAAAAATTAATACAATAATTAATTCATCAATTAATTTTCTTTAAATTTCTTTCAATTTTTAATGATAATGGATACATAATTGGTACATCTATTGGTCAAAGAAAATTTTCTCATCAGATTAGCATCCTATCGAAGGGATTTAATGTAGAATCAATGTAATTAAATTTTATAATATTAATTATTTACATGTTATCACATTATAAAAGATCGTTAAAAGTTTGTTATCGACATTGTCAATGAATAATCTTGCTTGTCCTTGTCTTTCTAATGGCTGGTCACCTTAGTGGTGTATGTTGGTGAATTCAAATTTATATATTTAATTTTTAAATTTTTAATTATACATTAAAATTTGTCACAATACATTGATTGAGAAAAAAATGAACTACTAATCAATTATTTTTTTTAGAAAAATTATTTCTCCTAAAATTAAATTTAATTACATTCCATTCCTTCTTAAAAAATTATATCTAGATCTCTTAATTTATATAAAAATATTATACTTCAGCCACCGAGTAATGACAAATATTAAAATATTATGGGAATTAAAGAAAAAGGTGAAAAATATGAAGCAACAGCCACCCATGAAGCATTGGACGGCCCACTTTTATTTACAAAATTACCCTTGATATAACAAAGAGGGACGTGACATGAGAAAGAAAAATGCCCAAGGGTGAAGCATTTCCATCAACAAACCTAGCAATCTCTTTACCATGCATTCCAGTTCATTTCCGGAATTGAGTATATGGGCTTAGAAAGTAAAGCATTATAACACCTGTACTTTTCTTTAAGGAAAGCATAAGAAATCTTAGGGTCCGGTTGGGGAAAATAAATTTTTAGAATTTATTTTTCAACTTTCTTCTATTTAGACATTCAAAAAGTTTGATTAACAGGAAAATAAATTTTAGTCAATTAAAAAGTTTTATTATTTTTTGAAAAAAAAACTTCTCATTTTGAAAAATAGAGTTCATTTTCCTTGTTATTCAATACATCCATAGTTAAGTGCAAGTTTTTCTTTTCTACCATCTCATCTTATTACATAATCACGATCATGAGTAAAATTTTTTTTATTTATTAAATATTTTCATGATACATGTTCTATTTCTATTTTTATAAAATTTATTTTTTTAATTAAAGTCCAAGTATATATTTTCATGCAATATTCACTAAAATATTCTCCCTTTTTTCCATTCTCTATTATAAGATGTTTTACAACAATTAATTAAACTAATTATTAGAATCTATATATAAGATTTTATAATACCTTTAATATATATTTTATTGTTAGAGACTAATCATTATTAGACTACTGGGCAACAAGAACGATAAAAATTTTATAAAAAAGATCTTTTTTAAAAAGTAAATAAAATTATAATAATTTTAAAATAAATAATTTTAATTTACTTCAAATATTTTTAAGTAAATAATTTTGATTTACTTTTAAAAAAATTAATTTTTGTTAGTACACCAAACACCAAAAAATATTTTTTTATACACCAAATAATAAAAAATAAATTTATTTTTTAGAAATATATTTTCTTGTGAAATCATTTTCTAAAAATTCTATTTTCTCCCGAACCCAAACAGACCATTAGTTCATAATATTTTTTCAAAAGGAGGTTTAATTATTAATTAACAGTTTACGTTTTACACAGTCAACTTCAAACAAAAACATTATTTTATGCTAATTACAATTTGCAGCAAAGCAAAACGGCAACAACACCAACTTCAGAGAATTTCTCCAACCCAATTTATATAAATCTCCCTTTTCCTCCCATTAACACAGCATCCAAAAAATTCAAACTTAACATCAATGGCGAAAGAACCTCATAATCTCTCACCACCATATTGCATCGCCGTCTTCTTCATAATCCTCTTCTTCAATGTCAATCCATCTCATCTATCCGAATTTCCCCAAAATTCAAGGCTCCTAAAAGCTTATGAAGCCCTCCAAGCATGGAAGCACTTCATAATCTCCGACCCCAAAAACTTCACCGGCGACTGGGGCGGCCTGAACGTCTGCAACTGCACCGGCGTCTATTGCGCACTGATGCCGGACGACCCTAAAATCATCAGAGTCACTGGAATAGACCTAAACCACGCCAACATTCTCGGCTCGCTACCGGAAGAACTGGGTCTCTTAACTGATCTTGCACTCTTCCATTTAAACTTGGATCGCTTCTGTTCTGCGGGTCCCTTCCCCACAGCTTTCGCCATCTTCGTCTTCTTCACGAGCTTGACGTCAGTAACAACAATTTCTCAATAAAATTTCCTGAAGTTGTTCTTCATCTTCCGTCCTTGAAATAGTTGGACATCAGATTCAATGAATTTCAAGGTAAAGTTCCTCCAAAGCTTTTCAACTTTAAACTAGATGCAATTCTCATCAACAACAACAAATTTAAGTTTTCCCTGCTGGAAAATTTCGAAAATTCCGGTTTCGTTCTGTTTTTTTGTTAGAAGAGAGCTCAATGTAATTTTTCAAATGAGGAGGAAATGGAGTGTAATAAAAGCCTAATTTTGAGAGGTTGTGATTACTTACCATATATTTTTTTTTTAGTGAATCATCAAGTCAAATAGATCATCATTCTAAAAATTGAAATATTTTCTGAATTTCCTCCTTCTCAGTAAGTGTCATCTCTAAAATTTAAACATCTATCATTAACAAATAGGCCTTCCTCAAGGTCAATATATTTTTCATTGAATTATCACTTTATTGTAACTAATTAGTTCTTTTATGAGTATTAATTTAGTAATACCAAATATTAAACTACAAACTTTATTGACTAGCTTACTATCAAAGAGTGTGGATGTGTTCATAACTTAATATTAACATATTTCATGAGTTTAAATTATAAAATTTAACAGTTTTTAACATATTTTTTATTATAGTGTAAAGAGGAATGTTATTTGCACTTCCTGTTCCTCACTTCTTTCTTACTCTCCTACCTATATCAAGAAATAAAATCTTTTTTGGGCTTTTCTAAGAATGGATTTAGTCAGCTTATGTTTCCTAATATGGATAGAAGAGTGAAAAGAGAGTAAGAGAAAGGAAATGCAAGTAATATTACCTAAGTGTAAATTAACATTCCATTTATTTTATCGAAAAGTATTTTTTATAACAAAAGGTCATTTATATATATATATATATATATATATATATATATATATATATATATATATTGATGAAAAATGGCATGTCACTAATATTTTGAGTTAGGAAATAATATTTAGAGTTATAACAATAGAAGAAAGTAGCTAAGAACATTTGACTCAAATAACATCTAATGTCTCTTAAAGTTTTTATGCCTCTCGTTGATCCAGGATTCCATCCCTTAGTTCTCGTATATATACATTTAGTGGTTTAACCATTTTTACTAGTGGCGGACTTAGAAATTTTTATTTGTGGGGGCAATATATGCATTTAAAAATTAAAATTAAAATTACTATAAAATAATTAAATGCCTAAATAAAAATAATTTTTTAATTTTAATTATAATTTTCTCATTTATAAATTTACCATGTGTAATAAATCAAATTTCATATTATTTTCATAGTTGTTTAAAGTAAAATTTTTCTCTTGTACTTGATTAAACAAACTTACAGGGACATTGCTATATAAATTTGTGGGGACAAATATATATATGCATATAATTTTATTTTTATTTATATTTTTGTGGGGACAATTGCCCCCACTACCTATAATCTGCATCCATCCTTGATTTTTACTACCACCAAAAATAAATAAAAGAAAGTAAATCCCTCTTTAAAATAAGGAAATTATTTTTCTCATACTCTTCTTATTTAAAACAAAAAATAATTTCCTTCATCTTAATATTTTATTATCATATTTTATAAAAAATATTTTCTATCAAAATAAACAGAGTCTAAATTTAATATTGGTAGCTATGTGAAGTTTGCAACATTTAAAATTAAAGCAGTTCTATTATAATATTTTGTAATTTTTTACAACCAATTTATAAAATTTGCAACTTTGTAATTTTATATTCTGTTTTCAAAGAAAAACACAACTTTATAATATTTTATACTTAACGAGTACATAGAAGTTAAAACTTTAACAACAAAAAGTTGTGTCACAAAAATTTTTATAATTCTTCCAAAGTTAAGTTACAATTTTGTAGAAAAAAATTACAGAAAAAATGAGAAATATTAAAAAAGTGTCAAATAACATACCAAACCAAACAATGCAAAAGCTAATGACATTCCTATAAAACGAGGTACGTACTGGTTAAGCAAAAAACGTTTGATTCCTATGTTTTCAAATTTTGCAGTGTATTTATCATTATAATAATACTAAATAAACTAACATTAGGGCCATGTCTTTGGGTAGGCAAGTAAGGCACTTGCTTTAGGCCTCCAATTTTTTTTAGACCCCACTTATAATTTTTTGTATTTTATATAATCATTGAACAATGAGTTGAACTTCAAATCCAATGGTAATTACTAAAAAGATTATTTGTATAGTCATTAATATTGATTATACAATCTACAACTATATAAAATAAATGGGGATTTATTTCCCAATTAGTTATAGATTTTTTGTATGATTATATAAAATAAATGACTAATGACTATAAAAAAAATTAGTTATACATTAGTGATTCAACAATAATTACTTTCTTTGAGATTATTTCTTGATTAATTACAGATTTTTTTGTATGATTATACAAAATAAATAACTAATTGGAGAATATTTGGGGATTTATTTCCTAATTAGTTATAGATTTTTTGTATGACTATATAAAATAAATAACTAATGACTATAAAAAAATTAGTTATATGTTAGTAATCTAATTATAATTACTCTCTTTAGGATTATCTTCTAAGTAGTTGCATATTTGCACATTATACTAATTAAAAATTTTCAATACTACAATTTATAATAGTCATTTTTTTATCTATTTATACCATAGATTTTCAATATTTTCTCTTCAAATTTTCTTAACTCTTAAATTTTATTCTTTCTTCTCACTCTTATTTTCATACTCTTTTAAGATAAATTCTCAAAATAAATTGATATCAAATTGTTGTAATAGATCGTATGACATGTAATTTTCTTTATTTTCAAGTTTTCAAGTTCTATCATTTCATTATTTTTTTCTATTTACTTTGCACATCTATTTTATTTATATTTTTATTGTTGTTGTTATTCTATTTTATTATTATACTTTGTCACAATAGAAGATGTCAAATAGAAAGTATGAATGTGGTTTGAAAAATTAAAGAAAAACTTTGGATATGAAACTATCTTTGATTTTTTATTTAAATCTCAAAAATTTAAAACTTTAGATGAGGATCAATTACAAAAATATTGT
Source organism: Sindora glabra (assembly GCA_020226215.1). NCBI lineage: Eukaryota > Viridiplantae > Streptophyta > Magnoliopsida > Fabales > Fabaceae > Sindora > Sindora glabra. The sequence continues at coordinate 98,831,570 of CM035226.1, forward strand.
ATTAATCTTGAAAAGTTTTTAAGTTTTAGTGAACATTCTGATATTAATAGTCTTGATTTATTTTAAGAATTAAAGGTACTGAGAGAAGTAATAATAGAAGAAATTAATACTTCAATGGAAGTATTAAACTATATTAAAAGATTATATTCATTTCCAAATGCATGCATTACTTATAAAATATTATTGATAGTACCTGTAACTATTGCTACTATCAAAAGAAGTTTCTCAAAACTAAAATTGCTTAAATTCATTCTAAGATTAACTGTATTACAAGATAAATTAAATAAATTAAAATGTTGGAATTATTTAATTATAAAATTTTAATAATTGATTTTGTAACTCAAAAAGTTAGAAAAATAATATGAAATTTTGATGATTTATATTATACTAAATAGAAAATTAATATAAAATTTTGATAATTTATATTATATTAGGCCCCTTTACTAATTTTGCCTAAGGTTGCAAGATGCCTAAACATGACCTTGACCAACATTGTTCTCTTTTTTTCTTTTGAGACATTATTTCTTATATAATTGACGTTTCACACACAAAAATTAGAGATACAAATTTTATGTTGCGACTAATGTACTTATTTCATGATTAATTTTTGCAGAAAATATTTCAGCTGCCTAAATAACTCAAGGCAAATACCTATCTTGAAGTAATTAAAATAGTTTTGTTTATTTTGAAAAAAAACATATTTCATAATAATATAATTATAAATTTTTATAATTGTGAAAATTGATCGATGCACTCAATGTTGAATATAATGAATTTTGATAAAAAAAAATTTCCTCTTCTTCAAAGGAAAAAAATTTTCTTCCGCTCACATAATTTTAAGAATTATTTTTTTTTAATCACAAGATATAAAAATATATAATGTTTCTTTACTTATATATAAAGAAATAATTTTTTTACAAAAGTAAAAAATAAAAATTTTTTCCTTTCGAAAAATAATAGGAGCGTTATTATACAAATTGTAGTGCATTAATGAGTGACAATACGGTGCCAACCAAGCTAAGTCTAGAGCCTAGTTTATCTTAAGCAGTTGTTACATTTGTGACTTTATGGTATTTATTGTTTGAAGTTTCCAGACTCTTGTGTGCACGAATAGTTTATTCTTTTTCTTCAATTTTAAGATTATTATTGTTATACTTAAGAGATTTCATTGGAGAAAGTTATTCACTTATTTATTTATTTTAATCAAGTGATTTATTTCGCATAAGTATAATATGTATCAACTCAGACATTCTTTGTACTAACCTAAGCCCCTTGGTCCCAAAAGTAGGATATGACAAAGATTAATAAACTTCGGAGATGATTATGATATATTACTGCATTAATAATGTATTGATATATTAATAAATTTGATCATATCTGATTTAATTTTTTGAAAAAATAAATTCAATATACAATTAGAACTAATAATGCATCAATATATTACTAAAACAGTAATGTATTATAGTTTCTAAACTTGTATACAAAGATAAAACAACAAAAAGGATAAACACTCATTCTATACTTGTCAGTATGTGATAAAATTAACACTAATATTTGAAGTTATAATGGTAGTTATCTAACAAATTACATTATATATATGTATATATCTGTGTGCGTGTTGGGTATACACTATATTCTCTCTTCAAATGATTCTTTACACTACTGGTACTAATTTACGGTTTAAATTTCTCGAAGAGCTTCGCTCCTATTATTTTGTTCCTGTGCTGCAGGCATCGAAGAAAAGAAAATATCAGCATTTGTTTCAATTAGTGACATTAAAGTAGCTTTATAGTCAAATACGTCTGCAAGTCATCCAATCCAATTTAAAGTAAATAGTTGAAACATAGTCATATGAGATTTTTTGTGGTCCAGCCGGTTCTGTAAATCATATATTTGAGTAAACATCCATATGGAAAGATACAATACAGTGAAAATTCAATAATAATACCAAATTGTGGAAGAGTTTAGTAAATAATATTTTGATTTAAATTTGATTGTAGTAGTTTTAGTAGATTCGTTGAATTTAGTATTTATTAAATAATTTTATTAATTAATGGATTGACCTTCAGTTCACCAATACGAAAAAGTTAGTGAATTTAGCATTTTGATACAATTTATTCTCGTCTTACGTATAAAAAGATACTATAACCCATATTAATAAAGTATTTTCTTGGTCTCCTTTTTCTACCATTTATAATTAGACTACTCACTTATTCATTTTTTTACCAACACTTGATAATCTAATAATGTTATTAGGAAAATAATAAGTATGATGATAAAAAAAAAAATCAATGAACTTTTAAGTTTAATACATATAAGAGGTTGCGCTGCTCATATGATATATTCATCTCACGAATATCCATTTCTTATTAATGTGAGACAATTTCACTATATATATTGCAAAATTAAACATATATACAAGCATAAAAAATTCCATTAACAAAAAATACTTTTATTTAAATTTTCTTTCTTAAACATATAATAATAGTTTTAATGTCATATATTATATTTAATTACAGAATTTATCTTTATATGTAAATAAATACACAAATAACTATAATTTTTATTTTTAAAATAACTAATTAATGTTTTTGAACTATAAAATAATGTTAAAATACAATTACTAGTAATACATGAATAAGAAAATATTGAGGAATATTGTTTCAATATTACTTGTTATTTGCAATTTAAAAATATTTAATTTATTTTTAAAAGAGAATATAATTAGATAAATAATATTTTAAAATATGAAATATTATTAAAGTAGAGAAATACTCAAATGATTTATAAAATTTACTCATACTGTTCCATGTTATTTTACATATAAACAACTAATAATAGATAGCTAACAAGTAAAATATTTACATATTTATTTTTCCTTATATGAAGCATTTTAGGATGTTATACAAGATTAATTTAATAAATTTGGTTGCATTTTGTAAATGGGTTATGATTTTGAGATGAAATCAAATTTTTTGTATTATACTAGATTTTAACCTTATTTCAAGTTTTAAGTCGTATCTAGAGCTTTGGATATCATATTAGGTTGTTCTTTATATGGATCAAAAATTAAGAGAGAGCCCTTCAACTTTTATGTTGTAACTAAAGCCCAATTCTATCTCTAAGGACTTTAAAATCTAGTTAGAAGCTGAAATAATGGTTCTATCTAAATCTAACCTTTGCCTATTAATTTGGCCATAACTAGAGTTACAGATGTCAAAATTGGTCTTTCTTGAGCACATTTTAAAGCTAAGATCCAGCTTTACAACTTTTATGTTAACTAAAAAATGTGAATCCACCATTTTGATTAACAAAAGATGGCAATAATCCAAAAGCATGGTTGCCGCAAGGTCAAGATTGGTGGCTTAACAAGTTGAAATATTTACACCCATTCATCTATAAATATAAAGGAGCTAAAAGCACAAGGGAAAACATATTTTAGAGAGGAAGTAAAGAGCATTTAAAGTTTTTATACATTTTTAGTTCTTCTTGCATGCTTCCTCAATGGAAAGCTAGATAGTCCTCTTATATGGGTGGTTTAGATTGCCACTTATATGGATAGTTTTACCTCCTATATGGATAGCTAAATTTTTTATTTTTATACATTTGTAATTGTATCTTTATGTTTTAACCATGAATGTTATGATGTTTTGATTTTATTTTAAGTTTGTTTCTAATTTCATTATGAATTAAATCTTTATTTTCCTAAAGTGATGATGTAGCTTAATAATAACATATTGAATTTTAGTTTATTGAATCTAATTTTAGTTTTCTTCTCTATGATTGAGTTTTGATTATTGATCTTAAAGCTTTCAATTAACTGGCCACCTTTTGAATGAATCAATATGCATGTTGAGATCGAAAGGAGATGCATGTGTGTGAATCCTATAATTAAAACCATAAACTGCATATGAAATAGGAGTATATTCATATAGTTTGTATAGTCTTAATGAGTTTTATAAATCATATGCATTATTGGTTATTTTAATTCATATAGGAATATAATAAATTAGCAATTGATGATAGAATTACTTGACCTTAGAAAAGGTTAGTAATTAATCTAGGGAAACTTGACTATCAATCAGGAAGATTAAAATTGGATTAGAGTAGATAGATGATTTAATCTAAATTTGTTAAGTGAAGTCTAATTCCTAGGGCTTTATTCATAATTACTTTTACACCAATTGCATTCATATTTATTTTAATTTCTTTGTATAAATTTTTATTTAGTTACTTCAATTCTTAACTAATCAATTTACCAAATAGTGTTAAAATTATTAATTTTAATACTTAGTGAAACAATCCTCAGGGAAATGATATGTTACTTATCACTTTACTATTTGTTTACAACAGTACACACTTGTACTAATAGACAAACCATTTCATATGTAACAAGTCTTTGGCATTGTTGCTAGGGATTGTTATCATTAATATCAATACTAAGTAATCTTAATCCTAATTTGATTTTTATTTTACATTTTTTATATCTCTTGTCTCCTTTCAAGTTTTGCCCTAGTGTGTGACCAAATTGAGAGAAACTAAGCTACCATCTTTTGATTTCGAGATCGAGAAAACTTGTTGAAGAAATTAAAGAGTACAAAAGCAATTAACTTTAGATCAAAGTGATCCAATGGTAGATTTAAGAGAACAAGGAGCAAATACTAAAACACTCCGTGACTATGCCACACTAATAGTCATGGACACCATTTCTAAGGTAAGGAGACCACCTATACCAACCAACTACTTTAAGATTAAGCCAGTCATCATTCAGATGACACAAGCAAATCAATTTGGTGGTTTTCCAACTAAAGATCCAAATGCACATATAGCTAGCTTCCTAGAAATTTGTGATACAGTCAAGCATAATGGCATTTCTAATGATGCCATTAGGTTATGACTTTTCCCTTTCTCACTTAAGGATAAGGCTAAAAGTTGGTTACGTTCTCTATCGATAGGAAGAATCACTACATTGAATGTATTGGTGTAGAAATTCTTAGCAAAATTCTTTCCTCCAACTAAAACTGCAAAAATGAGGAATGAAATTGCTTCAATCACCCAACATGACATGGAGAGTCTTTATGAAGCCTAAGAGAGGTATAAGGAGTTGTTACAAATTGTCCAATGTTACCAGAACATTTTATGGATGTTGCAGTCGGTGGATCTAATACGGAAAAACATAGAAGATGCTTACGAGCTATTAGAGGTGATGACGGCTAATGCTTATCAATGGCAGTCTAAATGAAATATGACCTTAGAAACTCGCAAGTGCACAAGCTAAGTCCAGTTATAGTATAAAAGATTATCGTTCTCCATAGGGATTGTAGGTTGAGTACTAACTAAATCTCAAGTAAAATTATCTAGGCTGATCAATTGATTTTGAGAATCAAGAGTGAAATGTAAAACAAAGCTTAGCTATCAAAAATAAGGTTTGATTCAATGTATGAAAGCGTACTCAGCTTAAGGATCCCTTGTACACTTCATTATGGAATGAATTTACTTCTCTAACTTGGTTTACTATTAATTAAGATTGCTGGATTACCAAAATTAAGCTATACCTCATTACAAGGCTACTAGCTACTAACCAAGAGATTAAGTGCCCAGAATTACTCTAGTAATCACTCATCTAGGTTGCATTAACTTTGCTTAGAATCCATTCTTGGACATTTCATCCTGTGCAAAAAAATCCAATTAGCTTAATTCCTAAGTCTAATTGATATTCCCAATGATCATGCAAGATTCGATTAATCAATTGGTCATTTCAACCTAGAATCAATTAATCCAAAACACAAATCCAATATTCTGGATATATTAGCTTGTTCCAGTCAAATCAGCATAATCAAATCATAATTCAACAGTAAATCAAGCTAGATTATATAAACTTCAGTTCCATAACTCCATGAACAAGTTCACCCAAGCTAAGCACAAAGGTTTAGTGTGAAAACATTACAAGATCAGAAGAAAACAAGAAAATAGAGAGGGAAGTCAAACAGTCCATGAAGATCTACAAATTTCTTGCTTGATTCTTCAATTTCTTGCTTGAATCCGTGTTAGAAGGCGCCTTTGGTGAGTTTGGAGCTCTCCTAGGGCTTCTCCCAGCAGCTCTCCTTGTTAATTCTCAGTTTTTCCTCCTCCCCTCCGTCCCCCTTTTTCAAAATTTCGCGCAAAACTTATATTGGTGATGTACACGAGGTACAACACGGCCCATGTTCTACCCCGTGTTTCTCAGCAAAAGTTAAGCAGCAATGTACACGAGGTAGTACACAGCCCATGTTCTACCCTGTGTTCTTCTCTGAAATGTCAAGCAGTAATGTACATGGGGTAGTACACGGCCAATGTTCTACCCCGTGTTCTTCTCTAAAATGCCCAATGAAGCCATGAAGCAATCCAGAAAGAAACACGGCCCTGAACACGGGGTTCCCATACCCCGTGTTCTTTGTTAAGTGAACAAATTTGCTTCAATTCTTCACAATTTGAATGGTTTTGCTTCTGAATCCTTTTCTAATGCTCATATGTGTCATTTCAAGACCTGAAAACAAAATATAGAGCATCTAAGTATCCTTTTCAATTAATTTGCACAAAATACTAAGCAAATGAGTGATAAATCACATAGAATTTAAGTGCATTTGTGCATTTATCAATTCCCCCACACTTGAATCTTGCTCGTCCTCGAGTAAGGAAATAAGAGAATAAGAAAATCTACTCCAATTTTTATTTTCTTCTTTTTCTTCTTTTCTTCTTCTTTTCTTTTTTTTTTTTATAATCAGGCAATCATTCAACAAATCAAAGATTAGGATCAAGTCATGCCAAGCAACTAAATGAAAATAAAGCAACTAAACAAGTCAATCCTCAGCATAGAAGCAAAAGAGAATAGCCTCACAGGTAAAGTGTTTACTCTCACTCTCAAAACAAGGCTTGTGTTCACTCTCAAGTCAATCAGCTCAAGACTTAATGCTACCATATGCTTGCACAAACTCTAATCTCCACTACTATAATGTAAAATGCATGCAAATCAGAGGACTTTATTAGGGAAAAAGGTGAGGATAGGGGGAAGGGACATCAAAGGATGAAAATTGATAGAATCATGAGTTTGAAGGAAAAAGACACATTAGTCATGAATTTGACCATTGTCGAGTTCCATTACTCAGCTTAACATAATACCTTGCATCAACCCTTGCTCCAACCTCCATTCTTCTCCTTTTGATTTTCATTATTTCATTCATCATTCTTTTTCTTTCTTTCATTTTTTTTTATACATATTAATCAGCAAACACAACATTTTTTTTTCTTTTCCTTTTTTTTTATTTATTCCCACTAAGCTTTTCTTCCTTTTCTTCTTCCCAAATTATTTATTTGACACCATTTATTTTATGGTGTTTTGTTTGTTTTTGTTTATTTATTTGTTTGATTGTTTTTTTTTTAAACAATCAAAGTTATAAATTAACTTATCCAACTAGTAGCTCTAAATAAGGACCTCTAAAATAGCCAAACTCATATAATGTGTCTAAGTTCCCTTAAACTCTAAGGTTCAAGTTCACTTAGGCAGTGGCTTTGGATTTACATGGTATGGCTAGGCTAGAAATGAGGGTCCAAGGCTCAAAGTGACTAACTAGGGAAAAACTGAAAAAGTTTTAGGGTAGATTAAAGAAAAGGATTCAAATAAGCCAAACAAATAAAAAAAAGGGTAAAGAAACATGGCCTCATCATTTTTGACATGCAAAATACATAAAATGTAGCCTCAAAAAGAGTAAATGCAAGTTCTAGAGTACAAAGACAAGAGTGATAACATAATCCCTCAAGAAGAAAAATGAGCTTTAATTTCTAATGTGAAAATAGCTCAAAAGGCTCAAATCTCATAAGGATCAATTATGCTCATTACTCTTAGCTTCAAGCTTTAGATTTTCCTTATCAAGTTGCCAAATATTCATTAAAGAAACAAGGCATGAATCAATCTCTTTATTCAATGAATTGCCTTACAGTTTTTTTTATTTTTATTCAAAATTTTTTTATTTTCATTTTTTTTATACCATTGAAATTGGAGCAAATTTCAGTACTCTAAATCATTCAAGCAAGTTCAAGTGCAAAATATTGCAAAACACTGCTCCCCCAAACTTAAAATTGGACATTGTCCTCAATGTACAAAATAGTAAATGGGAAAAGAGACAAAAAATAGTTGGGGGACTGAAACTTCCCTGACAAGTAGAGTATGGTGGCCTAGTATACCACAGGGAGATCCAGAAGCAAAGACAAAGTAGGAGAGAGAGAGAGGAGACTGGTAATCTAAAAGAAAGAAAATGCAATACTAGAAAAGAAATGTTGTTAGTTATTACAGATATTAATATCAAAAGTGCAAGAGAATCACAAAGTTTTTATGTGAACCAGACAGTGAGGAACACGGGGTCCAACACGGGCCGTGTTGTATCCTGTGTTTATCTCTAGAAGGCTCATGTTCAAAAATCCTTATCGTTGATTCAACCAGTGAGGTACACGGGGTATGACATGGCCCATGTTCTACCCCATGTTCTGAACATGGGGTATAACACGGCCCATGTTGTACCCCATGTATCTCACTGGACTGCGATGAAAATCAAAAGTTCTTTTAAAATTGCCAGACAATGAGGAACACAGGGTAGTACACGACCCGTGTTTTACACCGTATTTCTCACTGGACTGCGTTTTGAGTCCTCTGTGCAAGAAAACAGACAACAAACATGCATTCATGCCTAATCTACCTCAAAGATAAAGTCCACATGCAAAAAAAAAATGAACATCCTACACCAACACTTCATGACTTAAATTCCTCAACTACTCAGAAACTCATATTGAAAAGTAGAAAACTAAGAATTAAAAGCAAGAAAATAGAAAAATAAGCTTGGGTTGCCTCCCAAGAAGCGCTTGTTTAAGGTCATAAGCTCGACCCCTGTTTCTTTATCAATCTAGAGCCTCCATTATTGGTGGTCCAGCAACATAATGCTTCAATCTCTTGCCATCAAGTGGTGGGCTTGCCTTTAAAAATTCCGCATATTCAGCAACCTCCTCATTTTCAGCAATTTCATCTTGCACTAGACATGTTTCAATTGAATCATGAAGGTTCCCCATTAGAAGGCTATCTTTTTCAACTTTGTCCAGCACATCTATCCTGCATATTGAAGCTTTACAAACAGGTAATTTGATGGATTCATTCAAATTAAATTCAACCTTCTCATCACCAACAGATAATGACAATCTACCATTTTTAACATCAATTAAAGCTCCAGCAGTGGCAAGAAATGGTCTACCTAAAATAATAGGGCTTTGAGCATCCTCTTCCATCTCAAGGACAACAAAGTCAACTGGTATGAGAAACTTACCCACTTTAATAGGTACATCCTTGAGAATACCTACTGGATACTTTACTGAACGGTCGACTAGTTGAAGTGAAACCGTAGTAGGCTTCATCTCCTCAATGTTCAATCTCTTAGCAACCGTCAGTGGCATAAGGCTCACACTCGCCCCCAAATCACATAATGCCCGATCAATAGGGACATTTCCTATAACGCAAGGGATGGAGAAGCCTCCTAGATCCTTTAGCTTAGGAGGTAGCTTATTTTGGATAATGGCACTACACTCCTCAGTCAAAGCCACAGTTTCATGCTCCTCTAACTTCCTCTTGTTGGAGAGAATGTCCTTCAAAAATTTAGCATATGAAGGCATTTGTGAAAGTGCATCAGTGAAAGGAATATTAATGTATAATTTCTTCAGCACTTCCAAGAACTTTCCAAACTGCTTATCCAGTTTAGCCTTGGCCAATCTTTGAGGATAAGGGATAGGCGGTTTGTACGGTTCCGGAGGAATATATTTTGATTTGTCTAGTAGTTCTCCTTCTTTCTCTTCAGCTTGCTTAGAAATTGAGGCCTTGATGCCCTCCTTTTGCTCTTCTTCCACACTTGTCTCTTTTTCACTTTCTTGAGTGGCAATAGGATCATTCAATAATCTTCCACTCCTAAGAGTTATTGCCTTGCAATGCTCCTTTGGATTGGATTCTGGTTGAGCAGGGAGTTGGCCATAAGCTCTTGAAGAAGATGCAGAAGCTTGTTGAGCAATTTGAGTTTCTAGCATCTTTCCATGAGTGGCAAAGGAATCTACCTTAGAAGACAGTTGCCTAATTGAATCTTCCATGTGTCTTCCATGTTGTCTAAATTCCTCATTGGTTTTCTTTTGAGAAATAAGAAATTTTTCCAATAGGCCTTCTAATTTTGCAGTAGAGGATGGTTGGGCTGGTGGGTTGTATGATCTTTAACCTTGAAAACTGGGTGGTGGTGGTCTATTGGTGGTGGTTTGTGTGTTGTATGATTGGGTGGGCTTGTAGGAGAAATTTGGATGATTCCTCCATGATGGATTATAAGAGTTTCCAAATGGTTCACTTGAATTTTTCTGTCCAAAACCACTGTTATTCACATAATTCATTTGCTCAGTAAAGTCTTGGCCCAAGGTGCATTCAGCTGCAACATGCCCTGTAATTCCACAAATCTCACAAGGAATGTCAGTAGCACTTGTTGTATTTACACTGTTAACATGAAATTTGTCAAATTTAGCCATTAGAGCATCTACCTTGCTACCTAAACTTCCTAATGCATCTACTTTAGCAGATAAATGACTAAAGGCATCTAATTCATACTTACCTGCTACTTTCCTTGCAGGTCCCCTCTTATTCGACCATTGATAATGGTTCAAAGCCATGTCTTCAATCAGCTCATAAGCTTCATCCAATCTTTTATTCATTAAGGCACCTCCAGCAGCAGCATCCACAGTAAGTCTAGTGTTGTAATTCAAACCATTGTAGAAGGTATGAAGAACAAGCCATTTTTCTAATCCATGATGTGGACACAGCCTTAATAGCTCTTTGTATCTATCCCAAGCATCAAACAGGGATTCTCCTTCCCTCTGAGAAAATGTAGTAATCTCATTCCTCAATTGGGTAGTTTTGCTGGGAGGAAAGTATCTTGATAGGAAAGCCCTCAGTAGCTCTTCCCATGTGGTAATTGATCCAGCTGGTAAAGAGTGCAACCAAGCTCTGGCTCTATCCCTTAAGGAGAATGGGAAGAGTCTGAGCTTGATGGCATCCGCTTGTACACCATTGATCTTTATTGTATCGCAGTATTCAAGAAAAATCTGGATGTGGAGGTTGGGGTCCTCCATTGGCAATCCACCTAATTGGTTTTGCTGCACCATAGACAACAAAGCTGGCTTCAATTCAAAGTTGTTTGCCTCAACAGCGGGCCTTCGTATACTGGATTGAAGACCAGTGGCATTGGGTGCGGCAAACTCTCTAAGTGATCTATTGTCCATGTCTTGAATTCCTGGTTCAGTATGGATTTCTTCTTGGATGTGAACTGATGTTTGCTCTCTTCTTCTCCTATGCAAAGTTCTTTCAATTTCTGGATCTAAGTCAAGAATTTCGTCTAGACTTCTTCTTCACATATAATAGATTTTCTGCAAAATGATTAAGTAGCACTAAAACAGAATAAGGTGAGAAAGAAATGTTGTATAAAAAAGTAAGAAAAATTAAAACAAGATGAATTATGAAGTAAAAGAAAAAGAATTGCCTAGTCTAATTCACTCAAAATTTATGGTTAATATCAACTGGATACAATCCCAGGCAGCGGCGCCAAAAACTTGACCTTAGAAACCCGCAAGTGCACAGGCTAAGTCCAGTTATAGTATAAAAGATTATCGTTCTCCACAGGGATTGTAGGTTGAGTACTAACTAAATCTCAAGTAAAATTATCTAGGCTGATCAATTGATTTTGAGAATCAAGAGTGAAATGTAAAACAAAGCTTAGCTATCAAAAATAAGGTTTGATTCAATGTATGAAAGCGTACTCAGCTTAAGGATCCCTTGTACACTTCATTATGGAATGAATTTACTTCTCTAACTTGGTTTACTATTAATTAAGATTGCTGGATTACCAAAATTAAGCTATACCTCATTGCAAGGCTACTAGCTACTAACCAAGAAATTAAGTGCCCAGAATTACTCTAGTAATCACTCACCTAGGTTGCATTAACTTTGCTTAGAATCCATTCTTGGACATTTCATCCTGTACAAAAGAATCCAATTAGCTTAATTCCTAAGTCTAATTGATATTCCCAATGATCATGCAAGATCCGATTAATCAATTGGTCATTTCAACCTAGAATCAATTAATCCAAAACACAAATCCAATATTCCGGATATATTGGCTTGTTCCAATTAAATCAGCATAATCAAATCATAATTCAACAGTAAATCAAGCTAGATTATATAAAGTTCAGTTCCATAACTCCATGAACAAGTTCACCCAAGCTAAGCACAAAGGTTTAGTGTGAAAACATTACAAGATCAGAAGAAAACAAGAAAATAGAGAGGGAAGTCAAACAGTCCATGAAGATCTACAAATTTCTTGCTTGATTCTTCAATTTCTTGCTTGAATCCGTGTTAGAAGGCGCCTTTGGTGAGTTTGGAGCTCTCCTAGGGCTTCTCCCAGCAACTCTCCTTGTTAATTCTCAGTTTTTCCTCTTCCCCTCCGTCCCCCTTTTTTAAAATTTCGCGCAAAACTTATATTGGTGATGTACACGGGGTATAACACGGCCCATGTTCTACCCCATGTTTCTCAGCAAAAGTTGAGCAGCAATGTACACAGGGTAGTACACAGCCCATGTTCTACCCTGTGTTCTTCTCTGAAATGTCAAGCAGTAATGTACACAGGGTAGTACACGCCCAATGTTCTACCCCGTGTTCTTCTCTGAAATGCCCAGTGAAGCCTTGAAGCAATCCAGAAAGAAACACGGCCCTGAACACGGGGTTCCCATACCCCGTGTTCTTTGCTGAGTGAACAAATTTTCTTCAATTCTTCACAATTTGAATGGTTTTGCTTCCGAATCCTTTTCTAATGCTCATATGTGTCATTTCAAGACCTGAAAATAAAATATAGAGTATCTAAGTATCCTTTTCAATTAATTTGCATAAAATACTAAGCAAATGAGTGATAAATCACATAGATTTTAAGTGCATTTGTGCATTTATCAAAATACTCTAAGGAAAACACTTAGGGTTCATGAATTAGGTGTCTTTACAACTTTGTCTTCTCAAGTTGCCTCTATATCTAAGCAAGTGAGCTCACTAATAGCTCAAGCAAATGTAATCAGAACTCTTGTTGAAGCTTACAATTTATTTAAAGGCCTTTATATGAGCACAAAATGTTAGAAAAGAAATCTATTCATGCCTTCTCAACCAAAACAAGTAAATTATTTAGGGAGTTAACACTACCAGAATGACCCATTCTCGAAAATATACAATTCATGATGGAGAAATCACCCCAAACTAGGATGGCGGAATAATCAAAATGTGCTCAAGCCACAAAGTAACTTTCAGCAACAAGTTTATTAACCTCCACCACAACAAAAAGTGAACCTGGAAAACATATTGGCTTAATTAACCATGAATATTTCTCAATTCATGGCAAAAGCAAATGCTATACTCAAATGCATCTTCCAGGTTCACTTTTTGTTGCGGTGAAAGTTGATAAACTTGCTATTGAAAGTTACTTTATAGCTTGAATACATTTTGATTATTCCGCTATCCTAGATTGGAATGATTTCTCCATCTCGAATTGTATATGTTCGAGAAAGGGTCATTCTAGTGGTTTTGACTCCTCAAATAATTTGCTTGTTCTAGTTGAGAAGGCATGAATGGGTTTCCTTCCTAACATGTCATGCTCATATGAAGGCCTCCATATAAATTACAAGCTTTAATAGGAGTTCTGATTATATTTGCTTAAGTTATTAATGAGATCACTTACTTAGATATAAAGGCAACTTGAGAAGACAAAGTTGTAAACACATCTAATTCATGAACCCCTAGTGTTTTCCTTAAAGTATTTTGTTTAGATAGCCATTAATAAGCATTGGCTTCTATCTCCTCCAATAACTCGTAAGCATCTTTTATGTTTTTCCCTATTAATGATCCACTAGCGGCAGCATCCACAAATGTTTTAATAATATTAGACAATTTGTTATAGAAAGTCTACAACTATAGCCAATTTGGTAGCCCATGATGAGGACATCTTCATAGTGAATCTTTATACCTCTCTTAGGCTTTATAAAGACTCTCTACGTCATGCTAACTAAATGAAACAATCTTATTCCTCATTTCTATGAAAGAAAGAATTTTGTTAAGAATTTTTACACTAACACATTCCATATAGTGATGCTTCCCACCAATAAAGAGTGTAACTAACTTTTAGCCTTATTCCTAAGTGAGAAAGGGAAAAGTCACAACCTAATGGCATCATTAGAAACACCATTATGCTTGAATGTATTGCAATTTTCTAGAAAGTTAGCTATATATGCATTCAGATCTTCAACTAGAGAACCACCACATTGATTTGCTTGTATCATTTGAATTATGGTTGGCTTGATCTTAAAGTAGTTAGTTGCTACAAGTGGTCTCCTGATCCCAGAAATGGTATCCATGACTGTTAGTGTGGCATAGTTATAGAGTGCTTTAGTGTTTACTCCTTCTTCCCTCAAATTTGCCATTGGATCACTTTGATCTAAAGTGACTGCCCTCGTACTCTTCAATTTCTTTAATTAGTTTTCTTGATCTCAGAATCAAAAAGGTAGTAGCTCAAATTTCTCTCGATCTAGTCATGCACTAAGGCAAAACCTAAAAGGAGACAAGAGACACAAAAAAAATATAAAATAAAAATTAAATTAGGATTAAGATTACTTGGTGTTGATATTAATAATAACAATCCCCGGCAATGACGTCAAAAACCTGTTACGTGTGAAATAGTTTGTCTATTAAGATAAGTGTATACTATCATAAATAAGTAATAAAATGATAAGTAAAGTATTGTTCCCACAAGAATTGTTTCACTAAGTATTAAAATTAATAATCTTAATGTTATTTAGTAAATCAATTAGCTAAGAATTGAAGTAATTAAATAAAAATTTATACAAAGTAATATGAATAAGTATAAATGTAATTAGTGTAAAAGTAATTATGAATAAAGCCTTACAGATCGGACTTCACTTAACAGATTCAGATTGAATTATCTATCTACTCTAATCTAATTTTAATCTTCTTGATTAATAGTCAAATTTTTCTAAATTAATTACTATCCTTTTCCAAGGTTAAGTAATTCTATCATCAATTACTAATTCACTATATTCCTATGTGAATTAAAATAACTAATAATGCATTATGATTTATGAAACTCATTAAAACTACACAAACCATATGTACATATTCCTATTTTATACGCAGTTTATGATTTTAATTATAGAATCCACACACATGCATCACCTTCTGATCTCAACATACATATTAAATTCACTTAAAAGGTGGCTAGTCAATTGAAAGTATTAAGATCAATAATTAAAACTCAATCATAAAGAAGAAAACTAAAATTAGATTCAATAAACTAGAATTCAATTTGTTATTATTAAGTTATATCATCACCCTAGGAAAATGAAGATCTAATTCATAATGAAATTAGAAACAAACTTAAAATAAAATGAAAATATCATAACATTCATAATCAAAACATAAAAATATAATTACAAATGTATGAAAATAGAAATTCTAACTATCATGTAAGAGGTAAAACCATCCATACAGGTAGCAACCTAAACCATCCCTATAAGAGGACTATGTAGCCTTCCATTGAAAAGGCGTGTATGAAGAACTAAAAATGTATGAAACTAAACTTTAAATGCTCTTTACTTTCTCTCTAGAATCTCTTGTCCCTTGTTCCTTCAACTCTTTTATATTTATAGATGAATGAGTGCAAAGGTTTCAACTTGTCAAGCTACCAATCTTCACCTTGCAATAGTCACACTTCTGGATTATTGCCATCTTTTGTCAATCAAAATGGTGAATTCACATTTTTTAGTCAACATGAAAATTATAAAGCTGGATCATAACTTTAAAATGCACTTAAGAAACACCAATTTCGACATCTATAGCTCTATTTATGGCTAAATTAGTAGGTAAAGGTCATATTCAAATAAAACTATTATTTCAACTTCTAAGTAGATTTTGAAGTCCTTAAAGCTAGAATCGGGCTTTAACTATAACATGAAAGTTGAATGGCTCTCTCGAAGCTTTTGATCTATGTAAAGAATGACTTAATCCAATATCCAAGACTCCAGATATGCCTTAAAACCTAAAATAGAGTTGAAATCAATCATAATTCGAAAAATCTAATTTCATCTCAAAATCATAATCCATTCACAAAATACAATTAAATTTATTAAATTAAGCTTAAATAACATCCTAAAATACATCATATAAGGAAAAATAAATATATAAATATTTTACTTATTAAATTCTCCTACACTTTACTTTTACTTATCAAATTCCCCCACAATAACTAATTTTATTAAATATCTTTATTTAAACAACTAATGCTATTATCTAACAATTAATTATCAACTAACCACTAATGTAACCTGTAAAATGCTAATATAATATTGCAAATGAAAGCCTTTGTTTGGCATTTAATTTTGAGTTATACAGGGAAATTCAATATATTTAGTTGGTTGGTATCAATGGTTTGATATAGTCTGCAAATAATGTTGAATATTTATAACAACAAAAGCTGCATCTAATGAATATTACTGTTACAGTAAGTGTTACCTGTAAAATGGTTTATCAATTAGCGCAAGTGCACACTATCGTAAACAAGTAATAAAGTGATAAGTAAGTATCGTTCCCTCGAGGATTGTTTCACTAAGTACCAAAATTCATAATCCTAACACTATTTGGCAAACCGATTAGTTGGAAATGAAGTGAGTAAATAAAGATCTATGCAAAAAATATTTAAAGTAAATATGAATGCAATTGGAGTAAAGATGAATATGAATAAAAGACCTAGGGATCAGACTTCACTTAACAATTTCGGATTGAATCATCTATCTACACTAATCCAATTTTAATTCCCTTAATTGATAGTCGAGTTTCCTTAAATTAATTACTAGCCTCTTCCAAGGTCAAGTAATTCTATAATTAATTGCCAATTCACTATATTCCTATGTGAATCAAAACAACTAATCATGCATTAGGATTTATGGAACTCATTAAGACTACATAAACCATATGAATATATTCCTATTTCATATGCAATTTACGGTTTTAATTATAGATTCCATACACATGTATCTCCTTCCGGTCTCAACACACATATTAAGTTCATTCAAAAGGTGGCCAATTAATTGAAAGCATTAGGAGCAATAATTAAAACTCAATCTAGGAAATAAAATCGAAATTAGTTTCAATAGATTAGAATTCAATCCGTTATTATCAAGTTACATCATCACCCTAGGAAGATGAAAAATTAGAACATAATGAAATTAAAAATAAACTCAAAATAAAATAGAAACATCATCACATTCATGATACAAACATAAGATTATAATTACAAATACATGAAAATAGAAATGCTATCCATCCATTAGGAGGTAAAACCTTCCATGTAGGAGGAAAACCTAGCCTTCCATGTAGGAGGCATACAAGAACTAAAAATGCATGAACTACTATCTAAGATGCATGAATCAATGCTTGCTGCAAATGCTCTCCACTTCTACCTATTTATAGGTGAATGAATCAGCTGCAAGTCATAAATCTTGACCATTAGCTACCAATCACATTCTTTAGTTAACACCCATGGTCTCTAACTACCCTTTTTTATTTTCGCAGCAATAATTCTTCTGACTTGTTGGTAGTTTTTCACTATGAGAATGGCAGATTTACATCTTCCTGTCAACATAGGAGTTGTAGAGCCGGATCTTAACTTTCAAATGCCGCAAAGAACTCCTAATTTTGACATTTATATCCCAAGTTATGATCAGATTAGTAACCAAAGGTCAGATTCCGTCAGAACCACTGTTTCATCTTCCAAGCAGAATTTGAGATCCTTAGATTCCGAACTGGACTTTTCTTTAAACATGAAAGTTGCAGGGCTTTTTCTTAGCTTTGTAACCATATAAATAACAACCCAATCCAACATCTAGAACTCCAGAGATAGCCTAAAACCTGAAACAGGATCAAAATACAGCATTATCTCAAAGATTTGATTTCATTTCAAATTCAAGACCCATTCAAAAAATGCAACTAAATTTATTAAATTAAACAAGATAACATCCAAAAATGCATCATACAAGGGAAAATAAATATGTAAATATTTTACGTATCAAATTCTCCCACACTTAGCTTTGGACGTCCTCGGACAAACACAAAATAGAAGAAAACTAATACTAATACTAATACTAATCTACCCATGAGATAAAAAGTACAAAAACATAAGAAAGATAATTAAAGTACAAAGATATCATAACATTCTTGAATCAGCAAATCTTGACATATAAAATCAAAAAGGGATTGCAACTTCATTTGAGTAGAATTGAATCAGATTGATATAATCACTGGAACTCTTCCTCTCTCAAGTGTTTATAGGCAAGTGTTTCACTCAAATTCATCCTATTAAAGATTGCACTATCATAGGCTTGCATAAATTCTCAATCTCCACTACCTGATTTACATGCAAACTTCAAATCAAAAGGTCTTATTAAGGGTTGTAATGAGGTTAAGGTAAAGAAAAGATAAAACAGGGATATGAAAGGCTGAAGTAAGGAGAGAAATTAATAGAGCAATTAAAACATGGGTAATCTCTAAATAATTTTATCTCAACATAGCAGCCCACGATTCAAATTCAAGTACACATCAATTTCTCTCTTTTTCTTTTTCTCTTTTTTTATTATTTTTTTATATATTTTTTTGAACTATTTTTTTTTCTTTTTTTCTTTTTTTTTGAAAGAAAACCCTTGCAACCTTGAAGTTAATAATACATATTCCCCCACACTTTGTCAAAAACCCATTATTCAAAGATTCAAATGCTCTACTAATCCCTAGGGTTAAGTAAAGATAATTGATATTTCATTAAATGATATATTAATGGGTTAAAGCAAAGAAACAGTTAATCAGGCTCAAAGGGGTTTATCAATGGTAAAACTGCAGGGTTGGCAATTTGGTTCTAACTGAGGAAAAAAAAATGCCTTTATCATATCTGAGTATGCATGTAAATTGTAATCTCAACCAGATTTTATGCAAGTTCTAGAGTGACAACTTAACAGGTGAATATCACACACAAGAAATATAATACTGATTCAACAAGTAGGCTCAAAATCTCACGGTTAAAGGTTTCCAACTCAATCCAACTCAAAATCCATTACCAAACCCATTAATTCTAAGAAGTAAAAAAGTTATTCAATCATGCTATGAATTCTTTTAAAATTATTGAAAAGAACCTAATAAGCAGGAAAATATTTTTTTTATTTTTTTTATTTTTATATTTTTTTTAGGATGCGTATCAAGAGCAGAAAATAACTCTTTACTCAGCCATCCCTTTTTTTTATAATAAATCTCATAGTTTTACTACCAAAAAATCTTAAAAAGTAAAATCTTTTTTTTTTATAATTTTTCCCTCCCACACTTAATGTAGACATTGTCCCCAATGTCTTCAGCAGATTAGCAAAAAGGGTTTATTAAAAGAAATGCATAAGCAACTCACACATAAAAGAAATTTTGGGAGTAAAACCATAAGAGTAAAGAAAGTTACAACCGGAGAGTAGTGTCGGGCTCATGCTTCTGACTGCTGGTTGGAGATTGCCAATCTATCTTTTTCACTGATGGATCTGGTTTAGGTTTATAGCCTTATAATTAGTCAATCAGCTGATCAGCAGTTGAGGCAGACATTATGGCACGACGAGTCGCTTGGGTTATGAATCCCTATTCCACAACTTGATCTAAAAAAGACAGCAAACTATCATAAAAACCATTAACATTTAATAAACCTACTGGCTTCTGATAAAAGTTCAAGTTAATCCAATATGCAATGCTAGAAATTCCATCTAATGCTTCTAAACCACCAAGTAAAGCAATAAAGGCTTCAGCACTATAAAGCATGCATCCAATTCGTTCAGGCAAGTTTGAAACCTTTAATGTTTTACCGATGGCGTATTTCTTATCATCTAAACCATTCACAAGGATACTCAGTATTTTGCTTCCTCTGATGTAGGCAGAAAATGCTGCACTTCCTTTTAAGCTATGAAGCCCTCCTCCATACACACAAGCAATCTTTCTAGCAGCTAATGCATGACCAAGTTCAGTTGCTGCTGTCACAAATTCTACATTCTTTCCAGCATAAGATTCACCAAAAACATAGATAGATTTAAATCTACATTTTAATGGTTTCTCAACCTCTTCCTCTTCTTTACTCTCGCCTTCAGACATTTTTGCAAAGTGTGATTGCTAAAATGCATTCTTATAATACAAAAGCAAAAATAAAGAAATCACGTAAATTAGATAATATCAGAAAAAGATAAAAAAAAATGCTGTGCAAAACTGACAAGTGTAATAATGGCGTGAACAAAGTAGAATACGGAATGTAAAGAAAGTCAAAAAGATGCTGAAAAGGTAAACTTAAAAAGAAAAGAAATGTACAGAAAGTTAAAAAGCAGCTGTAAAGATAAAAAGATAAAGGAAAAATAAAGCAGACAAACATTAATATGTACAGTAGTTGTGATTGTGGCTCACATCTTCCTCTGATTTTTCGTTCAGTAACGGCTTAAACGGCTTCTATGAGCCGAGGATTTGCTTCCCATCCAATTTTCTTATAAACTGGCAAACAGGATCTTTTACAGTCAGATCCCCAAGATTGTAGCGTTCCTTTTCTGTATTGAATAAGTTCATTAAATCAAGAAAAACAGCATGAATATCTCCGTTAGGATGCGTCTCAAGAGTCTGAATGATATTATCCAACGCTCTTTACTCAGTCCATCCTTTATGAATCGAATTTTGTCCTCTCGATTTACTGAAATCATTCCTTTATTCCTACAGAGCTTATTACAATTCCACCTTGCACATTTATGACAGACTCTCATTCTTTTAGCTCTTCTCTTTTTAGAGTAAGAACTTCTTCCCATACCTGGCAGACGTCTAACAAATGATTCATTAAACTCACCTGCTAAACGTACCTTAGCTTCAATAATCCAGCGTATATCCTCAGGAAGACCCAAACACTTAAATGCCTTCATTCTTTCAAGTCAATAGTTGTAGATTTTCCTGAGCACATCTTTGGGAAGAGTAGGGAATCTGCTTTTAAGCTTTACAAAGGATTCCTCCATGATGAGAATGATGAAAACTGAAATTGTAAGTGAAAAATGTTGTGCAATGTGTGCTTAAATAAGTCAGAAGAAAAGAAATGAGAAGAGAAGAAGTCTTGGGTTGCCTCCCAAGTAGCCGCCCTTCTTTAATGTCTTTAGCTAGACAAAGTCCTCTTTTTTTTTTCTCTTTTCTCTCTTTTTTTTTTTAATACTTACCAGCTGGCTCCTCGAGCGTGATGACAGTCTTGATGGTGTTGAATGCACCGTCATTGTATTCTTTCAATCTTTGCCCGTTCACTTTGAATTTCCTATCACCATCTTGAATTTCCACAGTTCCATATGGCCAAACTTGAACCACAGTAAAAAGCCCTGACCACCTTGATCTTAATTTTCCTGGAAAGAGTTTTAACCTTGAGTTGTAGAGAAGTACTTTCTGCCCTGGTGTGAACTCCTTCCTTATAATTCTTCTATCATGCCACATTTTTGTCTTCTCCTTGTAGAGCTTAGAATTTTCATAAGCATGTTGGCAAAATTCTTCAAGTTCATTGAGTTGCATTAGCCTTCTTTCACCAGTTGCCTTCAAATCAAAATTTAATGCCTTAACTGCCCAGTATGCCTTGTGCTCTAATTCAACCGAAAGATGACATGCCTTGCCATATACCAATTGGTAAGGAGATGTACTAATTAGGGTCTTGAATGCTGTTCTGTAAGCCCATAATGCATCATCCAGCTTCTTTGCCCAATCTTTCCTATTGGAATTCATTACCTTCTCTAGAATCCATTTCAATTCTCTGTTTGATATCTCCACTTGCCCACTGGTCTGTGGATGATAAGGAGTTGCCACCTTGTGAGTTACTCCATATTTACTAAGCATAGATTGAAGTTGTTGATTGCAGAAGTGCTTGCCTCCATCACTTATGATTGCTTTAGGTACTCCAAACCTTGTGAATATATTCTTTCTCAAGAATTTCACAACCACTCCAGCATCATTTGTAGGAGACGCTGCTGCCTCTACCCATTTGGATACATAATCCACAGCCACTAGAATGAATTGATTGCTAAATGAAGATGGAAAAGGACCCATAAAGTCAATGCCCCATACATTAAATAATTCTACCTCCAGGATGTTGGTCAATGAGGTTTCATGTCTCTGAGAGATATTTCCTGTTCTCTGACATTTATCACATGCGGCTACATAGGCTTGAGAGTCTTTGAATAGGGTAGGCCAATAGAATCCAGACTGAAGGACCTTAGCAGCAGTTCGATTTGCTCCAAAATGACCGCCATATGGGGATGAATGGCAATGGGAAAGGATACTGGTCATCTCTTCTTCTGGAACACATCTCCTTATGATTCTATCTGGGCAATGTTTATACACGAATGGATCTTCCCAGAAGTAATACTTCACATTGGCTAAGAATTTCTTCTTTTGTTGTCCAGAGAGCTTATATGGCATCATCCCACTTGCTAGATAATTAACAAAGTTAGCATACCATGGAGTTGATAATGATCTTACATTAAAAATGTAACTCCCTTACTTATTAACGCCTTATTCCTCATTTAATAGATAATTATTGCATACTAATTTGCCTTCTACTCCAAACTACTCAGAATATCTCAAATTTGTGTATTTCATACAACATGAGAAAGAGTCATATAATTATACAAAAGTTCAATTTACAAAATATACATCCATCACTTACAATATTACCAACTATACAATCATTTTTTATATACAACTTCAAAACATTATTGTCCCTTATCATGAGAGCCTTTGGAAGCATCACCTGGAATGGTTAGTAACAATACAGAAAAACATGAGAAAATAAAGTTTCCCAGTAGCTAGCTATTGCCATAAAAATATATTAAGCCATTCCAGATCCTTAAGCAAATAAAACATACGTTTTGAAATCAAGTAATCATTTATCATCATATTCAATACCATACCATTGTAAGAAATATGCACTGCACACAGCAATCATCAAGCCCATTCAAGGACTCATATCAATATCTAGATGGCCATCACAGATAATCGTACCTAGGCCTCACACAACAATTCACTGTCTTCCCGGGGTCCCGAGCCAAAAGGCCTAACACAGTATCACACTGTCTTCCCGAGGTTTCTGGCCATAGGTACCACACACAACAAATGCACTATTATCCCCGAGGATCTCAAGCCATAGGCCAAACACAGTATTCTACTATCTTCCCGGGTTGTGCCACAACAATTGCATTATCATTCCGGGGACTCGAGCCATAGGCCAAACACAGTATTCTACTGTTTTCCTGGAATGCATGCACAATAATTTCATACACATTCCATACAATGGCATAAAATACAGAAAATCATGTAAATAGAAAACAGCTTAAGGATAAAGCTAGCTACCTTTTATAAGCTTCCAATGTGATGTTTCCTTTACCCTCACTTAAAAACTCCTTTACACTTCCTCTTGCCTTCCCAAGTTGTCACTCCTTAGTCTATACAAATACACATCATAGTTTTTATTAGAACATCATCACTTTCCCTAATCCTCATGTATTCTTTACTTTCTCCACTTAAATAAATGCATACTTAGATGCTCTATATCTTGTTTTCAAGCCTTGAAATGACACATATGAACATTAGAAAAGGATCCAAAGGCAAAACCATGCAAATCCTGAAGAAATCAAGCTAAAAAGTTCACTTAACAAAGAACACGGGGGTCCCATACCCCGTGTTCAGGGTCGTGTTTCTTTCTGGATGGCTTCGAGGCTTCACTGGTTTATTCAGAGAAGAACACGGGGGTAAACACGGGCCGTGTTCTACCCCGTGTACCTTACTGCCCTTCAGTTCTGAGGTAAACACGGGGAGTGTTGCACCCCGTGTAGCACACTGATCAGCTTCGACGAAGAACATGGGGTACAACACGGGCCGTGTTCTACCCCGTGTACATTGCTGATCCTCCAAAAACACCTTAAACAGCTAAAACTCCTTCCTTCCTTCCTTCTTTTCCATATTTATGATTTTGGCTTCTCAAAAGGGAAAATGCACACAAACACTTTCACAATTCAAAGTTTCATCTTCCATAGGCCTTATAATTCATGAAAATTATTCTAACTTCATCAATCTAACCAAGTCCCAAACATATCATGCCAATACTACACATGCATCATTATGCCTCTAAAACCCAAGTGTGTACATCATGTTTCTTGTTATTTTTGCACCAAACCAAAGCCATAACTTAACATAACAACATCCAAAACACCATTAAACATATTCAAATCATCCTAAACTCCATGTTCAATCACCCTTGACCACACCAACCTCAAGATTTTAAGAAACCAAGAAGAGTACATTAAAGAGCTCTTAGAGGAGAACATTTTTACCTCTTGGTGCAACTTGAAAATCCTCACTTGGAGCTCCCCAAACTTAATCAAACTTGAGCTTTTCTTCAGTCTAAGCACACCAAGGGATAGAGCTTGATAAGAAGAGCAACTTTCCCTTCTACACCTTAGCTTGAATCTTAGTATTTTTGGGTGAAAAAGTTAAGAGAAACTTTCTCTCTCTTCCTTCTCTCTCTCTCTCACATCTTAGGCTTCTTTCATGGAGATTTCTGCAGCTTTTTGAGAAATGGAGAAGAAGGTAGAGTTTTCATGAAGCTTCTAGGGGTATTTTGGTCCTTTTTGAGATTTCCAAGGGTATTTTAGTCCTTTTTCACCAATTAGTAAGGCCATTCTTGCCATTATTTTTTTAACAATGACACTTGTCATGAATCTATTGGTCACACTAATTAAAATCACATATTGCACCCTAAATTCTTAGTTATTTATATTAAATCCCAAATCCTTAATTATTTATACTTTAACCACACTCGATTTTGCACTATTGCAATTTAGTCCATAGGGTTTCTGTCTGTTTAAAATTTCTTACACTATCAGACTTAAACAACTCCCCCTTTTAGGGTTTTCTAACCTCCTCTGATCATTCATACTATTTAGGGAAATTAATTCTTTCCCTACTATCCTTTTTCCTTCAAAAATTCGTTTATCTTACGCTTAATTCCTTTTAACTCGAGATTCACCCACCAAGCTAATTCAATCATGCTCTTCGTTTCTACAACCTCAGAATTTAGAGATTCAAATAATAGAATTAAAAATTCAGGACATTACAAAAAATCTGCTCATCTGGAAAGGATTCTTGGATTGGCAGCTCTAGTTCAAGCTTGGGAAGTTCAAGTCGAGAAAGGTGATCTGCAATGAGGTTCTCGGTCCCTTTCTTATCTCTGATCTTCAAATCAAATTCTTGTAACAGAAGTACCCATCTGATTAATTTAGGTTTTGCATCCTTCTTCTCTATCAAGTATTTTATTGCAGAATGGTCCGTCCAAACTATGACTTTGGAGCCAATTAAGTAAGCTCTGAACTTATCAAAGGCAAATACAACAGCAAGGAGCTCTTTTTCGGTTGTTGCATAATTTATTTGGGCTTTATTGAGTGTTCGGCTGGCATAATAGATTGCATGAAAAATCTTATTCTTTCTTTGGCCCAAGACTGCTCCAACTGCATAGTTACTTGCATCACACATTATTTCGAACAGAAAATTCCAATCTGGAGCGACAATGATTGGTGCTGAGATCAAGGCTTTCTTCAAGGTTTGGAATGCTGACATGCAATTCTCATCGAACACAAATGGAATGTCCTTCTCCAACAGTTTGCATAGCGGTTTTGTGATCCTTGAGAAATCTTTAATGAATCGCCTGTAAAAACCAGCATGGCCCAGAAAACTCCTGATGCCTTTGATTGTCACAGGTGAAGATAATTTTTCAATAGTTTGAATTTTTGCTCGATCAACTTCAATCCCTTGAATTGAAACTTTGTGTCCCAACACGATACCTTCTTTCACCATGAAGTGGCATTTTTCCCAATTCAATACAAGGTTAGTCTCCACACAGCGTTGTAGCACCTTTTGCAGATTAGCTAGACAGAGATCAAAAGATTCCCCAAACACTGAGAAATCATCCATGAATACTTCAATAAAATTTTTCACCATATCTGAAAAGATTGCCATCATTGTCCATTGGAAGGTTGCAGGAGCATTGCACAATCCAAAGGACATTTTTCTGAAGGCGAATGTTCCATATGGGCAAGTAAAAGTTATTTTCTCTTGATCTTCAGGAGCAATCAAAATTTGGTTGTAACCAGTGTATCCATCAAGGAAGCAGTAATAAGCTTGTCCCACCAATTTATCTAGCATTTGATCTAGGAATGGCAAGGGAAAATGATCTTTTCTAGTAGCTTTGTTGAGCTTCCGATAGTCAATACAAACTCTCCATCCGGTCACTGTTCTCTGCAGGATCAGCTCATTATTTTCATTTGGAACCACTGTCATGCCTCCCTTTTTTGGTACAACTTGTACAGGGCTCACCCATGGACTATCAGAAATTGGGTAGATAATGCCAGCATCTAACCATTTGAGCACTTCTTTACGAACTACCTCCTTCATATTTGGATTGAGCCTTCTTTGATGTTCAACACAGGGCTTGGCATCTTCTTCTAGCAGTATTTTATGCATACAGATTGAAGGGCTTATTCTCTTAATATCTGCAATCGACCATCCCAGTGCGGACTTGTGCTGTCTTAACACCCTCAGCAACTTTTCTTCTTCTTCAGCGATTAAATCAGATGAGATGATAACTGGAAAGGCTGAATCCTCTTCTAGGAAAGCATACTTTAGATGAGTGGGTAGTGTTTTCAGCTCTAATTTTGGTAGCTTTTCAATTGAAAGAACTGGTTTTGGTGGTTTTTCTCTCAAATCTTCGAATGGCCTTTTTATGAAAATTGATGAATTGGCTTCAAGATAGCTGACTTGTTCTAGAATTTTGGGATCAGTAGTATGAGATGTGTCCATCATGCTGACTGCTAAAGGTTAATTTAAGCAAATTTCATCTACTACTTCTCTGGTGCAGCTACTTATTTAATCAACCTTAAAACAGGTATCACCTTCATCAGGAAAAAATAGGGCTTTGAAAATGTTGAAGGAGACTTGCTCATCTTGAATTTGCAAAGTCAATTTTCCCTTCTGTACATCAATTAGAGCTCGTCCAGTTGCAAGAAATGGTCTCCCAAGAATAATAGGAATTTTTTGATCTTCTTCCATGTCAAGCACTATGAAATCTACTGGGAAGATGAATTTATCAACTTTTACTAGCACATCTTCAAGGACTCCACGTGGATGCTTTATTGAACGATCTACTAGCTGCAGTAACACGGTAGTTGGTTTCACTTCTCCCAATCCCAGCTTCTTGTAGACGAATAATGGCATCAAATTCACACTTGCACCAAGGTCACATAAGGCTTTTTCGAATTCACACTCTTCAATGGTACAGGATATGCAGAAACTCCTAGGATCTTTAAGCTTTGGCGGTAGTTTCTTTTGGAGAATTGCACTGCACTCTTCAGTTAAGGCCACTGTTTCAAAATCCTCCAGTTTGCATTTCTTTGATAAAATCTCCTTCATAAATTTTGCATAACTGGGCATTTGGGCTAAAGCTTCAACAAATGGGATATTGATATGCAACTTCTTGAACACCTCCAGAAACTTGCTAAACTGCTTGTCTAACTTAACTTTCACCAATCTTTGAGGAAATGGAACTGGAGGAACATATGGTGGAGGATTATCTGGAAAAGTCATTCTTCCTAGAATCACCTCATCTTCTTTCTGAGCTTCTTCATTTTTCTTCCTTAATTCTGGCTCGTTCAACTGCTTCCCACTTCTTAATGAGACAGCCTTTACGTGCTCTCTGAGATTTCTCTCAGTGTCACTAGGTAAAGTGCCTGGTTGTCTGGAATTCAGCATACTTGCAATTTGGCCCATTTGCACCTCCAGATTTTTTATTGAAGTTGCTTGACTCTGCATGGTTGCTTCTTGATTCTTGAGTGCAGCTTCTGTTCTAGCCATGAATTGGGAAGTATTCATGGTTAGTTGAGCCAATGCTTCTTCTAAATTCGCCTTTGGTTGTGGTGGTGATTGCTGAATTTACTGTTGATAATTCCCTTGAGGTTTGAACACATTCTGATTATTCCTCCATCCTAAATTAGGGTGGTTTCTCCATCCTGGATTGTATGTGTTTAAGAAAGGATCATTTTGACGATTTTGATTCCCCACGTAGTTGGCTTGTTCAGGTTGAGAAGGACTGAATGGATTTCCTTCTTGGCATTGTGTGCTCATGTGAAGGCCTCCACATAAATCACAAGCATCTGCAGGAGTTCTGATTGCATTTGCTTGAGCTGTTAATGAACTCACTTGCTTGGATATAGAGGCAACTTGAGAAAACAAAGTGGTTAGAATGTCTAGCTCATGGACTCCAAGTTCTTTCTTTGAAGTGTTGCATTCAGAAGGTCATTGGTAAGCATTTGTTGTCATCTCTTCCAACAGCTCCATAGCAGCTTCTATGCTTTTTCCCATTAATGATCCACCAGCTGCAGCATCTACAAGTGTTCTGGTAGCATTAGATAATCCATTGTAGAAAGTCTGTAATTGCAGCCAATCTGGTAGCCCATGATGCGGACATCTTCTTAGCAGCTCCTTATATCTTTCCCATGCTTCATAAAGGCTTTCCATGTCATGCTGGGTGAATGAAGCAATCTCATTTCTCATCTTTGCAGTTTTAGCTGTGTAACGACCCTAAATTAGTACAATAGTAATATATATATATTAATAATAATAAAGAGAAAAATTTTTGAGATTGTAATGAGTGAAATTTTCTTAGAAACCTAAGAATAGATTTTAGAAAATTTCTGTACCCGGCAAAGTGAAAAAGTGAGAAAATGAGTCAAAATTATAGTAAATTAATTTAAATAAAATTAATGGATGATCAAAAACATTTTTCAAAGCTCAAAAATGGTTATGGGAAGTAAAAATAAAATTTGAAAGATGTTTGAAAGCCTAAGGGTGAAAATGTAAAGAAATTAGGTAAGTAGGGGCCAAATCGTAATAAACCCTTTTATCTTTTGGCCTTTTTATTTTTTTGTTGTGTAGGTTGAGTTGGCCCATGTTATTTTCAGACCCAAGTGTGAAAAAAATGAGGTCCAAATTCGTGATCCATTACCAGCCCAAGCTTCCAAGGGAAGCCAAGGACCAAAATGAAAGAAAATGGCAAAATTTGGGGTAAAAGTGTAATATTTGAAATCTTTTAATTTGTGTCTCATTTTTATTGGATATTTCATGATGTGCTTGCCTGAATCTCAGCCACTTGGACGTGCAATGCAGCCCACCAAGTGTCCCCAAATGCAGCTCACCAAGTGTCCCCAAAGTCCAAGGTATTTAATGTTGGAAATGATTGAATTGTGAGATTTTTTTTAGAATTTCTTTAAGCCTTTTTTTATAAAGTAAGAGAGGCTTGGTTGCAGCACATTTGCTGCTCCTCTCCAGCAATTTTTCGTGACCCCATAAAGAAGTAACAAGGGAAGCTAGACAAAGTGAATTCAAGAGAAATTGGCAAGTTAAATAGGTAGATTTTGATACCCCTAATACACTTGTGAAATTCTTCTTCCTCTTGACTTTGAGATCTAATTTTTATCCTCTTGAATTCCTCTCCCTCTCCCTTAGAATTCATATTTGAAAGGAGGAAGAAGCAAGTAAGGATTTAAGGTGAGTAATAGCTTGTTATTCACTTTATGAACTCTTGATGTTGGATGGTCATGAGGAATATGATTTCTAAGACATGATTTGTGCTAGTTGTTGAGATAATTAGTTTTGGATGATTTGAACATGTCTAATGGTGTTTTAGATGTTGTTATGTTGATCTATGACTTTGGCTTGGTGTAAAAGCAACAAGAAACCATGATGTATACACTAGGACTTTAAAGGCATAATGGTGCTTATGTGGGTTGGCATGATTTGTTTGAAATTTGGCTAAGTTGATGAAATTAGGAAGATTCTTATGAGTTATAAAGCCTAAGGAAGATGAAATTTTGAGTATAAAAGTGTGTATGAAACTTCCCTTTTGAAAAGCCAATGGGAGAAAGAGGTTTAGCCATGTAAATTGTATTTTTTGGAAAATCAGTAATGTACATGGGGTAGAACACGGCCCATGTTGTACCCCGTGTTCTTTGTGAAAGTTGATCAATGATGTACACGGGGTAGAACACGGCCCATGTTGTACCCCGTGTTCTTTGGCGAAGTATTTTCGGAAAATCAGTAATGTACACGGGGTAGAACACGGCCCATGTTGTACCCCGTGTTCTTTGTCGAAAGCTGAATCAGTAATGTACACGGGGTAGAACATGGCCCATGTTGTACCCCATGTTCTGAACACGGGGTAGAACACGGCCCATGTTCACCCCCGTGTTCTTTGCTGAGTGAACAATTTCGTCTCAAATAATTCCATTGTTTAAATTATGTGTATGACATATGAATGATTTAATTTGTATACATGAATATCCTTTAGGGTTTGACATGAGAATGAGCATAGAAGGATAAATGAAGCATAAAACACTTATGGCATTGTTGGTATTTTGACATATTCCTCGAGGAAAATTGTGGTTGATGCATGTGGCGTCCCACAATTGTTCATTCTACTTACAAAAATGTGGGAGGGAGAAAACATCCTTCGCAGGAAGGAGATGAGGGGTAAGTAGTGGAGGGAAAAGGTTGGTGGCCTCGGGCCTAGGGTGGCGGGGGATAAGGTTGGACCGAAGATATAAGGTGATATTGCATACCAACTAATGCCATTTCTCAAAAAATGTAATATCCAACTTTGGGCTTTTTAATTAGAAAAGTAACCTTAAATGGGGAAAATCAAAAAGAGGCAATAATAGGTTACTACTCACTGAGTATGTTTATACTCATTCTGTGTTTTCTTTAATTGTCTTTTCAGATAATGACCGTGGATCCGTGGACGCGCGGTAACACTTACAGAAGACATGCCACAACACCCTTTGGAACGTGTGAGTTAGAGTTGTAAATAGAGTCAATGAGTCAAATGACTAGGTTTTCTGTATGTAAAGTTATGATAGACTTACCTCTGTAAATATTTTTGTACTGTTATATGTATATTATTCGGTATTTCAACTCTTTATTACCTATTTTCTTTCGGCGCGCCCTAATATTATTTTTGCAAGTATATACGATATTGTGTCGTCTTTGGAGGCTAGTAAGGGTATCTTATCAGTATGGAATGCTGATTGGGTATCTTTATGCCGGTCACGACTACAGTATGTTGGGTCGTGACAAAGTTGGTATCAGAGCATGATCCTGAATGCTTATGAGTCTTTAGAGTCTATTGTGACCTAAGTAAGTTCTGGGGTTGTCAAAGGCATGTGAAGAAGTAAGTGTTAGCAGCTACGGATCCATGATGATTCAAGGTAACATTTTATACTTTTAATTTTAATATTAATCATTAATTAAATTTGTTTTAGATAACTATGCCTAGGAAAAGGAAAGTACAACCTCCAATGCCTCGCCGACCTACCAGAACACATCCGGAAGTGTCAGAAAATGAGGCATCTGTAAATGCACCTATTGAAAATCCAGAAAAGACTGAGCAGGAACAACCTGCAGCCCCGGATTGGGTTGTAAAGCTACAGCAAACACTAGATAAATTCCTGGACCAAACCCAGAATCCTATTGCTCCACCTCCGGCATCTCCACCTAAAAGACAGGTCCCAATATTGCCTCCAAGGGAGAGATTGCAATTAGTGCATGAGTTTCAAAAGCTAAGCCCTCCTAAGTATGATGGCACAGACCCTACAGCTGATCTGTATCAGTTTATGGATCAGATTGAAAGGGTGTGTAAACTGCTGGGATGTGACGAAAACATGATGGTAGAATTGGTAGGCCACCAGTTGGAGGATGTTGCACACTTTTGGTACGTGCATAATATTGAACCCACTATTACGGCTCAAGAGCCAATTACTTGGAAGCAGTTTCAGGAGGAATTTATCGATAGATTTTTACCGCCAAGTATTAGGGAGGCAAAGGCTCGAGAGTTCGAGAAGTTAACTCAGGGGTCAATGACGGTGGCCTAATACGATGCTCAGTTTACTCGGTTGTCACGATATGCAGAACATTTGGTATCGACAGAGAAAGATCACGTCAATCGATTTGTGTACGGACTTCGTGATTATTTTTATGATCGGGTAGATGTTTCTGACAACACTACTTACCAGCAAGCGTTGAATCAAGCTATTAGAGCAGAAATTCGGGCAGCAGAAAGACAAAATCAAGAAGCTAGTTCAGGAGGGAGGCGAACCTTTCCATTTCAAGCAGAAAGCAATAGGAGTGCAGATAAGGCAGTGATTGCTTCAAGTATTCCAAGAAGTACTGCACCGGCTAGTTGGAGAAAGGGCAACCAGCGGCGCCTTCAAAGAAAACCAGCCGGAAGCAGGTCTGAAGCTAGTGTCAATGCTCCCCGTCAAATATATTCAGTACCATTCAATAGGCCTTCACAATGCTCTCGTTGCGGCCTTAGTCACATTAGGCCATGTGGCTCATGTTTTCGGTGTGGACAAATGAGGCATCGAGCTCTTGAATGTCCATCAAAGCCACAGGGAAGTAACACGGCAAACCCTAATTTCCGTCCTATTCAGAATACTACTTTTGTGAGGCCACCAACAGTACCAAATAGAAGAAATACGGGAAAAGAACCTGCAACGACTCAAGCCCGAGTGTATGCCATAACACATCAGGAAGCTCAAGATTCAAACGCAGTAGTTGCAGGTACGGTCCTAATTGAAACCTTTTCTGCAAAAGTATTATTCGATCCAGGCGCTACCCATTCGTTCATATCTGCTAATCTAGCAGCTAAATTTCCTAAATCAATTAATGTTCTAGATGAACCTTTGATGGTGAACACACCAGTAGGAGAAGTTATGCTAGCCGCACCTAGTGTTGATAGCTGCGACATTAGAATAAACAATCATTCGACCACTATAAAACTGATCGTATTAGAAATGGTAGATTATGACATGATATTAGGAATGGACTGGCTCTCGAAATATCATGCCTGTGTTGATTGTTATCATAAAATAGTCACCTACCAAATAGAAGAAGGGGTAGTCCAAATTTTCCAAGGTGAAAAGAAGCCTGGATTGCTAATCTTTGTGTCATGTACGAAAGTCCGAAAACTGATCAATAAAGGACATGTGGCATGGGTCGCCTCAGTGATAGAAGTGGAAAGGGAGGAAGGAGTATTGGAGCGAATCCCAGTAGTGAAGGAATTTCCAGATGTTTTCCCAAACGACTTGACAGGATTACCACCAGATCGAGAAATAGAATTTGTAATTGAGACGATTCCTGGAATAGACCCGATATCAATTGCACCGTACAGGATGGCACCAGCAGAATTAAAAGAACTGAAGGAGCAATTGCAAGATTTATTAGACAAAGGCTTCATACGTCCTAGTACGTTGCCTTGGGGAGCGCCGGTATTGTTCGTGAAAAAGAAGGATGGATCGCTGCGACTGTGCATTGACTACCGACAGCTAAACAAAATCACCATAAAGAATAAATATCCTTTACCCAGAATCGACAATCTGTTCGATCTACTGCAGGGTTCCCAATATTTCTCAAAGATCGATTTACGCTCCGGGTATCATCAGCTGAAGATATGGAAAGAAGATGTTCCGAAGACGGCGTTTCGAACCCGCTACGGACATTACGAATTTCTGGTGATGTCGTTTGGCTTGACGAATGCTCCTGCAGCATTCATGGACTTGATGAATCGTGTTTTCAAACCTTTCTTGGATAAGTTCATTGTAGTATTCATTGATGACATTTTGATCTACTCCAAGAATGAAGAAGAACATGCACAGCATCTAGAGATAACTTTGCAAACGTTACGAGAGCATAAGCTTTATGCTAAGTTCTCGAAATGTGAATTCTGGATGAAGGAGGTACACTTTCTAGGCCACGTAGTATCGCAAGAAGGAATGCGAGATTTATATAGATCATAAAAGCTTGAAATATATTTTTTATCAAAAGGAGTTGAATATGAGACAAAGAGGATGGATGGAATGCATAAGTGATTATGACTGCTCTATCCATTATCATCCGGGTAAAGCCAACGTGGTAGCTGATGCTTTAAGTCGAAAAATTCTGAAAAGCAAGGATGAACAAAGGGGTGGTGATGTGAACAAAACTCTAGCCTGCATTATGGTGCATTCTACCATAATGGACCAAATTAAGGCAAGTCAAAAGGAGGACCCACAATATGAGCAATTGAAAGATAAAGTCAAAATGGAAAAAAATGACAAACTAAGAATGGATGATGATGGAGTAATAAGATATGAAAATCGTCTGTGGGTACCTACTGCTTTAAGAAGGGAAGTGTTGAGGCGAGCTCATGAATCATCCTACACAATGCATCCTGGTGCAATGAAAATGTATCAGGATCTGAAAGCTGTATATCAGTGGGATGGAATGAAACGAGATGTGCGGGAATATGTAATGCGGTGTTTAACCTATCAGCAAGTGAAAGCAGAGCACCAACGCCCGGCAGGTCTCTACCAACACATTTATATCCCTGAATGGGAATGGGAGAGTGTTACTATGGACTTCATGACCGGATTATCACGAACCAACAAAGGATATGATTCCATCTGGGTAATCATTGATCGTTTAACTAAGTCTGCCCACTTCGTACCAGTGAAGACAACTTATACCGCATCACAATATGCCCAACTCTATCTGGATAAAATTGTTCCGTTGCATGGAGTACTGCTTGTGATTATCTCTGATCGTGGGTCACAATTCACATCGCGATTCTGGCGGTCATTTCAAGAAACGCTAGGCACTCAATTGCGATTTAGTACAGCATTCCATCCACAAACTGATGGGCAATCTGAGAGAACAATTCATACATTAGAAGATATGCTCAGGGCTTGCACGATAGAGTTTGAGGGAAGTTGGGATAAGTATCTGCCATTAATGGAGTTTGCTTATAACAATAGCTATCATGCGAGTATACAGATGGCTCCATTTGAGGCATTGTATGGTAGAAAATGTCGATCACCCATTGGATGGTTTGAGCCAGGAGAAGCAAAAATGATTGGTCCAGACCTTGTTGAAGATGCTATTCATAAAGTCCAGTTTATTCGAGACAAACTACGAGCAGCTCAGGATAGATGTAAGTCTTATGCAGACAACAGAAGAAGAGAGTTGGAATTTCAAGAGGGGGAACAAGTGTTTTTAAAGGTTACCCCTATAAAAGGAGTCATGCGATTCGGTAAAAAGGGAAAATTGGCACCCAGGTTTGTATGGCCTTATTGAATTAAACGTCGAATTGGAAAGGTGGCTTATCAATTAGAATTGCCAGATCATATGAAGGGAATACATCCAGTTTTTCATATATCTATGTTACGAAAATATCTCCCAGATGAATCCCATGTATTGAAAGAAATACCGGTGGAATTAGATCGAAAGCTAACATATGAAGAACAACCGGTACAGATCGTTGATTGGCAAATACGAAAATTAAGATCTAAAGAAGTCCCCATGGTGAAAGTAATATGGGATAGACATGGAGTCCAAGGGGCAACCTGGGAACTAGAAAAGGAAATGAGTGAAAAATATCCCCATATATTTGGTAAGTTTTCTTCTTATAACCATTCTTTAGTCAGTAATAAGTTTATACCTTATCCAAAGAAAATTCGAGGACGAATTTTTTTGAAGGGGGGGAGAACTTGTAACGACCCTAAATTAGTACAATAGTAATATATATATATATTAATAATAATAAAGAGAAAAATTTTTGAGATTGTAATGAGTGAAATTTTCTTAGAAACCTAAGAATAGATTTTAGAAAATTTCTGTACCCGGCAAAGTGAAAAAGTGAGAAAATGAGTCAAAATTATAGTAAATTAATTTAAATAAAATTAATGGATGATCAAAAACATTTTTCAAAGCTCAAAAATGGTTATGGGAAGTAAAAATAAAATTTGAAAGATGTTTGAAAGCCTAAGGGTGAAAATGTAAAGAAATTAGGTAAGTAGGGGCCAAATCGTAATAAACCCTTTTATCTTTTGGCCTTTTTATTTTTTTGTTGTGTAGGTTGAGTTGGCCCATGTTATTTTCAGACCCAAGTGTGAAAAAAATGAGGCCCAAATTCGTGATCCATTACCAGCCCAAGCTTCCAAGGGAAGCCAAGGACCAAAATGAAAGAAAATGGCAAAATTTGGGGTAAAAGTGTAATATTTGAAATCTTTTAATTTGTGTCTCATTTTTATTGAATATTTCATGATGTGCTTGCCTGAATCTCAGCCACTTGGACGTGCAATGTAGCCCACCAAGTGTCCCCAAATGCAGCTCACCAAGTGTCCCCAAAGTCCAAGGCATTTAATGTTGGAAATGATTGAATTGTGAGATTTTTTTTAGAATTTCTTTAAGCCTTTTTTTATAAAGTAAGAGAGGCTTGGTTGCAGCACATTTGCTGCTCCTCTCCAGCAATTTTTCGTGACCCCATAAAGAAGTAACAAGGGAAGCTAGACAAAGTGAATTCAAGAGAAATTGACAAGTTAAATAGGTAGATTTTGATACCCCTAATACACTTGTGAAATTCTTCTTACTCTTGACTTTGAGATCTGATTTTTATCCTCTTGAATTCCTCTCCCTCTCCCTTAGAATTCATATTTGAAAGGAGGAAGAAGCAAGTAAGGATTTAAGGTGAGTAATAGCTTGTTATTCACTTTATGAACTCTTGATGTTGGATGGTCATGAGGAATATGATTTCTAAGACATGATTTGTGTTAGTTGTTGAGATAATTAGTTTTGGATGATTTGAACATGTCTAATGGTGTTTTAGATGTTGTTATGTTGATCTATGACTTTGGCTTGGTGTAAAAGCAACAAGAAACCATGATGTATACACTAGGACTTTAAAGGCATAATGGTGCTTATGTGGGTTGGCATGATTTGTTTGAAATTTGGCTAAGTTGATGAAATTAGGAAGATTCTTATGAGTTATAAAGCCTAAGGAAGATGAAATTTTGAGTATAAAAGTGTGTATGAAACTTCCCTTTTGAGAAGCCAATGGGAGAAGGAGGTTTAGCCATGTAAATTGTGTTTTTTGGAAAATCAGTAATGTACACGGGGTAGAACACGGCCCATGTTGTACCCCGTGTTCTTTGTGAAAGTTGATCAGTGATGTACACGGGGTAGAACACGGCCCATGTTGTACCCCGTGTTCTTTGGCGAAGTATTTTCGAAAAATCAGTAATGTACACAGGGTAGAACACGGCCCATGTTGTACCCCGTGTTCTTTATCGAAAGCTGAATTAGTAATGTACACGGGATAGAACGTGACCCATGTTGTACCCCATGTTCTGAACACGGGGTAGAACACGGCCCATGTTCACCCCCGTGTTCTTTGCTGAGTGAACAATTTCGTCTCAAATAATTCCATTGTTTAAATTATGTGTATGACATATGAATGATTTAATTTGTATACATGAATATCCTTTAGGGTTTGACATGAGAATGAGCATAGAAGGATAAATGAAGCATAAAACACTTATGGCATTGTTGGTATTTTGACATATTCCTCGAGGAAAATTGTGGTTGATGCATGTGGCGTCCCACAATTGTTCATTCTACTTACAAAAATGTGGGAGGGAGAAAACATCCTTCGCAGGAAGGAGATGAGGGGTAAGTAGTGGAGGGAAAAGGTTGGTGGCCTCGGGCCTAGGGTGGCGGGGGATAAGGTTGGACCGAAGATATAAGGTGATATTGCATACCAACTAATGCCATTTCTCAAAAAATGTAATATCCAACTTTGGGCTTTTTAATTAGAAAAGTAACCTTAAATGGGGAAAATCAAAAAGAGGCAATAATAGGTTACTACTCACTGAGTATGTTTATACTCATTCTGTGTTTTCTTTAATTGTCTTTTCAGATAATGACCGTGGATCCGTGGACGCGCGGTAACACTTACAGAAGACATGCCACAACACCCTTTGGAACGTGTGAGTTAGAGTTGCAAATAGAGTCAATGAGTCAAATGACTAGGTTTTCTGTATGTAAAGTTATGATAGACTTACCTCTGTAAATATTTTTGTACTGTTATATGTATATTATTCGGTATTTCAACTCTTTATTACCTATTTTCTTTCGGCGTGCCCTAATATTATTTTTGCAAGTATATACGATATTGTGTCATCTTTGGAGGCTAGTAAGGGTATCTTATCAGTATGGGATGCTGATTGGGTATCTTTACGCCGGTCACGACTACAGTATGTTGGGTTGTGAGATGAAGGCAATACTAGAAAAGTTAATACTTACATTTCTAGGATAAAGGAATGTGCTTGGCAAGAAGAGGAGCTTTTCTTTTGTGTTCTTCCACAATTAGCCTCTATATATGCTTTTCAAATGTAAGATTAAGGTTCCCAATTCATTTATTCATTTTAATTTTAATTTAAGGTTTCTTAAGATAAAAATGATGAATTCAATCTAATTAACGTGACATGGAAAATTTTTTCATGTAAAAAATATTCAATGATGAAATGGGAATAATATACCAACTAAGAAATTTCCACCAATAAGAGATAACCACATGAAAGAAAAGATAAATGCATTTCATATGATTAATGAAAATCATTAAATTATTAGTATTCGAAGTAGTTTAAAAGTTTTGCATAGTCAATGGATGTTATTTACTTATTTTTATAGTTGATAGGGGTCAAATACAACCATTCCAAAATTAATGGTAGCAATTTGCATTTTCCTTATCTTCTATTAGACCTATTTTTTTTAAAAATTGCATTATTTTAAAGTAAAAGTCATGTCATGAATTATGAGTTAGTGGTTGTAGTAGGTAATGTTAGCCTCATTTGAAAAAGTTTAGATGTGTCACATGTGAAATTCAAAAAACTATTGTCATGACCCAAATTTTCAAGTTAAAAATCATGATCGACGTGAATATATCATTATCCTATGACATATCCACAAGCTTTTTTCAAATTTTATCTCATTTCTAACCAAACACACTAATACTAATAAACTGATATATATATAAAGATCAGTTATATTTGCATATCAAAATAGAAGTACTATTTCATATCTCATACAAATATTAGGTAGCATTCCACTACTAACATACTATGCTCTAAGTGTCTAACAGTTTAAAATATATGGTATACTAGTGATCACATATAATCTGGGGATCCACTTGTAAAAATTTAAAACAACAATAAAATGAGTATTTTAAATACTAAATGAACCTATTTACATTCCAATTTCTAAAATAATCCTATAAAGAGTTTACTATTTTTCTTATGAGTATTTAACTAACAACAATTATCTATCAACATAATCTAACTTTATCAATTTAATTGAATTTAAACCTAACAACTTCTAATGTTTATTACGCTAGTAGGAATGGTGGGAAGGTATAAGTTCTAGCTTGTACCTCCCATTCCAACCTTATCCCTCCATTCCAGCCTTATCCCACTCTCCAATATAGTGGTACTAGGCCAAAACTCCCCCACACAAATAAAATCTGCCCTTTTTATAGGGCTACCCCTTTAAAGGGTTAAGGTATGGTTAATATGCCTCCCACTAAAAATTTTCTTATAACTCAAATATAACAATAACCTATAATTTCAAAGAAATTCACAGTTTTCTATGTATAAGCATATTTTATAAAATAATCATATACATAATTTCAATCATAAATCATTTATTTATCATGTTTAACAATTAAATTTGTAATTATATTGCTAATTCTTTCATTTACAACACTACTAATAATATTAAATGAAAATTCTAAAACTACAATCTTTAATTCATAATTTATGTAATTTTACTAAGCAAAATTTAAACCTAATTGAAATTATTTAAATTTAAACATAATTATTTATAAATTATTGCATAAAAATTAAAAATTAAATTAAATTAGAAATTAAGAACTCACCTCAATTCTCCTAAGGATACTTCTAAATTTATAACTATTGTTCTTTTTCTTTCTTTTTCTTTCCCTTCTTCTTCTTTCTCTTTTTTTTCTTCTTTTCTCCCTTTGTTGCATCACCCTTTTTTTTTCCTTGCTTTCTTTC
This sequence comes from Sindora glabra, assembly GCA_020226215.1. NCBI lineage: Eukaryota > Viridiplantae > Streptophyta > Magnoliopsida > Fabales > Fabaceae > Sindora > Sindora glabra. Next base: position 98,871,776 of record CM035226.1, read on the forward strand.
TAGCCATAAGGCCATCCCCTCTATTAGCATAGTTGTGGTATGCAAACAAAAACTTTGTTTTCAATTATAGATAAAAGTTAGTAAGGTCTCACATAATACTAGACCTTATATAATGAACTTTTTTTATTGAATATAGCTAGACATTAATACAAATACGAATATGGGACTAAAAACTTTATTAACTGGATTTTTCTATATGTAATTTATTGTGGTTGGCCACTTTAGTTGCTTCTTAGACAAGAGGGATGGACTGAATAAACAATAATAATATATGATTGTCGACTTGAACACTTGAATATGTGTGGCCATCTCTATGCTTATATGTGTAGTGTCTTATCCTAGCAAGATTCATTGTTATTTCTGTAAAACTCAAAAAGAATGAATAATTTTACATTTCTTTGTTCATCTTCTTCCATATTTTTGTTATCATGGACTTGATATGCTCTCGACCACATTCTTCAAAAGCTCTACTATCATTCTTGTAGCATTTGATTGATTTGGGAACATCACCTCTCTCTATTTCATGCTAAAAATAAAAATTTATTTGTTATTGTGTATTTTTTTAGTTTAAATTTGATTCATTGCTATTGTAAATCAATTTTAAATTGTTACTTACTTATATATTGCCATGTTATTAAAAAATTTTCTATCTCTCTTATTGCTAATAAAAGTCCTTAATTACTATTTTTTTAATGTCATATCATGCTTATGTTCACTAACAATATAAAATGTTTTACATTGACAATGCATCAAATTTAAACTCTCATTCTCTTCTAAAAAAAGGAAAAACATATTTGTTTAATTTCTTTCCCATTATTCTTTGAAAAGTTTCTTCTAATAATATTTGTTTCAAAAAACTTGAATCTTGAATTTACAGGTGCTAATTGAGGAAAACGCCAAGATGAGTGAGTGGAAACGTTCCTTCTTTTATGTTTTCTCTTTGAAAGTTATATATACATACATATATATATATATATATAGTATGTGACCATATATTGTTGTTGTATGATGGTGAGGTGTGAAATTTGATTTTAAAACTTTGATTTTGAAACTTAAAATGCATTTTCAAGAACAATATATGTTAGAATTTTCGAAACAAAAATAACAAGAAACTTTGGAAGTAATGTTTTGGCTAGTTACTTTGACAATAAAATGAAAAATGGCTTGAAAAGATTTAGATAATGTTCATGAAAGCAACTTATAGGAAACTACTTTTTGTTAAACCAAATTTAACCTTATGCCCTAAAACTTGTATATGATAGAAGTAGAAACAAATTTAAGCTTAGAAGTTCAAGTGAGCTTATAAGAGTAAGCTTATGAGTTCTATAGGGAAAACTATGAGATGCCCACTACTACAGATTTACCATACAACATTATTGCATTGACTTCAGACAAAATGAAAATTAATATATATAATAATGTAGTGACATTTTTAAAATTATGAGCAATTTATAATGTTAGTTTTTAATTAGAGCTAGCATTATAGAATAATATTGCAACTTTCAATTTCCATTAGTATATAACTAGCATGTAATAGTATATGAAATGCCATTGTAGAAAATGGTGATATTGTTTTAACATTACCTTTTTTAAATAACTAATGTCTAAAGTCAATCGTTAGAATTTGATGCACTATAAGATGTTAGTATTAATCAATAATTGATATTGTAATTCTATTAAACATCTTTAAATTTTGCTCACTTTCTACACTCTAACTCTTTATTTTTTGACTAGAAGTTTTTAGCTTGAAATCCTATGTGAGCACCTTATTTGTTCCCCTAACTATCCGTGTGATAGATAGAATGGGTGGAATGCTTCCACAGGATTCCAACCCAGAGTTATTTTTTGAAATATCTTCATTTCTTTTCTTTCATGAAAAATTACTCTTTAAGCCCTATTGAAGCATCCAATCAAGATTATAATGTCTCTAGCTCTTAATCAAATATTTAAAAGTAAGAGACATTAGAATTGCAAATGAAATGCTTCTATAGAGGAAGGAATGATGGGTAATATCTATAAAATCTTATTAAGCACTTCAAGATGAGAAAAACATATCAACCTTTTTTGAGTAATAATCTACTGTAATTGTAGTTTTCATTTAATCTTTGCTTTCAATTGTGAATTTATATCCCTATTATATTGTGTTATCATCATCTAAAGTTTCAAACATTTCATTGTGTAAAGTTATCTTTATGGTTCTTTAATAAATCTTATTCCCTAAAAAATCTATAGATCATGTTAGTTATCTTTATATAATCGATATGGATATGTCTATTTGAATAAATTGCATGAGTTTTTAAATACTAGATGTTAAAAGGAATACAAAATGTTAAATATTTTTTAACATTAAAGGTCAGATATACATAAAATCAATTCCTGAATGTATATCAAGAGTTAATTAATTTTTTAATAATAAGGTTATTAGAAATTGCTAAGACTTTCCACATCTATTTATGTTGATGATAGATGTATAAGGTTATGTCAAGGTTAGCTTATTATACTGCACTACATCATTTGCAAGGTTATTGGAAATTGTAGAGACTTATAACATTAGTTGTTTTAATAATTGACATCTATAGGAATTTCAAGCACCAAACTTGAATTATCAAAACTTTAAATGCCTATTTTAGATGTCAATTGTGGTTAAAAACAAATATCTAATGTTTTGCCTCATTTTCATATATTTTGCTTATAATCTCTTTTTTATATATATTGCCTACACTTGAAAATGGGGACTCTTCCTACACACCTACCTCACAAAGTATGAAGCATTCTGCTGTTGTTAAGTATAGGAAATACTAGTTAGTTCTTCATTTTTCTTACTATTACAGTTAGATGAAAATTTGATGAATTGGGCTATGGTTCGTTGTGGCAAAAGGCTTCCTTCTCCAAGAGGCACTTACACCTTTCTAACTCCAAGACCTTAATTTTTTTTCTTATATAGATTCATTAAAAATTTAAAAAATACTAACTAAAAAATCAATGATGCCAACTAACAAGATTGTTTCTTTCCTTTTAAAATAAACTCCTATGGCTAATTCTCTTTAGTAGGCTTTGTAGGAGTTTTTGGAGTTAAGAAATCTTATTTTTTAGCTTTATCCTTTATGGTGGAATTGATTAGATTCATCATAGGAAGCAAATTTGGGTTGATTACAATATAAAAATAAAATAAAATAAGGCATAAGAATTGATTGCATAATTGGTTCTCTTGCACAAGTTTCATTTCTAAACAAGGGGAATTGATTGCATAATTAGTTCACATATGAATATTTTCTAGGGAGATTTTGAATCAATCCTACATTTGGTTCCCCTACCCCAAATTTGCCATTAGACAATAAGAATGGATTGCACACTCAATTCTTGTCTATGATTTTCTAATTCTACAAAATTTGTTCACTAATTTTTTCCCTAAAACACATCTATTATTCATTAGTCCTTAACACAATCAATAATATGTTTATTTCGCATCTCTAATCACCCTTTTATCATTTATTATACAAACACACATAATTATTAAAACAAATAGATTCTAAGCAACATCAAACAAATTGATAATTTGTATAATAAAACATGTAAATTATCTACTTACATTCAATTTGGAAGAATGGAGGAGATTGAGAGAGTTGAAGCTATACTAACCATTATGAATTTAAGTAATAGTTAGACAAAGGTTCCTAAACTACAAATTTCTTTTATTTATCGTCAATATTCAAATGAAATCTTGGTTCACAACTAGAATCCAAGTAAAACTTACCTTATTTTGCTAGAATTTGAAAAGAAATCTAATAATGCTTGGAGTTTACTAGCAAATTCTAAGATTTAATTGTAGGAGGTGTGTGGGTGAGAAGGGGAAATTGGTACTTTTGATGAAAATGGAAAATGAATAAGGCCAACGGAGTTTTTAAATAAGCTAATGACAATTTAGTAATTTTGGAAACACCCAAGGACATTTTTGGAATTTGGAATCTTAATTCTTCTCTACGCATCCTATTTCAAATTTAATTCACACAACTATAATTATAGGGTTGTAACAATATAATTTGTAAAATATAATTAATAATTTTAAAGGTGTAAAAATAACTCTTCAAAAACAAATTATAGGGTTTTGGTCATTCAGTTTTGATCTTTGGTCATAACTTTGATCATATCTTATTGTGAAATTGCTTACATATAAAATAGAATTAATTGTATTTCAATGGATAGTTCATTGACCTAAATTGATTAAAATATGCAAGAATTATGATATCTTCATATTAAGTCTAAACACTTTATATTGGCAATAAAATATTTTTTAACTTTGTTCATTATTTTTATAATATCATTATGTAAACTTACAACAAGAGTATGATAGTAATTCTATATGAAAATAGACTCAAACAGATTTCTAACAATATGTCATTTTTTCCCAAAAGAAAATTTAAAACAAAAAAGTTATGAATTATTAAAATTGAGTTTTTAATCATGTCATAAAAAATAGACCCCTTCCTCTAAAATAGAAAGTTAGCATGTCTAATGGAATTGATTTCTAGAATCAATTCATAACCTTACAATTCAAATTTTGAGCATGAGAATCAATTCTAAGAATAAATTTTCTATTCTAGTGCCATAAAACAATTAATTTTCCTCTAAATGTGTCCTAAACAATTATAAAAATTACGAGCTTATTATATAAGCTAAAAATCATCAAATACAACATAAAAAACATTTAACATCATGTTTTAACATCAATTACTCTTTCTTTTATCAAAATCAAGATTTGAATTATTCATCATCTAAATCATTCTTATAAGTGATATAGGTTGAGGAATCATTTTGAATTTGTAAAAATAAAGAGTTATCCCATTGGAAAACAATTTAAGGATATAGTATCCATTGAGAATTCTTTGAATGGATAAGATATCAATTTGTAAGAATGGTTTATTCAAGAAGAAGGAAAGAAAATTTAAAGCTTCTTTAAGTGTCAATTAAGACTTAATTCGTGTATACCTTGAAATGGATCTCTAAAAGAGAATCATTATAAACACCTATGTTTTTTCTCTTATTCATTACTATATTTACATTTGATTATATCTTCTATTTTTGGTGATAAAATTTATTGCATACATCATGCTTCATTATTTGTCTTGTTACTAGGATATTTAAAATGATAAAAAAAAGTGATATCTTATATGATTATGGTTCTTTACACTTTATTTGTAGTGAATGATATGCTTCATTTTTACTAATGTAATTTGTTAAGATCATGTGATTCAATATTTATTTATTCCTTGGATGTTTAAATGGTTTAAAGTTTGATATCCATGTTTGTGTTTCTTAATGCCCTAACTATGCATTATTGAATAAATTATTTTGTATAAGTTCTTTGACTTGTATCATAAATGTAAATACCTTCATAAAATTTTCTTGAGTTTCCTAAATTGAAATCATTCTTATTTCCTCACAAAATTAGAAGGTTTTCAAAAAGGGTTTTAAAAATTATGAAATTTATAGATTGTCTTGTCCTATAAATGCCATGCTAAAATGAATGCTAAAATTGAAAAGGTGTTATCCTAATTTATTAAATACAATAGTTAGTAATAGTAAGATTCCCAATTAAGATTAAAAAATATTTCTAAAACAAGGATACAAAAAACCAAATTAAGCATAATTTAATATATCTAAAGTTTTTATTAGAAGAAAAAGCCATTTTTGCATTAATCCAAACCCTTCACATTGTTCTTACATTAGTCTGATGCAAGACTAGCATGACTTTTCATTTATTTAAATAGAGCAATCATGATGAACACATACTCAACATCTTATGCCTAATTCATATAAATTATAATTGATAATTTTATGATATGCAAAACACAAGACATATATTTAACTTTATTCTATTACACAAATTTTATTTTTCATTGAAAATTTTCAAGATGAAAAGATAAGTAATAATGGACAAATAGGATTTCTACCAAGACCTCAAAATAGAAATAATGATTAGTTCTCTTTTTGACACTATAGCATCTTGGTAGAGATGCAAATGTTCCAAGCTATTAGGATTCTTAAGATTGTTGTCACCATCAACAACTTGAATGGTAATGCAATGAGCAACCTTGACATAATCTTCTTTAACAAAAAGGTCACTTCCTAATTATGTTGTACATGGTGTGCTAATTGTTACACTATGATTTTATAATTTCTTTTCCACATTCAATTAAAGTAGCCTTATTAAAAAAGTAAGGCAATAATGCTTCGAGCTTCACAAGCTGGTAGTTATGATAGTTCAACAAGTAAATATGCTCGAATTAAGATAAGACTTGGTAGAAAAATCAAGCATATTATGGTGGTCTTGTGACTAAAATTCTGGATCAATCTAGTAAGCGAACCATTTTTTTAATTTTCCTAAGTTTGGGGGTATTTGATTACTTTGAAGAGGTTTAAGAATTCAAAGGAGTTGAAGATGCCTACATTTGTGATCTTTGCATTTTTATCTTTGTACTGATTGATTTTCATATGAATTAGACACACAAAGCTTTAAGAAAAGGCTTCAATTTTTTTATATTCAGTCGCTAATTTCATTAATAAAATTGCAACCCATGATAACTTATAACCAATGAGCATGGATGAATAAGTTTGTCACAAACATTCCATTGCTAATTTCATTAGCAATTTGGTAAGAATATATGTATATTGCTTTCATTTAGGGACAGAATATTTTGTTCATAGCCACATTAAAACCTTAAAATGTTGTTCGTTAATTGCTATAGATGTATAAAATTATTAGGCTAGTCTGGACACTTTTAATACTAAAATATGACTAAACAATATCTCTAAAGTTACAAGAAATGTTGCTCTCTCCTTGAACTTAGGTAACTGTATTCTTTATTCTCTAAAGACACAAGAGCTTGTTGGATTTGGTACAGTGGAAAGTATTGGTGCTAAGTTTTATGAAAGGGGTAATTCTTCTTTGGTGAGACCATTGTCAATGCTTGAAGGTTTGCATTTCTATAACATGTCTAGCTAGGGAATTTAGTGCCTATTTAAGAGCGATACATTTCATGTACTCCAAAGTCTTGGATTGAGTGATTATTTGAGATTCATAGGAAATTTGCCAAAATAGTTTCCTACATTAGTGGCAACTCAAATTTATGGGTGTCCATATTTAGCTTACTACTTTAGAAACAATTGTGATGACCTTCTTCCAAAATTGCATCATCCTTTTATATCTAAAAGACCAAAAATAGAGTTGCATGGGGAAGGGCTTATGTCACCTAATTCAAGTAAACTTTGTATTGATGACTACTTATTAGCTACAGGTTGGCATTTGCCCATTGTTACTAATCTTACTATCAAAGGAAAAAATAGCATACAACTTTTCCCAAAATGAAGTTTGTTATTTCCCTCTCTTACTTCCCTATCCCTACAAAACTTTCTAAGTCTAAAAATATTAAGCAGTAATGTATTTGTAAACCTAACCTCTTTCCAAAAATTATCAATTTGGGAATGTCTAAAGCTAAGAAAATAACAAGAGAATGATTGTCTCCTTATCTAATGAAGTTAATGTTATGTGCATGTCTTGTCATAACCTAACTAGATTGCAATCTATGTGGAATTAATCTCCTAGTTGTTATAAGCTTAACTAAATCTATCATTGATATCATAACAATTTAAAGCATTAAACTTTTTATAACTAACATAATAATTACACATGAGGTTTTATACAAAAGATCATTTATGTGTAGGGTTGCCAACTACTACAATGTACATTATACTATAATTGATTATGACTGCATATCATAAAGTATAAAGGAGTCTTTTACTTTTAACTTATTGAAAGTGGTGGAGGAGCACTTGTGAGGGTTTCTAGAAAGAGTTGAATAAACTAAAATGTGAGTTATGTGACTCAATAAATAGATAACATACTTAATTCACAATAAATTAACAATCACTTTTATAAACATAATTTTAAATGTAATTAAATTACAACATTCAATATTAATTCACATTTAATCAAATTAAATTCATAATTTTAGTATCATTTAAAAATAAAATAAATATAAGTAAATCCATCTTGTATTTCCCATCCATCTTTATTCATTCACAAAACTAACTTTATCCTTTAAGACCAATCGTATATGTTTACAAACATTATCCTAGATCTAAATCAAATATTTCTCTCATCATATAAATATTTGCATTTACATATATCATATAAATTCCATCATCATTTATGTTGTAAAAATATAGCTTAAACAAACATATCACATAACATTTTAAAGTTTCATGAATATAAGTTCTAGTATGCTATTTGTGTAAAGGAATAATCAAGTATGATACTCGATTATAGGTGTCTCATAAAAAATCTTATATTTGAGTATCATACTCAAATATAACTATCCAAAGATGAACTCTAAATATCATATTCAAGTATGGTACTTGAATATAAACCCCTAGAAATATGTCATTATGTTATATTCAAGTATCATATCTTGATATGGGCATTTAGAGATGATTCTATTTGCTTATATTTAAGTAAAGTCCTTGAATATAATTCCCTTAAGGCAACTGCTTAAGGCTATATGTAGATACCACATTTGAATAGCTTAATCTCAAATTTTCCATTAATTCACAATTAAGTCATTATAATATTAGACTACTCAAACAAGCAATGTTGCAATAGCATCTCAAGCATTCATCAAATGATTCAATTCCAACAAGAAAGGATTTAAAACTAAAAATAACAAGAAGTTTCTAGATTAATGAGAAAGGATTCAAAACTAGAAATTTAGTTAGTTGACTCCTAATAACAATCACAAAACCATATACAAATTAAATTTCAAATTATCATCTTGAAAAGTAAAATCTCATAAAGAAAAACTTGGTTTTAGAAAGAAACAACTTACTTAGGAAAAAGTGGAGAATGATTTCTTAATGCTTCCTAACTCAATCTTGTGAAAAAAATGATGGATTCTAGCTTAATGGAATTAGATAAAGAATTGGAGTTAAGAAAAAAGAATGGTTGAATCTTATGGAGAGGGAATGAACCAATTTCAAAGGAAATGGGATTTTTAGTAACAAAAAAAAAGAATTCTGATAATTTTAATAAGTTTTAAGGGTAAAATGGAAAAATAATTTTCTAAATCTCCTCTACATATCCCTATTTAAATCAAATTATATCATGGTTTGCCTTTAATTTTATCCTTCACATTTTTAATATATTTTCCTATTTTCTTTTATTGATTTCTTACCCTAAATTTATCCATAATAATCTCATTAATATGTACAAAAAAAATTAAAATAAATCCTAATTTCTAAGGGTTCTAACTATTCTTCCCCTTTAAAGATTTCATCCTCAATTCTTAAGAACTAAATAGATAGATAAAAGTTTATTAAATTTTTTAAAGCTCACCAAATAAATAAAGATATTTTTGCAATATTTCATTTTTAGATTCCCATGTTGCTTTTTTTGCTCTATGCCACTCCCAACAAACTTTTACAAAGGGTAATTTGTTAGATTTTTAATTTGCAAACTTGGTGATCTAGTATTTCTACATGTCATTCTTTAAATGATAACATTGAGTCTAGCTAGTGACTTGTATTGTTTGACATGAGATGCATTAGGAAGATATTTATGAAGCATGGACAAGTGCAATATTTGATGAATGGAACTTAACCTGTCTAGTAAGTCTAATTGGAAAGAAACAACTCCAATTCATTTGGTAATCGAGAAAGGATTAATGAACCGTAGTGCTAACTTTCCTTTTTTTATCAACATACATAATTCTCTTCATTGGTGATACTTTTAGGAAGACAATGTCTTCCTCTTAGAATTCTAATTGCTTTCTTCTCCAATTAGCATATAATTTTTGGTGATCCTAAGTTATTTTCAATTGTTGTTGGATGACTTTTACCTTCTGTAATGCATCAATGACCAAATTAAGACCGAGTAGCTTGGCTTCTCCTAATTCAAACCATCCTACAGGGGATTTACATCTTTTGCCATGCAAAATTTCATTAGGTGTCATTTAGATAGAGGATTGATAGTTGTTATTATATGCAAATTCAATCAGTGGCAAGTACTTCTCCTAATCACCTTCAAACTCTAGAGCATAAACTTGAATCATATCTTCTAAAATCTAAATAGTAAGCTAGGATTAATCATTAGTCTGAGGATAAAAAGTGGTACTAAATCATGACTGGGTTCCCAAAGCCTACTAAAAGGATTGTTAAAAATAAGTTATGAATTAAGTGTCTTTATCTAATATGATTGTAAGTGGGACTCTATATGGTAGACTATTTTACCCAAATAGATTTATACATATTGAGCTAGAATGAATGTTGCCTTGATTAGAAGGAAATAAGTAATTTTGGTAAGCTTACCAATGATTACCTAAATTGAATCAAACCTTTTTTGGGTTAAAGGAAGGCCTATTAAGAAAATTTTTGTCACACTTTCCTACTTTCATTCAAGAATAGAAGGGGCTTGCTGTAAACCAATGGGTTTTTATTGTTCTACTATGACCTATTAATAAGTCTAGCATTTCAATTTGAAGTCAAATAAATCCTTCTTAATTCCTTTTTACTAGAAACTTTGTTGCAAGTCATGATACATCTTGTTATGCCTGATTGCATGGTGTAAGATGAATTATGGACATGATGTAGCAATTCACTCCTTTCTTAAGTAAAAACCCATAAACCACATTTTGATTAGATAGTGCCTCTTCTCACAGAATTAAGTACTATAAATCTTGCTCTCAAGATTCTTTAATTCTTTCTATTATCATAAATTGGATTGCTACATGAGCTACAACCACCATCTAATCTTCCAATTAGATACTAGCCAAGGCTCTTGATGATTTTATGCTTAAAGCACCTGCCATTACATTAGCTTTACCAAGATGATGGTGAGTTATGCAATTATAATCCTTTATTAGATTTATCCACTTTCACTGTCTTAGGCTTAGATCTTTTTGATCAAATATACTTTTAGAATTTTGTGGTCGATATTGGTTTCATACGATTCACAATACAAATAATGTCTCCATATTTTTAGTACCACCATGTCTATCTCAAGATCATAAGTTAGATAGCTAAGCTTGTACTTCTTCAATTGTTATGACACATATGTTTTAACCCTCCTATTTTGCATTAATACACATCTTAATCTAACATGAGGTGCATCATAATATGCTACAAATCCTCCTAAAACTATTGGAAGGGTTAAGATTGGAATGAAAGTCAAACAATTTTTCAATTGCTAGAAATTATTTTTGCACTTGCTAGACTATTCAAACTTAACACCCTTTTGTGTTATCCTGGTTAGTGGGGAGCTTATTTTTTTTAGAAGTCTTTCATAAATCGATGATTGTAGCATAACATACCAAGAAAAATCTAAATTCTTGCTATAATTATTGGCCTTAACCATATCTGAGTTACTTTAATCTTCTAAGGATCCATTTGAATACTGCCTTCAAATATGACATGATCAAGGAATTTCAAACTAGATAATTAAAACTAATATTTAGAGAATTTGGCATAAAGTTGATTTCTCTCACAAGACTTGTAAGACAGTTCAAAGGTGCTAAGCATGTTTCTCCTTGATTTTGGAATAAATCAAAATATCATTAATGAAAATAATCACAAATTTGTCAAGAAATAGATTGAAAATTCAGTTTATAAGGTTCATGAATGTTGTAAGAGCATTGGTAAGCCTAAAAGACATAATAAAGAATTCACGGTGACCATATAAGGGTCTAAATGATGTTTTAAGGATGTCTTCCTTATGAATTTTCCATTAATGGTATCTATATTGCAAATCAATTTTGGCAAAGCATTTAGTTCCTTATAGTTATGATTAAAAGAGAAAAAATTATTTCGAAAAAATATAAAAATATTTAAAATTCATTAATTATATACGAGGATACAGATATAAAAGAGATATTTAAATAATTTAGATTAATTAATTTTTATTAAATATTTAAATTTTTATAATAATTTTATTTTTATTTTATATATAAACATTGCCTCACAACTTAAAATTACTAGATTTTCTACTAATCTAGCAAGGTTTATTGCATTTTGAAATTTTGATCTCCATTGTAGGTAAAAACCAATGATAATACATAGTACATTTCCTTTATAGATCATGGGACTGAAAACATTATTAATAAGATTTTTCTCCGAGCATGGATGATCGGTTCAATTCCTTGTTTATTTAAAAGGGATGGATTGGATAAGCAAAGATAATATATGATTCTTAATTTAAAGATCTTGACAAGTGTGGCCATGTCCATGCTAATACATACATTGTGCCATCCTTGCAAGGTTCATTGCAATTTCCATGAAACTTTGAGGGAATGAACATTTCAACTTTTATTGTTTGTGTTGTTCCATGTTTTGCTAATCATGAATTTCATATGTTCTCAAGCATTGTTTTTTTTTTTCAAAAGTTTCGCTCTCATTCATGTAGCATTAAATTGATTTGGGAACATCACCCATCTCCATTTCACACTAAAAATAAAATAAAATGATGCATTTATTATTGTTGACATAATATTTTAGTATACATTCCATCAAAAAGCCAACATTAAAATTAAAAAGTGACAACTTCTAAAGAAAGGAAAAAATAAAATTGATATGCATCCTCACATTATCAGTAAGGCATTTTTTTTTAATTTCTTTGTATCAATAATTTATAGGCAAATTGCATTGATTATCCGTGGAATTTGATTTAATTACATTTGACAATCTTCATTTTTTTAAAAAAATTATACAATTTTATTTTTAAATTATTCTTCTACCATTATAAAATCCAATAATTTTAATTTTTTAATTACAATTCCTTCTCTAATATTATTTCTAATGATCAGAAAATTATTCTTTTACATTTTCATCCTACAAATGTGGCCTTTTATTGGAGAACAAAAATACAATAGATTTATAATTTCTTTAGAAAAAGGTATATTTGTATATAAAAATATAAAAATAAATTTTCAATTATTAAAAATGATATAAAAATAATTGTAATTAAAAAATTAATAACATTGTATTTCATAAAGATAAAAAATGATCAAAAAATTAAAAATATGTAATTTTAAAAAATGAAAAAATAAAAATATAATTAAAATAAATGTGAAAGAGATCAATGTGTTTTATCCATATTTTATAAATAATGATGTTTAGCATTCTCTCTGCATGATGCGATTGTATAGTCCTGCAAAACTTTTGACTTTTGAGCCGAATCAAGTTCTATATAAACAAAAGTGAAGAACTAATGAGGATAACGAAAATTTAAAAGAAGAATAAATCCAATAATTATTCTGTTATAATTATTATATTTTCCAAATTTTAGAAATAATATTATAATTACTTTTTCATTTTTATTATAATTGTTTATTTGTAATGTTAAATTAAATAAAAATATTCTAATTGATTGCTAACCATCATTTTAACAATATAAAATATGTAATTATTTTTAACCATACTCTTTCTTTTTATTATTTATTTTAGCATTATGAGTAAGGATTGGGATAAATAATTATAATAAAAATAAAATAAAATTAGTTTTAGTAATTATAAATTTTAAAGGATATAATAATGACTACATTTCTAAATGAAAAATTAATTATTATATTTATCTTTATAAAAATAAAAATATAAACTTGAGCAAATAATAATGTCAAATTGCTATGATGTGGGAAATAAATATGAAAATTAGAGAGTGTGTTTGTCTTTTCAAAAATTAATTATTATTTTTTAAAATTTTCAAATGATTGGTAATAAAAAAATTAATCAAAAGAAAATATCAATTAAGATCTATTTGTTTGACTGAAAATTATTTTTTAAAAGTTATTTTTTCTAATTTCCTATATTTTGTCTCCTTTATATATGCTTTACACATAATAGCCCACTGCTTATTTTGTCCACAACATAGTTTAATAAGTTACTAAAATTTGTAAAATCTTCAAGAACATAGGAGGGTCATATTACTACACAAAATTTAGAATGTACTTCAATACATTGAGATCTTCTTGATGAGTGACTTGAAATACATTGAAATTCAATTTTGCAAATTTAAACAAAGCCTCACTCCTATCATGCTTTTTTTGATATACATCAATAAATCATTGAGCCTCTAACCTTGGCATCCTCCAATGTAATGGAATCTCCACAGCATGACCAACTAGGAGTGACATGTAATTGTCTTTTTCTTCTCACAATCTATCATATATTTTGTTGTAAAATTTCTTGTTGCTTGATTTTGCATGATTTAAGCAAAGCCTTGAAGCATGCTTGAGATCTTGATGATTGAATTGAAGTACATTAAAATCCAATTTTGCAAATTTAAGCAAAGCCTCACTCCTATCATGCCTTTTTCGGTATACATCAACAATCCATTGAGCCTCTAATTTTGGCATCCTCCAATGTAATGCAATCTCCAAAACATGGCCAACTAGGAGCGACATGTAATTGTCTTCCTTTTTCTTCTCGTAATCTATCATATATTTTGTTGTAAAATTTCTTGCTGCTTGATTTTACATGACTTTGCTATTACCTTGAAGCATGCTTGAGATCTTCTTGATGAGTGACTTGAGATCTCAAGCATGCTTCAAGGTGATAGCAAAGTCATGCAAAATCAAGCAGCAAGAAATTTTACAACAAAATATATGATAGATTACGAGAAGAAAAAGAAAGACGATTACATGTCGCTCCTAGTTGGCCATGCTTTGGAGATTCTATTACATTAGAGGAAGCCAAGATTAGAGACTGAATGGTTTATTTTGTCGTAATCTATCATATATTTTCATCTTCAAATGAAAGAAATTATGCTTCATACAATGATAGTAGTCCTTTGATAGTATAAGAAAGACAAGCCTTGAAATTATCCAAATCATCTTGAAATTCATCAAAAACCTCTGCAAAATAATGAAATTGTCTCATAAATTATTTCAATTACACATGTCATTTTGAAGTAAGTTGATTTCATATTAGTATTAATGGTTCTGAACTATAGTGCACCATGAATATATTCCTTATAATATTTTTGTTACCTTAGACTCTAATTATAATTTTTCATAATTTTACTTTGTAACTCTAATTTTTTCACTTTTTTTTCTATATAAATAATTGCAAGTGTGATTTAGGAGCGTGACTAAATCCGCCAATTTGAGGTAGAAGTACCTGTTGAGATATCATAACCATGTTGTCGTAAGATTCTAAACTCAAGTGATGCAGCAAGTAAGTTCTTGCTTCTAGTTTAATCCCAGGTGTTGTAGAGACCTTGCAAAATGTTTGTTATTTTGACGTTAAAATGATAAGCCACACCAAGCCTTTGCACGGCATCAATAAGCTCAAGTTGATGTAAAGGATCCGCCACCTAGCAAAGCATCATTCTTACTTCTTCCTTTAATCTCTCACTTTGTGCTTCATATGTTTCCTCCTCTGAAAATTTTCCATTAAATGTAGATAATAATTAGTATATTTCAAACAAAAATTAAAATTAAAGGGAAATAAAAACGTGAAACCTTACCGCAGATTCACTTTTCAACGACTGGAAAAAATCATGATGCCAAATCGAAGGTTGAAAATTTGCAGATTGACAAAGAGTGAAGCGATCAAGAATTGATGGTGTCGTGCATTGAATTGGAGCAAAGCACTGGGTTGAAAATGAGGGTTTCATCTGTAATTAAAGCAGTTTCGAGGAAGAGAAGAAAGCAAGTTGGTGGTCAGCTTCAGTTGCTTGAAACTTCAGTAGCTTTCTTTGTGGGTTGCCTGGGCTCCTCCGTCAAATCAGGCATGGCTGTTTAACAGCCGCCCATGTTCTAATTGCATATTTGAACCAAGGTTTATACTTGGATCGGGGGTTAATTATTGACCCATATATCTTTAGGGTCAACAATAGAAAACTGAGTTACTCTCATTCCATCCATTGACTACTTAGTTTCTTTTTAAACAATTTTTTACGCAAACAATTTTAATAATATTTTTATTATTAAAATGTAATTATTTTTTTAAACATAAATTTAATTAATAAAAAATTTTTATTTGAATTTTGAAGAAATGATAAAAATATAAAAAAGGAAGTTATAGATTATTTTAGCTCCAAAAACAGGAAAATTAAGAAGTAGAAATAATCTTTTTATTTTACAAAAAATCTAAAAAAAAGTTTAGATTCTCTTAATTTTAAAAATAATATTTATAATTATATTTCTAAAATTTAGTAATAAAATTTAAAAAATATAAAATTACAACAGACATTTTAATACATTTATTTTTAAATATTAAATTAAAAACTTACATGTATATAATTTCCTAAATAATCACTCTATAATTTTTCCAACGTTAATACTTTTCAATTTGATTAAATTATTTTGTTAAATTTATGGGAAAATTATAATACTATAAACTACGTATAATATATCACTCATTACAAATTTATTGAATGTATAGAGTGGAACACCATTATTCCTATTTGATTGTAATTTAATTTTAGTTTTGATCATAATTATAATGTTAGTCATAAAATTATATATATATATTGTCCACCGTACTATTTATAACTTTTAACATATTTGTTATAGGTCTCAGAAGATTTGGAATTGTATCATATGCAAACAAAGTGAAATTTTGAAATTTTAAAATGAATTTCTTTTTTAAAGATCATTCATACAATGTGATGTTCCACATCGACAAGGAGAGGCTAGGGCCTGCTGTTTATAAGCTGGGGTAAAGGCTCCCTTGGTAGTGATGCATTTTAGGAGTAGACCCAACAAAACCCTCTAGCCTTGTGGGTGCAAAAAGGAGGAACAATATCAGCTAAAGAACGGGCTGTGACAATATCAGAGCGACCTAGTCGTGTGTGCACCTCGAGGATGAGGTGGCCTCCAAAAAGGGGTGGATTGTGATGTCCCACATCGGTGAGGAGAGGTTGGGGCTTGCTATTTATAGGCTGGGGTAAAAGCCCCCTTGATAGCGATGCATTTTGGGAATAGATCCAAGCAAAACCCTTTACCCTTGTGGGTGCAAAAAGGAGGGACAATATGGGTTAAAGAGCAGGCTATGACATACAATTAATTCAATTTATTAATATAAATTAAGAAAATTATTTTTACCTCTTCCAATTATAGTATTCTAGAAATTTAATTAATAGATTCAAATCTACTTTCTCTAAGGTTAATTCATATGATTGACCTCTACTCCACATTTCCTTGTGCTAACAATGATGGGGGGCAACTATTTTAGAGAAAAAGGAAGAAAATATGGTAATTCTTCATAATTAGCCCCATACATAAGTATACATGTATTGATGGTAAACAACTACAATTCTTGTACTCGCTAATGTCAATCTTATTATCAGTATTGTCTATAGCTCTTGTATATTTATTTTATAGTTATCTCATAACTTACCCATCAAGTAAGTTCTCAATAGAATTCAAAGAAGAATTTTAGGAATTTTGGTCAAAATAAATATCTCAAAAAATTATCTCATAAATAAATAAATAATTTATTTTTAAAATATTTTCTAACAAAATGAACTAACAAATAAACTTTATTTATTATTTATATATAGGAAGTGTTATCTTAAAAATTATCATATATTCTCTCTTTCTCTTAAATAGTTGTCATGCACCTTTGCTAGCAAAGAGTGATATGGAATGAAGGTTGATCCTATGAACCATCCTTAAAGCAAGCACATTTGAATCATTCAATTGAAGTGATAAAACACATATAACTAAAAGAGATAAAAGTAATTTTCTTAATTTATATTAATGAATGGAATTAATTGCATGAGTGTATAATACAAACACAAATTTTCAAGCAATAATAATATGAGAACCAAATCAAGTTAAAATTCAAATCAGGATAATTTGATAATTTTATTAATTTTTTTTCTCCATCTTATGATATTAAAAAAAACTCTTTTTTTTGTCACGACAACTTGCATTGGTTTCGCATAGAGGTGTTAAAATAAATTAGGTTTAATGGGTTGATTTGGGATTAATATAATCTTGCTTGGCCTGGAATTGGAATTAGTATAGGTACAAAAAATAATAATAATAGTTAAACCTAACAAAAAATTGAGATTAGTAAGTTTTAACCCATCAAGTTATTAAGTTAGCTCATTAGCCTAATAATAATAGTAAATAATAAATAATTAATTTATTATTATACATTTATATATATTAAAATAATAATTTTAGTATATTAAAATTATACTTTAATATATATAATATTAAAATTGTATATATGAGTAATGTTAAATAAATTTTAATATTAAAATTAATAAATTTATATATTTAATATTTTCAACATATATAATGTAATTTTGTCAAAACAAATAATTAAATTAAAATTTAAAAATATTTAATATTAAAATTAATGAATTTATATATATAATATTGTTAATATATATTATACAAAGTTATTAAAATAAATAAATATTTTAAAATTAAAAATAATAAAAATTTTGAAAGAAATTCAATTTAATCATAAAACTAAAAATTAATAAAAATAATTGCACAAAATAACTATTATAACTAAATAAATATATTAATTACAATAATAAATTATAAATTATTATTAGTATAGTAAAATAGTGATATATACAAATATATGTTATGAATTTAATTAACAAAATATTTTATCCATTATAATTAATGCTATTTTTTACTCTACGTCCTATAATTTTTAATTACTCTTCTAATAAGAGGATTTTCATATTAAAAAATATTGTACTTTGATTTATTTTCTTATTATTTTAGTTATATCTATTAAAAATAATAATAAATTTTTAAATGATAATAATAATTAATTTTAATTAAATAATAATGTAAAATTAATAATAAATAAACAAGTAATATAATAAAAATAATAATAATAACAAGTTGTAAAACTTGCTTAGAACAATCTAATAAAAGTCGACCTAAGAGTGGGATTGATATTAGTATAGTAATAACCCAATTTCATCCAACTTGTTAACAAAGTAGCTCAACTTGAAATTGATTCGATGTATAATTTTTATCCATTGAGTTTGTCCATTAAATTTGAGTTAACCCATTTTGATAGGTTTAATTCTACAACTTAAAGTCCAGATGTCCAAGTGATAGTTGTGAAATTAAATGCAACCAACATCGTAGATTTACTATGTGAAACGGAAATTATAATGAAATTCTCTCATATTCTATTATGTCTGAAGGTTCCATAGGAACCATGTTGATTGACCGTGACATGTGAATATGATAGTGAGATAATAGATCCCTTGATGTGGTTAATCAACATGGTTCACATGGAACCTTACAACATAATAGAATATAAGAGAAATGCATTATAATTTTTGTTTCAAATAACGATTCAAAGTTGTTGGTTTGCATTACAATTTCATGACTATCGCCTCCCCACCTGACCTTCAGATTGCAGAGCCGATGTACGACAAAAATAATTCTTGCGAGCTGAAGAAAGAAAAAATTAATAAAAATATCTAATTTCCTTTTGAATCAAATTTCTGTATGATTTGGCTTTGATACTATTGTTAAAAAATTTTGGAATTACATTATATATAAACATAATAGACTTTTAAAATTTTAAAGAAAAAAATTCCTTTATAAAAAATCACTCATGCAATTAATTCAATTCATTGATAAAAGTTAAAAAAAAAAATAATTTTCACCTCTCCCTCCCTTATATGTGTTCTAAAATTTCAGTTAAAAGATTCAAGTGTACCCCTCATCTAAAAATCCCTGTGCTCTTTTCCATATTAGACATGAGCACACACATATTGATTGCTAACAACAATTCTTATAGTCACCATTGTCAATCGAATTGTCAATATTCTCTACAACTCTTGTAAATTTATTTTTATAGTCATCATATGATCTGCAAATTCCTACTAGAATCCGAATAAAACTTTTAACAATCTTAATCAAAATAAATAATATCTCAAAGATAATTCAATAAATAAATAATTTATTTATTTCTAATTTTTTTATAAATTAAATCAATAAATAATTTTTTTATTTATTTTTGGGAAGTATTATCCTAAAATAAATAAATAAACTCCTTATTTATATTTATTTCTTTTCTCCCATCACATATCTTATAAATAAATAAATAGATGTAGATATACATTTGAATCTTATATATGTGACTACTCAGTTGTGATTAAATTAACTCTGCTAATTTAATATTTAGAATTAATTTCATTAATTCTAAATTGCAAATTTTATGGTTAACATCTACTAATATATCATGAATTAGTTAATATAGATTATAATTATAAATATTTTTCAATTGTAATAAGCATGATATATAATCCTTTCATCATATAATGTTGTAGTCAAACTTAGGACCAGTGTATTGGTTGAAATTCTAGTCATTCAACTAATAAATATCCAATCTACAATTCATGACTTATTATGTGAAATTCAAAAGAAAAGGGAATTATTTCACACCATCTGGAGTAAGGATTTTCAAGTCATGATTCATAAAATAATATAAGACATTCTCTTTTCTTTGTGAAAATTGATGAATTTTTTATTAATATTGACAAATCTTTATATATGATAAAGTTATAACCAATAGATGTCCTTTGGATGACTTCTAAGAATTAAAATAATATTAAAATATAATGTACCATATATAAAATTACCTTAATATCTCAAGTCAAAGGATTAACTTTGTACCATTGCAAAATAAAATTTTCAATTTAACTTATCCACATAGAAACTCTTAAATGGGTCAAGTTAGTAAACTTATTCATCTAGTAAACACCTACATATGTGCACTAGTCTCACTAATATTTATGAAACTAGACATCATCCCACTTGACTATGCATCATATATACTAGTTTATTCAAGTCATTAGTATTCATTCCCAATAACTCTATGACTAGAATCATTTTAAGATATAAGTTTATAAGAAATATATTTTATAATCAACATCTTTTTGCACAACTGTCTTTTATGAGCCATCTTGATTTTTAAACTTTATAAAATATAAATAATAATTAAATAATTAATAAATATAATTAAATTACTTTTCATCCCCACTACACATATATAATTAGCTTGTAGGACACAACTCTAACAATATGTACTATGTATAAATTGTTAAATGCATTGTGACATTTAGAAATTATTATATATAGTATATATAACCCAAATTTTTATAGATTCTACATGCTAATATATAGACTCTATTTGGCATAATTAATTGATAAATTAATTAGTGGCTGAAAAATTAATTAATAGCTAAAAGATTATAACTAATAACTAATAAGTTAATTAATTATATTATAAATATTTGCTAAAATTAGGTGCTAGATTAGTTGAAAAACATAAAATGACATAAATGGGCATATTAATATAAATAGATATATCAATTAAATTAGTTCATATTTATTTTGAGATAAAATTGTAATAATATAATCAAAATATTCAATATAAAAATATAATAACTTAAAATTTAATTAATTATATTTATGACATTACATTTTAATTTATTTTTTATTCAAGTAATAATATAATAACCTAAATTTTAATTAACTATATTTTATGACATCAAATATTTTTTTATTTACTTATTTTTCATTTATTTATATTGAATTAATAAAGATATATCAAATATCCATTTACATCATTAGAATACAGTTATCACTTCATTAAGAAAAGAGAGGCAAATCTAGAAAAAATTTGAAAAGTTACTAATAGATTATAAGCTATTTTAGAAAATTTATGAAATAAAAGTTTATAAACTACTAGCTCTAGTGCACTAGGCGCATCTAAAACTTATCTTATAACTTATTGATCAAGGTAATAACTTATAAACTAATTAATTTATTTGTTGTTCTAAGTGCATTTATAAAAGTAGCACACATATGTGACACATGTCAATCTATTAATAAAGAAGGCTTCAAAAAAAATGCCACATGGCAAAATACATAGCAACAAATGCAACTAAATATTAATATTATTGCCATATCAGAAAATACATGACAAAAAATGCAATCAGATAATAATATTGATTGAATTCTAATTTAAAATTAATCAAAATTTTTAATTAAAAAGATATACTAATTTTTTAAAATATAATTTAAAATGATCATAATATTTAATGACATTTTAATAATAAATAATAAATAATATTATTTATAATGAAAACATATGAATTTATAAAAAAAATGAAATTCATATTTAGTTTTAATAAAAATGTAAAAGAATTGTGATTTAATATTTAAAAAATTCATATTTGTAAAAATACGGAAAACATTTTAATACGCTTTTTAATTTCTTTTTAATTGATTTTTATTAATAATTAAATATTGTGATCAGTAGATAAATAGGATCAAAGGTAAATGATTAAGAAAATCTCTATTAATTTAAAGTTTAAACCAAATAGGATTGATATTAATGTAAAATTAAATAAATATTATAATTAGAAAGTTATGAAATGTTACATGAATGTTTTTGGTTTGGGTAGGTATTCCCACGGATTTTTGCTTTCTCATGGAATTTCTTGTGCAAAATCGCCATGTGGTAAATCACTTTCAGTAGATTTTTAACCGCCCTAAATTTTTTAAAAAAATTTCCGGCAAATTTTAGCCGTATCAATATTTTTAAAATTTAAAAGATATATATTTTCAATATTTTTTATGGAAAAATCTACCTCAAAATTATTAAAAATTGAATAAATGAAATCAAATTTTAAAATTATCTAGTTCTTGAAAAATCTATAAAAAAAATATTTAAAATCTTATAACCCTTGTATGAAAGCAGAGAAACCAGAGCATAATGACCTCTAAAATTTAAAATTATTAGCAAAGAAAGGCCACACAACTCATGTTAGAGATAGAATTGTAAAGTCAGTAGAAACCAGAACGGAATGATAATTAATAAAAGTAAAAAAACAATGATTTATTAATTGGGAACCAATCCTCTTTAAATGTGATCAAAGGCTACTTCTACTCATACTCCACATGAATAAATTGGTGGTGTGTTTGAAAGAATTTATCATTATAAGCCTATTTATTTCATATAAACCACAAGCCTCCCGAAAAGCCACATGGGTCCTATTTAAAAGTTCCATCCCATCCAATTGCTTTTATAACATCATTGGCTCACTTCCCATGAATTCTTGGTTTAATAACTAACAACATCCCCACTAAATGCAAGGAGACCAGTTCTTTACTTTGTGCGGCAAAAGATGTGGGGCGCCCGCACCATGAACATTTCAACTTATGATATTCATAAGAAAAAAGATAACAAGAAGAGTCTAACATAAAAGACCATGTTCATGAGAGACAAAAATGAGATCACCAGTTACAGTAAAGGATGCTATTCCATGTGCATGCCTACTAGGCTTTGTAATTTAGCTTTAGATAATTTGCTTGTATAAAGCTTCGTAAGTTTAACTACTTCTGATTCATCTAGCATTTTTAGAGAAAGAGAGCTTGTTGTAGTTTAAGTTTCCAACACCATTGAGATATCTTTTGTGCACTCCACCTATATTACCAAAGTCTTACATTCATGATTTCCTATTTTGCTTTTATCCATACTAAAAACACTTTTTTGTAGATGGCTCATCTTGTGTTTGAATGTGCAATTAGTTGGTGATCCTAAACTTTCCATTTGACCTTTATTTGTTTGGTTGTAAGCCTTCTTGGGCTACAAAATGGATGGCCCATATTTTTATTCATAACACTCGAAGATTGCTTCTCAAAAGCTTCCTTTAGATTAATATTTGCCTCCTTTACTTGATCTTGAATACCTTTTAGCCCATTTGTTTGTTTATTTATGGTCACATTCATTGCAACCTTTGACTTACTTATGTAATTCTTTACTATTTCCATATTAGCATCTATAAGATCTTTCATTTCCAAATCTCTTGAAGTAGCAAATTTTGATTATTGTCCACAATCATGAGATATTCTTTACTTAGTAATTACTCCACTTTTTTTTTTATCAAATCCTAATGATTAATCCTCCTTTTTCTTTTGGATCTATGCCTTCCTAATCTAGCACTAAGGCAACATCCAGCCTGCAAAGATCTCCATTTTAGCTATCGCACAATCACCTATAATTGCTTGTTGATTTGGGTTCCCCTGCATAATTGTTTCTTTAGCAACTTCTCTTTCCTTTACTATAACATTTTCATATGCATCCTCTTGTTCTACCATATATTGATTCTTTTTATCTCCAATTATTGTTCTTGGAATCTTTAAAGTTGGACAATCACCTTTTCTATGACTAAAATGACCATACACAAAGTAAATAAAGTATGATCCTTCATATTGGATTAGTAAAATCTATTTTCTAACCATGACTTTTGGAATCAATTGCTTTCTGAAATTCACTTCCACACATATTCTTGCAAATCTTCCTCTCTTTATAAGGAATTGATCTTCTTGTTTGCAGTGTGTGAAGGCCTACTTTCAAAGTTCTACCAATCTTATTCCTAAGCCCCTAAAGGAATCTTTAATTATAATACTCTAGGTGCAATCTTAAAACGCAAACCTAAAGAGCCAGTTTCTTATACTAATCATCATATAGGTTAAATTCTTGTCTCCATTTTTGAACCACTAAATTGTAATGAACAATTAACCATAGTTCCTTCTCTAGAGCATTGTATTTGTCCTCCTTTTCACTGAATTGAGCAACATAATAGTCATTCCTAATGTCTATCATAGTGAAACTTCCTTTCAAATACCATATCTTTTCTAATCTTGCTTTAAGAAAGTGGAACCTTAGTTTCTCCCCTATCAAGTTAAGGATCAAGGAGGATCTCCAAGGATTAGATCATCCTCTTCTTTCATTCAAACTTACCTCTATTATTGGATAAAGAGGATCTTGTAGTTCAATTGGAGTCATTAGATCTTCCTCCTCCTTCTTCATCTTCTCTTTCTACAATAATGTCACATCATTTTCCTCCATATTTAAATTGTGGGTGTCATCTATATTCATCAATTTTTCTTTATAAGATTGGTTCATGAAAGAATTATGGGCAATCTTCCTAATACTTTCCTATCTTTGTTCAATATCTCTAGAAGCTATAAAATCACTCATTAAAATCTCACCTCTACCATCTTCATTATTTGAAGATTTTGCTTTCTTTGTACTTCTTTCCAATAAGTCCATTTCTTCTCTAAATAGACCTCTAAGACTCTTAAACCTCCTACCTTCTACCATTTTTTACTTTTATTATTTATTAGTTCTTTTATTTTAACTTTTAGCACAAGATGTAATTTAAAAATATAATAATTAGTACTATTGCTGTTCATGGAAAATAAACTAAGCCATGGTATTCTGTTTGTGCTTGAAAACTTAATTTTTAACTTTTTTATAAAATATTAATTTATTTTATTTTATTTTTAAAAAGAAGAAATTAAGTAAATAATCTTTAAATAGACACCACTTAAAGGATGAAATCAAATATATTAATATTTCACAATGATAAAAGTGATAAAATATATTTCATTGAGAATATATGTAGTAATTTAAATTTTACATAGATAGAAAAAGGAATTTATTATAGGAAATAATGCAAATCTATTTACCTTATTTTTAACAAGGTGAAATTAAACAATGGAATAATCATGTTATTCCACTTATAACTTTTTCTTATTATCACTACAATAAAAAAGGGTAACACCGACGATAACTTCAGTAACGACAAAAATTCAATCGTCGGTGATAGTTTTGTTGATGACATTATTGTCAATGAATACCGAAATGAAAACAATAGCATTTTTTAAGGATCCAAAAAAAATTTTGCGTGAGAAAGCAATTTTCAATGATAATATTTGTTGTCGGTGAAGGTTCCTAACCTTAATCGATGGCAATTGTCATCACTGAAAATTGAATAGGAAAAATAGGCAGAAAATAACATTTTTAGTGCAACAATTGCTGTCACTAAAAGTGTTGGACTTTCACCAATGACAAATGTCATTGCTGAAAATTATGCCTTATTTCCTATGCCACTCTTGTCATCACTAAAAGTCTTAGACTTTTAGCAACAACAATATCATTGCTGAAAGGGCTAAGAACAATTTCCCATTCCACTCTTCAATGATGACTTTTGTTGTCAATGAAAATATGACACTTTTAAAGATGATAATTATCGTCATTGAAGAGTGACATAGGAACTTATACTAGTAGATATTTCATTTATATCAATGATAATGTCATCAGTGAAGATTTTAAATTTTTATTGACGACTTTTTATCAACAACTGAGAAACTTGTTACCACTAAAGAGTCTATCTCTAAACTCACCCCTAGTGTCTTCAAATTCCCATTTTGCATGGTAACAAGGGAAGTAGTAGTGATGAGAGACCTGAGATAAGTTTTTACATAAGTTTTGATCCTTTTTTAATTTTTTTATTATAATTCATCTTTCATTTTTAATCTATTCTAATTTTTTATCTATATAATTTTGATTTGTTAGCTATTATTACTATTCATTGTTGTTCGTGGTGAGCATTTTGAGACTATTAGTTTAGTAGATATTTTTCCATTGTGTTGTGTAAATTAAAATTTATAGTATTTCATTATAATGTGTAATTTATGAGATAAATAGTTTGGAATAAATTTATTTAATTCGATGATGTGATTATTTTAGTATGAAATAAATTTTAATTAGTTTTATATGTTATAAATGTTAAATGTATTTATGTAGTTTTGTTTTAATGTGGAAGTTATAAATATAATTTTTGTTGTTGTTCTATAACCCCTAAATTGTAATTTTGTATAATGCAATATCTGTAAATTATTTAGTTAGGTTAATATGAGATGGAATTGTTATGACATTTTGTTTACAAATTTTAAAATTTAGGATCTTGTTTAGGAGAACAAAATTCTTAGTTTAGGATGTAATTTTACATAATGAACTGATTAAGAATTTAATATAAAATATGTAATTAAGTAATATAAAATAAAGAAAATAAAATTTAAAATATTATAAAATATATTCAATATAAGATGTATCATAATTTTAAATAAAAAGCTTCAAAAATGGATTAAAACATTTATACAAATGAAAACCTTGTATTATTTAAGAATACAAAATAAGGATCAAAACCTAAGGTTTAAAAAGTAATAAAATTTATGAAATAAGGATCAAACTTTATATTTTTAATAAAATTTAATATTTGAAGACCATTGATATATCTAAAAGTGATGCATCTTAATTATTATCATAATTTTACTTTACTATATAAAAATGTAAAAATATTTCACACAAATATTTACCAATCAAATCTTAAAGTTTAGGATTTATATTTTAGATACTTATGTGAAAAGCTAATATAAATATAATATAATATAATATATTTAATTTTATATTAAATATATTTTTAATAATTTAAAATTTTAACATTGAAGGTATTAATCAAAATAATAAATTACATATTTTATTATTTAATAAAAATAATATTTAAATTAAAATTTATTTATTTATTTAAAATTTATCAATATATATTTAAAATTGAATATATATTTATCAATTATGATTTTTTATGGATATGTTTCAACTTTTATAAATATTTTTTTATATTCTCTCATAATATGTATAATTCAAATGCCATTATCATTAAGTTGTATATTATAATATGGTATGATATATTTTACATTTATGATGAAAATATACTTAATAAGTTAAATATTTAATTGAATTGAATTAATTAATTACATATTTTATACTAAACTTATATATTAACCTCCAACTCACTTATTATTTTTCTTCTTTTTATTTTCTCTATTTCAAAACCTTTTATAATATTTTATAAAAAGGATCAAAACTTTAAATAAAATAAAGAAAATAAATTATTAAATAATAAAATAAATAATATATTATTATTTAAAATATTAAATAATATAACAAATAATATTCTCTAATATAGATTATTTTTTAGTATAATAATTAAAGAAAGTATAGCACTTTGTAAACTAATGAAAACCTTCACAAATAGGACACAATTAATGGCCGCATACAAATTAAATTTTGTACAAATGTAATAAAATTTTAGATATTATGAAACTAATTCAAATTTAATATGAATAAAAATCCAACAAGTATGCTAATTTCAATACTCCTTATTATACCATACTAAAAACTAATACCCGTCATAATGTAAATATTGAAAGCATGTATAAATAGAAAAAATTAAATCTTATAATTATATTTAATGAAGACTCTATGATGATATGTATAGGAATTTTAAAAAGATTGCAAGAATTTAAATTTTTACATCATTAAGATTTGTTATACAAAATACAATCCATAACAATATTTTTAAAATGCACATCTCATCAAGAGTTAAATTGTGCATCCAATGAATATAGTAGACTAGGTTACAAAACTGAATTTCTAATTTGAAAATGTTAAACATAACATTTTACATGGATAGTTAACAAATTGAACAATGTAGAAAATAATACAACTTGAATAACGATGCTTATAAAATATCGTAATGTAAGTTTAAAATTATTGTAAATATATTTTTACAATAATTTGAAATAGAATTACATTTGCATTTACATTATAAGTTTAGACCTGTTTAAGGGTTGGTTGATTTATATATATCAACCAACCCTTGAATTGTCTCATAAAGTTAGACAATTTGGGATATGTGTTGTAGTTATAACTGACAATTTATCTGGGTCTTGTTTGACATTGCAAACTTTTCTTAGCATCCTAACTATTCTCTAGGTATGAACTATACTAATGTATAGTTTACACACTTGGAGAACAATGGGGAGATGCTATCGAAATTTTTGCGTGTAATAAATAAGGAGTGTGGATAAATTGATGAAATTACAATTATAAAAATAACTCGAATGAGATAGGATCCTACCTTTAAGATTAGAGTGATGCGATGAATTTAGGGCATATAATAAACATTGATCATAACATTCAATTTCATAAGAAGTTATCCTCTTCCTGTTCAATTGTACAATGTTTGTAGATAAAAGTTAGATCCATCTACAAAATTGCTTGTCGAATGAGTATTGGAATAGTGCATGAAAGAGGTTTGGTGAGATGCCCATACAAAAAGTGCATGAATTTATTATTTCAAATATTAAGGACATTGGAGGTACATATTATAAATAATGAATTTCATTCATTATACACAAATTGGGTACACCATGGTGATGAAAATATTTTGATTTTTAGGGGGATGAGGGGATATCTGTGAACTCCCTTACTTTATAACGCCTTAATCCTCATTAAATAGGTAATCATTGCATACTAATTTACCTTTTTACTCTAAACTAGCCCATAATACCTTAAATTCCTGTATTTCATACAACATAGGCAAGAGTCATGTAATTATATAAAATGTTCAACTTACAAATCGTACATCCATCACATATTACATCACCAACTATATAAACATTTTTAATACTATTTCAAAACATCATTCCCCTCTATCATGAGAGCCTTTGGAAGCATCACCTGGAATGGTTAGTAACAAGACAAAAACAAAAGAAACAAAGTTTCCCAATAGCTAGCTATTACCGTAAATATATCAAGTCATTCCAGATCCTTAAGCAAATAAAAGATACATTTCAAAAATAATTAATCATTTTTCATCTCATTCAATACCATTGTAAGAAATATGCATTACATGCAGCAATCATCAAGCCCACTCAAGGACTTATATAAATATCTAGATGGCCATCACAGATAATCGTACCTAGGCCTATATACAGCAATTCACTATCTTCCCAAGGTACTCGAGCCAAAGGCCTAACACAGCATTTCGCTGTCTTCCCGAGGTACTCGGGCCATAGGTACTGCACACAACAATTGCATTATCATCCCAGGGAATTCGGGCCATAGGCCTAACACAGTATTTTACTGTCTTCCTGGAATACGCACACAGCAATTTCATACACATTCCATACAGTGGCATAAAATACATAAAATCATGTAAATAGAAAACAAAGCTTAAGGATAAAGCTAGCTACCTTTTATAAGCTTCCAATAGTGATGTTTCCTTTGCCCTCACTTAAAAACTTCTTTATAATGCCTCTTGCCTTTTCAACTTGACACTCCTTAGTCTACATAAATACACATCATAGTTCTTATTAGAACATCATTATTTTCCTTAAACCTCATGTATTCTTCACTACTTAGGTGCTCTATATTTTATTTTCAGGCTTTGAAATGACACATATATGCTTTAGAAAAGGATCCGGAGGCAAAACCGTGCAAATCGTGAAGAAATCAAACCAAAATGTTCACTTGACAAAGAACACGGGGTCCTCATACCCCGTGTTAAGGGCCGTGTTTCTTACTGGATTGTTTCGAGGCTTTTCTGGACTGCTCAGAGAAGAACACAGGGACAAACACGGGCCGTGTCATACCCCGTGTATCTTACTGCCCTTCAGTTCTGAGGTAAACACGGGGAGTGTCGCACCCCGTGTAACACACTGATTAGCCTTCGATGAAGAACACGGGGTACAACATGGGCCGTGTTCTACCCCGTGTACATTACTGATCTTCCAAAAACACAGTTTAAATGGCTAAATCTCCTTTCTTCCTTCTTTTCCATATTCATGGTTTTGGCTTCTCAAAAGAGAAGTTTCATACACACTTTCATAATTCATAAGAATCATCTTAATTTCATCAATTTAGCCAAATTCCAAACAAATCATGCCAAATCCACACATGCACCATTATGCCTCTAAAATCCTAATGTATACATCATGGTTTCTTGTTGTTTTTACACCAAACCAAAGCCATAGATCAACATAATAACATCCAAAATACCATTAGACATGTTCAATTCATCCCAAAACTCCATGGTCAACTACCTTTGACCACACCAACATCAAAATTTCAAGAAACTAAAAAGAGTACATTAAAGAGCTTTTATAGGAGAACACTTTTACCTCTTGCTGCAACTTGAAAATCCTTACTTAGAGCTCACCAAACTTGATCAAATGTGAGCTTTCCTCAATCTAAACACACCAATAGATAGAGCTTGATGAGAAGAGCAACTTTCCCTTCTACAACTAAGACTAAATCTCACTATTTTTGGGTGAAAAAGTCAAAAGAAGTTTTCTCTCTCTTCCTTCTCTCTCTTGCACGTCCAAACTTGTTTTCATGGAGGTGTTCTGCAGCTTTGAGAAGAAAGGAGAAGCAAGAAGAGCTTTCATGAAGCTTCAAGGGTATTTAGGTCATTCTTGAAATTTCCAAGGGTATTTTAGTCCTTTTTCACCAATTAGTAAGGCTATTCTTGCCATTTTTTTCTAATAATGACACTTGTCATGTGTCTATTGGTCACACTAAATAAAATCACATATTACACCCTAAATTCTTGGTTATTCATAGTAGATCCCAAATTCTTGGTTATTTCCACTTTAACCACACCCGATTTTGCACTTTTGCAATTTGGTCCATAGGGTCTCTGTCTGTTTAAAATTCCTTACACTGTTAAACTTAGACAACTTTCTTTTTTAGGGTTTTCTAACCTCCTCTGATCATCTATACTATTTATGGAAAGTAATTATTTTCCTATTACCCTTTTTCCTTCAAGATTTCGTTTACCTTTACACTTAATTCCTTTTTAACTTAAGATTCACCCACCAAGCTAATTCAAACGTGCTCTTCATTTCTACGGCCACATAATTTAGAAATTCAAATGATTGGATTTAAAAATTCAGGATATTACAATATCTCTTAATGATAAGGATGAAATGGTAGATATTATACATGATTTCATCGACCCTCACATAACTAAAGATGTAGTTTACAACAAAGGAGCAAAGAATAAGGATACATCTGAGAGGGAAATGGGATCAAATTATAATGGTTACGATGACCTATTTGAACAAGTGGAAACTAAACTATATCCGAGATACACATCATTTTTAACCCTAAACTTTCTAGTGAAACTCATGCACTTAAAGGTGCTACATAAGTGTACTAACAAGTCCTTTAACGATCTTTTAAAGTTGTTGAAAGAGGTACTTCCGAATGATAACAAATTTCCCAAATCACTTTATGGTGCAAAGAAATGGCTTAATAAGTTAGGGTTAGGATATGAGTCAATCCATGTGTGAAAGCATAACTGTGCACTTTTCTAGAAAGAACATGCTTCAAAAGATAATTATCCAATCTGTGGGGAGAGTGGATGGGTAGATAAAAATATGAAACAAAAAAAGGTGGCTTAAAAAATGGTTCGATATTTTTCATTAACTCTTTGATTAAAATGATTGTATGGGTTAAGACATACCACAAAGGATATGATATGGCATCACATTAGAAGGTCAACAAAGGATAAGGTAATGCAACATCCCATTGATGGAGAAGCTTAGCAAAAATTCGATAGGAAGCATCCCGATTTTTTAGCCAACCTACGAAATGTTAGGCTAGGTTTAAGTATGAATGAATTTAATCCATTTGGTAATAAGAATTTATCACATAACATGTGGCCAGTAGTCATGATTACTTACAACTTACCCTCATGGATTTGCATGAGCCAGTCTTTTTTCATGTTGACCCTGTTAATATAGAGGCTACAATAGTCAAGTAAGATTATTGATGTCTTTCTAAGACTAGTTGTAGAAGAGTTAAGATATCTTTAGGCGAGAGGGGTTAAGACTTAGGATGTTAACACAAATATGATGTTTAACATGCAGGTAGCTTTATTGTGGATTGTAAATGATTTTCCTAGTTGAAGTAGTCTCTCTGGGTGGAATGGATAAGGTTATAAAGCATGTTCTGTGTGCAATAATGATACTCCATCAATTCAAGTTAAGGGGAAAATAGCTTATGCTAGTCATTGTTATTAGCCTCCAAGGAGTCACACATGGAGAAATAGAAAAGAGTTCAATGGGAGGCCAAAGAGGAGAACCCCCCTCATCCTCTTACAAATGAAATTATCATGGACCAATTAGATAAGGTAGTACAGAGCCTTCCTAGAAAACATGTTCAACTTGGTGGTTTGAAGCAGAAGAAGGGTGCCAATGAACTTAAATAAAGCAAAAGAAGCATATTTTTTAGCCTTCCATATTAACTAATAATGAACTTGAGGTATAATATTGATGTGGTGCATGTTAAGAAAAATGTTTGTGAAGTATTTTAGATACATTATTAGATATTGAGCATAAAATAAAAGATATAGACAATATAAGATAAGATCTGGTGGACATGAAGATCGGACTAGACTTACATTTATATGAAGAGAGGGGCCAACTTTTCAAACCATGTGCTACATACACCCTTAATTAAAAGGAATGAAGATGATTTTGCCAGTTTATAAAGAATGTGAAATTTCTTGATAGGTTTGCTAAGAGTCTAAGCAAGAATGTGACTAATCATGATATAAATTTAAAAGGGTTGAAATCATATGACTATTATATTATCATGCAAAGATTGTTAAGAGCTTCAATTTGAGCATTTTTACCGAAGGAACTATTATATCGAATTATTGAGTTATGCAACTTCTTTAACCAAATATGCATTAGGACTCTCAACAAGAGGGATGTCCTATAAGCCAAGCAAGACATTGTCATCATTTTATACAAGCTTGAAAGGATATACCCTCCAACATTTTTTGACATGATGGTTCACTTAGTAATGCACTTGCCTGATGAATCATTGCAAGGTGGTCTCATCTATTTTTTATGGATGTACCCATTTGAGAAATACATAAAAAAGTTGAAGGACTATGTTAAGAATCGTGCTCAGCTTAAGGGTTCAATTACAAAAGTATATGTTATTGATAAGACATTAACATTTTGTTCCATGTACCTAGAAGGAGTGGAAACTAGATTCAATTAGTTTGACCAAAACTAAGACATTACATCCAAACACATTAATAGGGCATTGTCAGTGTTCAAATCTTAATGTCGACCACTGGGGAAAAATATCATATCTCACTTTGATAGGAAGGATCGAGATGTTGCCATATGGTATATTTTAAAAAATTGTGGCAAGATCAAAAAGTATCTCTAATAAGCTTCTATAATTATTCATGATTTTCTCCTAATTAATTATAATGAACTAATGTATATATATTCTATAACAAGCACTGACGAGAGCTCAAACAAAGTGGTACTAAAAACATAGATGAGTTACAAAGAATAAAATTTTTCATGTTGTTTTTTCTAAGGTAAAGGTTTATTTTTTTCAATTATGCTACACCAATCATATAAATGTTATTCTTTACTTGTACTTTTTTCCCAATTTAACTCTTCATAAATGAACCATTTACATAGGAATAGTTTTCTAGAAGCCACTGAAGAGTTGTTATCATTAACTTTTGATCCCAATTTTACTATTATGGTATACTCAGTGTATACTGTAAATGAAGTACACTTTGTTATAAAATCTTAGGATACAAAGCATAGAACACAAAATAATGGCATTTTTGTTTTGAAAACTAATGGTAATATGTTTTATGGAGTACTAGAGGACATTATAGAGTTAACTTATTTAAATAAATATAGTGTAACTTTATTCAAATGCAAGTGGAATGACACTGATCCTAGAAAAAGAAACTTTGCATTGATAAGAACATTACAAGTATCTCTATCAGTGAACAATGGTACAAAGACAACCCTTACATACTTGCAATCTAAGCAAAACAAGTTTTCTACCTCGAGGATCTTCTTAATGGGTCAAATTGGAGGGTCATTCATAATGTGATGCATTGTAACATATGAGATCTACCCAATAATGATGTTAGTGTACAAGACTTGCTATTCCTATAGAAAAGCAACTCCTCCAATTTCAACCTCACAATTGATCTTGGAGATTTCCACTTAGTCAACTTGAAAGATTAGAGAAGTTATCCTTCAATCGTTTCACCTTCTAGAAATACTAGATTTGTTATAAAAGGAATGGATGTCTTCATTGATGATGAAGACAATTTCAAAGATGAAATGATTAAAGATTATATGGGGGAGGGACTTCCATATTTGATGATGACAAAGAAACTAATGATTATGAGGATGAGTTTATTAGGTTCATTGATACTGATTCATATTAAGGAAACTATTTTTTGGCATTTCAACTTATAATTGTGTAAGAGCTAGTGTAATTTCATTATATAAGTATAGTAATTTAAATATGGTTATCATTTGATTTAATTATGGACCTTTCTCTTAAATACTTATAAAATGTGTATTATCCCAATCATGACTAATGTTGAGACACGATACCATAGAGGTGACATTGGAGGGGACCCTCCACATCGCCTACCTACCTTCCATCACAGTGTAAGGTATCAAGTATCTTTTCTTATTGTGCAAATTTAAGTTGTTTAGTTATTAAATTTGAATTTATGGTATTAATATTTTCTCTTATCTATCAAAGGAGCAGCTTTGAGAAAGAGGGGCTCGAATAGGTCCTTTAAGCTATAAGAGAAGATGGAAAGGAATGGGGGTTAATTGGTGCCTATCTAATTTGATATGATTAATACATGGCATGCAATAGGTGAGAATGCTAGCCATCTTTCCCACCATATAAGTAGGATTATTTTAGTAAGCATGCCACCTTATTAAAAATCATGGCGGTCAGTGCTTCAGTAGCTAGAAGACAAAGTCTTGTAAGAGGTTTACGTAAGTATTCTTCTCTTCCCTAACTTAACTTAGTTATATTTGATTTTGAATTTTTTGGATATAGTATTCACTAATTTTTTAAATATCTTCTAATGCAATCCTACTTTGAATTCCAAGGCATCTCTGATGCTAAGCGAGATAAAGCACTTAGTGGTTTGATGCAAAGTGTTGCTAACCTGTACAAAGATTGGAAATACAAGTGAAATAGATATTTTCTTTAGTACGGGGGCGATTGAGATCAGGATTTTGACTTAGACCATACTAAGCTCTACATGCCACGATCTATCTTACCCCAGACATGATAGAGGCATGTGGACTTTTTCAACAATGACAATTACATGGTAAGTATGATATTTAATAAAGTTACATCATTATCTCTTATATCTAAATTATAAATGTAATAATATCATATGGTCAATTTTCAATTTATAGGAGCTGTCTATGAGGAATGCAAATAATAGGGCAAAGAAGGTGGTGAATGATCGGTATGAATTGAAATCCATTGTCACATGTCATTATGATAAGGTAATTCAACTTATTATTCATGTTTTAAATGTATAATCTCTTTTCAATGTAATAAATATACTCATCCTCTTTTTCTCTTGTAAAATATGAACAGAGAAATAGGGAGATGGGTGAGTTGCAGCTAGTCTTAAAGAATTTTAAGGATTGACACACATATAAGATAGGGGAATGGGTATATCTGACCTCCAAGGAGTAGTATATAAATTAGCTAAACCTTATACCTTAAATAGAATTTTATGAATATATCTTGTACTCTTTATAATTGATTTTTATTTTAATAATTTAAAATAAAGATGACTGAGTTAGTGACCTAGCACATGCAGTCCAGTGTGTCATCCACTAACTTGCTTAGCACTCCTGTATGGGTTGACAAGGTTGCTATTGCCAATGAGGAGCAGTAGCAAGGCAATAGTAGTAGTTTGGGACATGCTTGATAAAGTTCATGTCTCATGTCTCTACTCAGATAGTAGGGTCTTGTACCACCCATGCCTCCATTTATTATTACACAGCCTAGGCTTAGCAAATTTATGAGTGCACCCCCCACTTAGCCACTCGGTCTCTCCCATCCACCACCTTCGATATATTGTCTACATTGTCAAGATGACGATAATGATAATCATGACATAGATGGCGATACATCAAGTTATCTACATCTTCCTTCCCCTTAAATATTTTGTATATATATATATATATATATATATATATATATATATATATATATATATATATATATATATATATATATTATGTATAGACATTTATATTGGCCATGTATATATAATTTTTTATCCATGCATAAATAATTATACAATTATAAATATAATTCTTTATTTTTATATGGATTGTGTTGCACATTATTATTACTGATGATGTATTTTATTTCTACAATTTAAATTAGTTAAAATTAAATTAAAAAATATCAAATTAATTTAATTAAATTGAAATAAAAATATTTTTATATTATGTTATTAAATATAATGTATTTATTTAATTATAATTTTAATTTAAATTGATTTTTTATACTTTAAAATTTTTACCAACAACATTGTCGTCACGAAAAGAGTGATTTTATTTTTAAATTTTTTTAATTTAAATTCTACAAGGACGACATTATTGTCGCTAAAAGTCAAACTTTCAGCGATGATATTATCATCGTTAAAAATTTTTTTATTTAGAACCAATAGCAACAACAATTGTCATTGTTAAAAATTTTAAATTCAAAATTTTTTTAATTTAAAAAAGATTTTCTATGATGATATTGTCACTGTAGAAGTGTTAACTTTTATTCACGATAGCATAGTCATCAGTGTTGCCTCCTTTACCGACAAACCTATACCGAAGACATCTTCTTTGATGACTTTTACTTTTAGTGATGACTGAGTATTTTATAGCGATAATAATTATTGTTGCTAAAAGTCTTTTTTTATAGTGTATTTTTTTTAAATCATAGGAATGGGTAAAATAATTTTCAAAAAATATCATATATTACTTGAATTAAAGACTTTGGATATATTATAAATTTATATTCAATGAAATTTAAATATATGTAATCCTATACAATTGAAGGTATTTGAATTAAATATTGCTTAATAAAAATAAATGAAATTAAATGAATTAAAACATGTGTCTATCATGAGTTATAATAAGTTAACAATTTAAATAGCCTAGTAAGGGCAATTGTTGAATTTTTACGTGTGTGCATGTGTGCATGCATGCATTGTAAAAATAACAATACATAAAAGAAAGGGAGTCTTCTTTGATACAAATTCTCTTTTTATGTATATCATACAACATATATCATTAAGTTGGATTTACAACACCTTGCACCATGATTTGCAAGGAGAAAGGTTTTACTATAATTACATCGCATATATCTATTATTGCATTCATTAAATGATGTTTTCACATTTGTTGAACTACATTTATTTTTTAAGTTTCATTCTGATGAAAAAAATATCCTTCTAATTTTGAGTAATTAAATTTTATCTCTTTTAAATTTAAAAGGTTAAAAATTAAAATTTAAAATTAATGCATATTATTTTTTTAATTATTTTTTTATTAAATTATATAACTTTTTATTGTTTTTTGAATAAAAATTATAATATTATTATTTAATTTATTTTATCATTTTTCACAAAGTGTATTTAGATAACCACTCCAAAAAAAGGGTTGGATAAAGGCACTTATATAGAAGCTGTTGGATAGAGCTACTGCTATCATTTTATACGAAAAAAATTTATGTAACCATACTCGAGTAATTAAAATATTGATGTGGTTATAGGTGAACCACATGTAGATTTTACATTATAAAGATAGTTTATGTATAAACCATATCTACTTTGAAACATTAATGAAGTATTTTTTTTAGAGTCAACATTTTATTACATATCACTTATAATTTATCTGATAAGACTAATAATTGTTTTCATCTTGATTTTTCCATTGCTAAACCTATTAATCCATGTCACTCTTGCTTGTATATATTGGAATATGTTTGCACTAATGGTGTTTGATTTTACATTTCATTGCATTTAGGCTTTTTAGGTTGAGTTTGTTTGAAATGCTTTTCCTTTTAGGTATGCGCATAACCTAAATGCAAGGTGAAATATGTTATTAAACCATAAAATAGAAAGCTTTAATGCATACATCAAAAAAAGTGAAGACAAGCTAATCATTATAATGATGGAGATGATTATGAGCCAATTAATGAGAAGGATGCAATTAAAGAAATAAAGCATGAAAACTTACAAATTATGTGTCTAAGTATTTTAAAGAAGTTGAAAGTCAACATGCTTGATGCTAGGAATTGTATCATTGAATGCAGTGCTAACAAAACCTTTTTAGGCTAGGCATTGTGATGGTAACTAAAATGTATAGAATTTGATTGAAAGAACTTGTACATGTTTAAAATGGCAATTAACAAGAATCCTTTGTCGATATGTTGGGTTAGCTATTTACAAGGACAATAGAAAACATAATGCTTATGTCAATGCAATTTTCTCTAAATAAATATTCTTGAAGTGTTAAGAATATCAAATTCACCTAATACCAAGAAAAGAAATATGATGGGAATGCAAAATTTGAAATCCAACATGTAAATATCAAGACTTTAGCAAGGAGACCGAAGAAAAAGAAAATTAGAGAGGAAAAAGAACTAAATAACCTAAATAGAATCAAAAAAATAAGAACTAAAATAAAGTGTTCCAACTATGGTTAATATGGTCACAACTTTAAATCTTATAGGAACCCACACAACCCTAACTTGAAAACCTACAAAAGAAAATAACAAAGACTAAATGCATATGTTAGAGGAGATAGACATGTGTAGGTTATAATTTCTATGCCATTTACTTTTTTTTGTTGTATTTATTATCCATCACTTAATATATTAACTCACATGTGATTTACATGTAAAAGGTAATCAAAGACCACAAGTGACCATACAAGCTCCTTTGTCCAATGTAAGTGGAGCCTAACTCGTTGTAAGTGCAAAATATACTAAAGAAGGTTTAAAGCAAAACCTAAGGAAAAGGATTGTAAATGGTAGTTATGAGGTAACTTCATAATATGATTGTTTATTTTATAATTTACTCTTTTTTTTGCAAATTGTTGGAAGTATATGTTGCTTATCTTTTATTATTATGATGGTTTAGGGATATTATAGGTCTTTTGTGCAATTAAATTTGGCTCACAAGCAATTACTTATATATATTGAACCATGTGGTCAATTCCAATACATTTGAAATGAAGTGATCAGTTTTAAAGTTAAACCAAGGGATTGATTTCAATTTGAAATACTTTTCTTTTTCTTTTACGATGAATGTTGGTGGATATTTTACATACAAATAAAGCAAGAAATCTTATAATAAGCAAAGATTTGTATTAACATTTCAATGATGTTAAAAGAATAACATATGTAATTGTTATGCTAATTGCAAGTAGGCTTCTCTAAACACAAACCAAACTATGTCCTCAAAAACTTGGAAAATGTAAATAAAAAACATTATAAATATGGAGTTAATTTCAAAATATATTTTTATGTGACAATATTAATTAACCCAGTGAAAATCAAGTTTAGCCTAAAGGGATCACTAAGCTTCAGGTAAAAGATGTTTCAACTTTGGAAATTATATCAAATTTGTAAATACGAAGTATGCATGGATCAAATAATAGTTTTTTCAATGCATTGGGTTCAACATTTTTGTGCTAATGATATAGGTGTCCTTTCTTAATCATTAATTGTCAAGCATAATCATGTCATGCTTCCCTAATTTGATGCATAACAATGTCATCTAAAGGTGAAATATTATTTTAGATGCTAAATAAAGAACATGAAAGGGAAGAAAACTTAAAACCAAGGGTTGCAAAATTGCATAAAGAAACATATTTTAGCAATTATACCACTTAAACATGTTTCTTACAAATTTTATATAGACAAAATACTATTAATTTATATAGAAATTTAATGCAAAAACATATTGTTATTATTTCAATTTATTATTATTATTATAAATATTATTATTATTATTATTATTATAAATTTAATGTAGAAATTTAACACCTCTTAAAAATATTACTACTAGATTGTTTTTACTACAAGCTCAAATGAGGGATTTTGAAGGCAACATTAGAGAAGTTGATACTTACATTTCTAGGATAAAGGAATGTGCTTGGCAAGGGGAGGAACTTTTCTTTGGTGTTCTTCCACAATTAGCCTCTATATATGCTTTTCAAATGTAAGATCAAGGTTCCTAATCATAATAGCAAAAGGTATTCTACAAATGCAAGTTATTCATTTTAATTTCAATTTAAGGTTTCTTAGGACAAAGATGATGAATTTGGTCTAATTAATGTGACATGGAAAATTTTTCTCCCATAAAAAAATCAATGATGAAATAGGAATAATATACCAACTAAGAAATTTCCACCAATAAGAGATAACCACATGTAAAAAAAGATACATGCATTTCACATGATTAATGAAAATCATTAAATTATGAATGTTGGGAGTAGTTTAAATGTTTTACATAATTGATGGATGTTATTTACTTATTTTTATAGTTGATAGGGGTCAAATGCAGCCATTCCAAAATTAATGGTAGTAATTTGCATTTTTCTCATCTTTTGTTAGACCTATATTTTAAATAAAATTGCATTATTTTGAAGTAAAAGTGGCATCATACATTATGAGTTAGTGATTGTGGTAGGTAATGTCAGCCTCATTTGAAGAAGTTTAAACATGTCACATGTGAAATTCAAAAAACTATAGATGAAAAACAATAAAGTATCAACATAGTTATGGTATGCAAACAAAAACTTTATTTTCAATTATAGATAAAAGTTAGTAAGGTCTCACATAATACTAGACCATATATAATGAACTTTCTTTATTGAATATAGCTACATATTAATATAAATATGGATATGGGACTAAAAACTTTATTAACTAGATTTTTCTACATGTAATTTATTATGGCTAGCCACTTTAGTTGCTTCTTAGACAAGAGTGATGGATTGAACAAACAATGATAATATATGATTGTTGATTTGATGATTTGGATAAGTGTGGCCATCTCCATGTTTAGATATACAATGCCCAATCCTAGCAAGGTTCATTGTAATTTCTATGAAACTCCAAGAGAATGAATAATTTTGCACTTCTTTGTTCATCTCTTTCCATATTATTGTTATCATGGACTTGATATGCTCTCGAGTACATTCTTTAAAAGCTCTACTCTCATTCATGGGGCATTCAATTAATTTAGGAACATCACCTATCTATATTTCATGTTAAAAATAAAAATAAAAATTTATTTGTTATTATGTTTTTTTTCTTAAATTTAATTCATTGTTAGTATAAATTAATTTTACATTATTATTCACTCTTATATTCCCATGTTATTAAAAGTTGTTATATCTCTCTTATTGCTAATAAAAATCCTTAATTACTTTTTTTAATAACATATCATTCTTATGTTCACTAATAGAATAAAATATTTTACATTAACAGTGCATTAAATTTAAACTCTCATTTTCTTCTGAGAAAAGGTAAAACATCTTCTTTGTTTGATTTCTTTCCTATGATTCTTTGAAAGTTTCTTCTACTAATATTTGTTTTGAAAAACTTGAATCTTGAATTTATAGGTGCTAATGGAGGAAAACACCAAGATGAGTAAGTGGAAATCTTCCTTCCTTCCTTTATGTTTTCTCTTTGAAAGTTATATATATATATATAGTGTACGACCATATATTGTTCATGTATGCTAGTGAAGTGTGAAATTTGATTTTAAAACTTTGATTTTGAACCTTAAAAGGAATTTTCAAGAACAATATATGTTGGAGTTTTTGAAAGAAAATTAACATGAAACTTTGAAAGTAATATTTTGGCTAGTTACTTTCAAAAGAAAATGTTAAGTGGTTTGAAAAGATTTTGATAATGTTAATGAAAGCAACTTATAGGAAACTACTCCTTGCTAAACCAAGTTTAACCTTATGCCCTAAAGCCTGTATATGCTAGAAGCAAAAACAAATTTGAGCTTAGAAGTTTAAGCAAGCTTATGAGTTCCATAGGGAAAACTATGAGAAACTCACTACTATTGATTTGCTATACAACGTTATTGCATTAACTTCAATCAAAGTGAAAATTGACGTATATAGTAGTGTGATGGCATTTTTGAAATTATGAGCAACTTATAATGTCAATTTTTAATTAAAGTTAGATTATAGAATAATATTACAACTTTTAATTTCCATTAGTATATAACTAGCTTGTAATAGTATATGAAAAGCCATTATAGAAAATGGTGATATTGTTTTAATGTTACTTTTTTCAAACAACTAATGTCTAAGGTCAATCATTAGAATTTGATGCACTATAAGATGTTAGTATTACTCGATAATTAACATTGTAATTCCATTAAAGACCTTTAAATTTTGCTCACTCTCTACACTCTAACTCTTTATTTTTTGACCAAGAGTTTCTAGTTTAAAGTCCTATGTAAGCACCTTATTTGTTACTCCGGCTCTCCATATGATAGGTAGAATGGGTGGAGTGTTTCCACAAGATTCAAACCTAGAGTTATTTTTTTGAAATATCTTCATTTCATTTCTTTGGTGAAAATTTACTCTTTAAGTCTTATTGAAGCATCCAATTAGGACTCTAATGTCTCTAACTTTGAATCAAATAATTAAGATTAGAAGACATTAGAGTTGTAGATGGAATACTTCTATAAGGCAAGGAAGGATGGCTAATATCTATAAAATCATGTTAAGCACTCCAATATGAGAAAAACATATCAACCTTCTTTAAATAATAATCTATTGTAATTATAATTTTCATTTGATCATTACTTTCATTTGTGGATTTATAAATATGTATGATTTTTTCTTACTGTTATATTTGATCCCTACTATATTATGTTATCAACATCCAAAGTTTCCAAGATTTCATTGTGTAAAGTTATCTCTATTGTTCTTTGACAAATCTTATTAAGATTAATGCATTCTAGTTTTATTTTTCCTTAAAAAAACCTATAGATCATGTTAATTATCTTTATATAATTGATATGGATATGTCTATTTGGATAAATCATATTAGTTTTTAAATACTCAATACCAAAAGGACTACAAAATGTTAAATATTTTTAAACATTAAATGTCAAATTTACATAAAATCAATGTCTAAATGTATATCAAGAGCCAACTAATTTTATTAATAATGAAGTTATTGGAAATTGCTATGACTTTCCACATTAGTTGACATTGATGATAGATGAATAAGGTTATGTCAATGGTTAGCTCATTAGACTGCACTACATCATTTACAAGGTTATTAGAAATTGTAAAGACTTAAAACATTAGTTGTTTTGATAACTAACATCTATAGGAATTTTAAGTACTAGACTTGAATTGTAAAAACTTTATATGTCTATTTTAGACGTTGATTATGGTTAAAAGTTGATGTCTAATGTTTTACTTCATTTCTATATATTTTGCTTATAATCTCCTTTTTATATATATTGCCTAGACTTAAAAATGGGGACTTTTACTACACACCTACTTCATGAACTATGGAGCATTCCACTATTGTTAAGCATAGGAAATATTGAATAGTTCTTCAATTTTTCTTATAGTTACTATAAGATGAAAATTTGATGAATTGAGCTATGCTTGACTATGGCAAAAGGTTTCTTTCTATGAAAGGCACCTACTCTTTCTAACTTCGAAACCTTCACTTTTTTTCTTATAGATTCATTAGAAATTTGAGAAATGCCAATTGAAAAATCATTGATGCTAACTGACAAGATTGTTTCCTTCCTTTTAAAATAAACTCTCATGGTTTCTCTTTAATAGGCTTTGTAAGAGTTTTTAGAGTTGAGAATTCTTATTTTTGAGCATCGTCCTTTGTGGTAGAGTTGATTAGATTCATCATAGAAAGCAAATTAAGGTTGATTATAGTATAAAAAACATAAAATAAGATATAAGAATTGATTGCACAATCAATTCTCTTGCATAATTTTCACTTCTAGATAAGGGGAATTGAATGCATAATTGATTCACATATGAATATTTTCTAAGGAGACTATGGATCCATTATGTAATTGGTTCCCTTATCCTAGATCTACCATTGGACAGCAAGAATGGATTGCACACTCAATTCTTGTCTACGATTTTCTAGTTTTACAAAATTTGATCATTAATTTTTTTCCCTAAAACACATCTATTATTCATTAATCCTTAACATAATCATTAATATACTTATTTAGAACCTTTTATCACCTTTTTTATCATTTATTACACTTACACACATAATTATTAAAGCAAATAGATTCTAAGCAACATCAAACAAATTCA
Organism: Sindora glabra; assembly: GCA_020226215.1. Classification (NCBI taxonomy): domain Eukaryota; kingdom Viridiplantae; phylum Streptophyta; class Magnoliopsida; order Fabales; family Fabaceae; genus Sindora; species Sindora glabra. The sequence continues at coordinate 98,916,697 of CM035226.1, forward strand.
TAGTTTGTATAATAAAACAAGTATGTAAATTATCTACTTACCTTTAATTTTGGAAGAACGGAGGAGATTAAGAAAGTTAAAGCTATCCTAACCATTGTGAATTTGAGTAATAGTTAGACTAAGTTTCCTAAACTAAAATTTCCTTTTATTCATCATCAATATTCAAACAAAATCCTAATTCATAACTAGAATCCAAGTAGAACTTACCTTATTTTGCTAGAATTTGAAAAGAAATATGATGATACTTGGAGTTTACCAGTTGATTCTAGGATTTAATTGTAGGAGGTGTGTAGGTGAGAAGGGGAAATTGAAACTTTTGCTAAAAATGGGAATTAAATAAGGCCAATGGAGTTTTTAACTAAGCTAATGACAATTTTTGTAATTCCAAAAACAACCAAGGATATTTTTCGATTTTGTAATCCTAATTCTTCTATATACATCCTATTTCAAATTTAATTCATACAACTATAATTAATAAAATTCTACTTATTTTTTATTAAAATACCATTCTCAACAATTAATTATTTATCCTAAATCTTTCCATATTATTTTCCTAATTACCATTACTAATATAGGATTATTGGTTATGTAATTTAAAATATAACTTATAATTTTAGGTGTGTAATAATATCTTTTCAAAAATAAATTATAACATTTTGGTCATCTCAATTTTGCTCTTTGGTCATTACTTTGATTATATCTCATTGTGAAATTGTGTACATATAAAATAGAATTAAATATATTTCAATGGATAGGTCATTGACCTAAATTGATCAAAATATGAAAGAATTATGATATCTTCAATTTGAGTCTAAACACTTTTTTTGCAATAAAATATTTTTTACCTTTGTTCATTGTTTTATAATATCATCATGTAAACTTGCAATAACAATGTGATACTAATTCTATATGAAAATACACTCAAATAGATTTCTAACAATGTATCATTTTTTCCAAAAGAGAATTTAAAACAAGGAAGTTATGACTTATTAAAATTGAATTTGTAATCTATCTTTAAGAATAGATCCCTTCCTCTAAAATAGAAAGTTAGCATGTCTAATGGAATTAATTTCTAGAATTAATTCATTACCTTATAATTCAAATTTTGAGCATGAGAATCAATTCCAAGAATAAATTCTCTATCCTAGTGCCATATATACTAATTTTCATCTAAAAGTGTCCTAAATAATTATAAAAACTATGGGCTTTTTATATAAGTTAAGAATCATTTAATACAACATATGAAAACTTTTAACTTCATGTTTTAACATCAATTACTCTTTCTTTTATTAAAATCAAGATTTCAATTATTCATCATCTAAATCATTTTTATGAGTGATATAGGCTAAGGAATCATTTTGAATTTGTAAAAATAAAAAGTTATCCCATTGGAAAACAATTTAAGGATATGGTATCCATCAGGAATTCTTTGAATGGGTAAGGTATCCCCTTGAAAGAATGGTTTATTCAATAAGAAAGAAAGAAAATTTAAGGCTTCTTTAAGTGTCAATTAAGACTTAATTTATGTATACCTTAAAATGGATCTTTAAAAGAGAATTATTATAAACACTTATGTTTTTTCTCTTATTTGTTACTATATTTACATTTGACTATATCCTTTATTTTTAGTGATAAAATTTATTACATACATCATGCTTCATTATCTATCTTGTTGCTAGGATATTTAAAATGATAAGAAAAGTGATATCTTATATGATTATGGTTCTTTAGGCTTTATTTATAATGAATGATATGCTTTGTTTTTACTGATATAATTCGTTAAGATAATGTGATTCAATATTTATTTGTCCCTTGGATGTTTAAATGGTTTAAAGATTGATATCCATGGATGTGTTTCTTAATGCCTTAACTATGCATAGTTGAATAAATTGCTTTGTATAAGTTCTTTGACTTGTGTCATGAATGTAAATATCTTCATAAAATTTTCTTAAGTTTCCTTAAATTGAAATCATTCTTAGTCCTTCACAAAATTAGAAGGTTTTAAAAAAGGTTTTAAAAATTATGAAACTTGTAGATTGTTTTGTCCTATAAATGTCATGCCAAAATGAATGCTAAAATTAAAAAGGTGTTTTCTTGATTTATTAAATATAATGGGTAGTAGTAGTGAGATTCTCAATTAAGATTAAAAAAATTTTCTACAACAAGGATATAAAAAACCAAATTAAGCATAACTTCATATTGTTTTTACATTGGTCAAATGCAAGAGTAATATAACTTTTCATTTATTTAAATAGAGCAATCATGATGAACACATACTTAATGACTTATGCCTAATTCGTATCAATTATAATTGATAATTTTATGATATGCGAACACAAGACATACATTTAACTTTATTGTATTACACAAAATTTTATTTTTCATTGAAAATTTTCAACATGGAAAGATGAGTAATCATGGACAATCAGGATTTCTACCAAGACTTTAAAATAGAAATAATGATTTGTTCTCTTTTCAACTCTATAGCATCTTGGAAAAGATGTAAATGTTTCCAAGCTATTAGGATTCTTAAGATTATTGTCACCATTAATAACTTAAATGTTGATGCAATAAGCATCCTTGCTATAACCTTTTTTAATAAAAGGCTACTTCCCATTTATGTTGTACATGGTCTGTCAATCGTTATGCTCTGGGTTTCTAATCTTTCCTCCACATTCAATTAAAGTAGCCTTATCAAAAAGGCAAAGGAATAATACTCCTGGTGTCATAAGCTAGTAGCTATGATAATTCGATAAGTAAATATGCTCAAATTAAGACAAGACCTGGTAGAAAAATCTAGTATGTTATGGTAGTCCTATGGTTAAAATTTAAGACCAATCTGGCAAGTGAACTATTTTTTTCAATTTTCCCAATTTTGGTAGTATTTTAGTCATTTTGAAAAGGTTTAAGAATTTAGAAGAGTTCAAGAAGTCTATATTTGTGATCATCACATTTTTATTTTTGTATCAATTGGTTTTCATATGAGTTAAGCACCTAGAGCTTTGAGAAAAAGGGCTTATGAAAATTTAGAAAAAGCATGACAACTCCTAGCATGAGGCCTTTTGCTCAAAATATTCTTTAAAGGGGTGGAATGTTAAGAAGGGTTGGCAAGGTGCCTTGGCACTAAGTTAGGGATAGGAGTATGTTAGCTTGTGGTCATCCTCTACACTTAAAATAATGGAATAAGGTATAAACTAAGTGAATGGATTGTCCTTTTTCCTATTTAATTGTCCCTTTCAGCCCGTTGTATTTGAAGGCTTTGTGGGTGAAGTGATCTTATAGTCCAGTATATGCAAGTGCTTTAGTGACATTCGATTGTTGCTTATACACTTGTGAGTTCTATTATCTTTATCAAGTGTGCCTGGAATGGGCTTAAGTGGGATGGCTGGCATGCTTGCCAAGAATAGCAAGCATGCAGCATATGGTTTTAAATAGAAAGCTACCTACTTATAACGGACGGTACTAAAGCTCGATTTATGCTAGAAGGTTAAGATCAGATAAGTTATAATTGGTTTAGATGTAGCTTGTTTAATGCTATATAAGGGATATGTGAAACTATCATTTTCACATACTCAATGGTGTCATTGCTAAGGACTTGATTAGAAGATGCAAGAGAGATTAGCTCGAGAAGCTAGTGGGTAGGAGGATGATGCATTTAAAAGATCATGGTTTGGTTCATTAGGCCTGAGCATTTATGCCATAAGGCTATCTAGCTTACTTGTGAGCATAAGACATTAGTTATATGCTCATTCATAGTAGTGGCATCGAAGAATGCAAACCACTATCCAAAGGGATAAGTGAATTGATGACTTATCTAGTTGGAGAAGCTTCAGTTTTACTTAAGGCCTTAATTACCTGAAAGATTGGTAGAATTAAAGGGTAAAGTCTTGGTCCTGCTAGAGGATTAATTGTTGCCTAAGGGATTAATAAAACTAGAGGATGAAGCCTTTGGTCATACAGAAATGTGTGGACATAGTTAAAGGGCATGAGCAAATTGCTCTAAAGGGAGTGATCCAAAATCATATTAAGGTAATCCAAAGGGATCATTCATGTTGCTCAAAGGATCATTGCTAGAGGGCAAAGTGGATTACTTTAAAGGGAGTATTCCATATCATGATGAGACAGTCCACAGGGATCATTCATACTACTTGGGGGAGCATAGCTAATAGGCTAAGCAAAGATTCAAAGGAACTGATGCTATGTGCACAATTTATGGATTGATAGAGTGCGTATAATCTTCCCATATGAATCTTTGATGTAGTGGGCTAGGCTACATAATTGCTTTGAGAGTGGTAACAATGATTCAAAGGAATGGTAGTAAATTAGCACTACATTAGTCGCATTGTTGGGAGACTTTATGGCAATGATCATGAGTTCACATTTGCTCATGCATAGGCAAGGTGGAGCTCAAGCTAGAGTAAATGATGCTCTATATTCAACCCCCTTTAAGGTGTTAAAATGGGAGAGCTACCAAAGGATGTAATTAAACAAAGTTGTTAGAGAATGCACAAAGGAAAGGTTATGAGGACCAAGGTGCAAATGTGTATAAACTTTGAAAGTAAGCTATGGTAGCCAATGAGATGCTAGACAATATTGATTCAGAAAGGATTAAAGGATCTAATTAAGTGTGGGAGTAGCATTGTAAAGTGTAATGAATTGACCAAAAGCAAACAAATAGAATTGGGAGCAAGGTTATGGAGCATTTTATGTAGATCAAGCATAAGTCTTATCTCTTGTACTAGTGGTTATAGGACATTAGGTACAAGACACTTGTTAGTAGGTAATTCAAAGTGCTAAGCATTAGTCATAAGCTAAAAATTTAGCATGCACTTTTGCTATAAAGGTGACATCTATGGAAGCTACAAAGGTAGTGAGCATAAAATTGCAAAGGCAACTACATATTGGACGAGTTACAGAAGTAACGAGTTCAGGAGAGCTAGTGGATAAATGGCACTAGAGGATATTAGGATACTTTGAAAGGAAACTATAGAGGTAGCCTTTTGAGAAATTTATGAAGGGTGCATTTTGCCAAAAGAATACTAATGTTATGAAAGCAACAGCTCAATTTTAAGATGGGAAACATTCATAGCACTCAAAGAGACAAGTTTTGAATAGGTCAAGGGAGTAACTCAAAGAAGTAGGCTGAAGGCCCCCATGAAGTTTCCAGAGAGTAAGTAGATTCTTCATGGAGCCATATTAGATTAAGGCATCAATGAGGGCATGGATATATGAAGTGGGGAAGAATGTCATAATCTAGTAGTTATGACAATTCGATAGGCAAATGTGCTCAGATTAAGATGAGACTTAGTGAAAAAATCCAACATGTTGTGTTGGTCTTCTGGCTAAAAATTGGGATTGATCTGGCTAGTAAACTATTTTTTTTTATTTTCCTAAGTTTAGGAGTATTTTGGTCATTTCGAAAAGGTTCGATAATTTGGAGAAGTTTGAAAAACTTATATTTGTGATCCTTGCATTTTTATATTTGTGTTGGTTGGTTTTTGTGTGAATTGGACACTTAAAGCTTTAAGAAAAGGGTTTATGACAATTCGAAAAAAGTATGTCAACTCCTGGTGGAAGGCCTTTTGCTCAAAATGCTTTTTAAAAATGTAGAATGTCAGGAAAGCCTAGCGAAGCACTTGGACCTGAGCTAGGGATAATAGTATGTTAGCTTATGGCCATCCCCTATACTTAAAATTATGAAATAAGGTATAAACTAAATTAATAGAGTGTCTCTCTCTTTATTCAATTATCTCTTTCAACCCATTGTATCCAGAGACTTCATGGGTGAAGTGATCTTGTGATTTGGTATACATAGACACTTTGGTGATATTTGATTATGACTTATAGAATTGTGAGTTCCATTATCTTTACTAAGTGTGCCTCAAGTGAGTTTAAATGAGAAGGCTGGCATGTTCACTAAGAATGACATGCATGCACTGCACAGTTTCAACTAAAGAGCTATCGACTTATGACACTAGCTAGTATCCCAAAATATGATTATTAAATTGAAACCACCAATTGTTTGTTTTTAGGTCCTATACACTATGTTATATATACCAAACAAGCAAACATTAGAATGCACCATGGTCATAAAAGTGTTGCATGTAACTATAATCTTACTATTGCACTAAGTTTAACCACTATAATCTTTCGCAATTCTTATTTTACAATTATTGCAACTTTCTGTATTTATCTTTAAATTTGACAATAGCAATATAACCACAAACTATAATTTAATATCATAAATGAGACCATTTTATGGGAAATCCTTATCCATGATGATTAAAAATGTGGTCTAACTTGAGCCTCCATCAATTTGATAAAGGAATTTTAAACCTTTTTATTCTACTTTCATTTATTTAAATTTTTTTAATAATTGCAATTGTAATTTTAATGCATGATTTGTCTATGTTATTTATATAAAGCTTATTTGATTCATACTTATTAAGGAAAAATAAGTGGGACAATCTTGAGATTTTTTTAACAATATAAATATATGCATATTTAAAGTAACAAATCAAATTTGTCCTTTCCCTTCTTTTTTTTTTAAAAAAAATTCTTATTGATTATCCCATGTTGGTATTTGCAATAGTACTTATAATTACTGCAACAAATTAACACTTATGCTACAAATTATGTCATGAAAATTCTAAAATCATGACAATTTTATTTCTTGTCATGAGAATAAAAAAAATTTAAACAAATATGTAAAAAATAAAAAATTTATGCCATGGGAAAACTTTACCCATGGCAAAATATCACTTGTGTCATGAACTAAGTTACAGGAAAACATTTTTCATAGCAAAGTATCACTTATGCTATGAAAAAATTTACCCATAGTAAAATATTACTTGTGCCATAAAATTAAGCTATAAGAACACATTCCTAATGATAAGGTATCACTCATGCTATGAAAAAAATTTTCTTATGGTAAAATATCACATGTGCCATAAACTAAGTTATAAAAATACATTCCCTATAGAAAAATATTTCTTATACCATAAATTAAATTATAAGTATATATATCTTGTGACAAAGTATTATTTATTATATCATATAAGTTAGAAAAATTTATTTGTAACAAAATATTACTTATGAAACAAATTAATTTTATGAATAAAATCATAACCAAATACACCATTTTTGGTTACTACATATATAAAAAGCTATCTATAATAAGTGTAGCATGCTGCAATATAGTAAATAATTAAAAAAATACAAATATTTATATATTATAAGTGTTTAGCAAATAGCTAATTTATCACTTAAGTTAAAGGCCTTTAATTAATTAACTAAGTTAAACAATTATTTTAGGAATTTGGTAAACAACTTAATTGATTTACTGATTAGCCCCCAATCAATCAAAATAAAAAATTTGTAGAACATAATATTTTTCAATTAGCTGAATTATAAAATGTATGTAAAATAATAGAACTACCTATAAATTATATAGTTATGTTCTTTTATTATTTTTTTAAATAATAAAAATAGGAGTTGAACTCCAAACCTTAAGATATATAAGAAAAAGCTCGATTATCAAGCTTTTAACCATTTTTATTTACATGTGTACTAAATTTAATATCTATTAGAATGTAATAGTGTTTTAGAAATAATAAATAACTATTTAACTTTTCATCAATTAAATTTATAATAAAATTAGTATACATTAGTAAAATAAATATTATAATATATTAAAGATTGTGTTATATAATTATTCAATGAATTTTAATTATTTATATACTAAAATTAAAAATTAATGGGATTAATATGTACATATATATAATTTTTATATATACAAGAATCTTTTAATTCATTATTTGTTCTAATTTTTAAAATATTGCTTAAACAAAAATAGATCATTCAAGGTATAAAACAATATAAAAAGATTTATTTTTCATCACATCACATTATTCTAAAAAAATATATTGACAAAGAAGATATATATTATGAAAATACTAAAATCATTATATTATATATAAATAGTATGATTTGTGACATAAGTTATAACAAATTTTATTATAAAAATATGTAATAATAAATTTTACATTCATTATTGTAATACTAATGAAACTTTCATTAAAAAATTGAAAATAATAATTATGTAAAATCATGTCTAATTTAATAATAATTAAATATCATATAAAAAACTTTAAGTTAATTATATTTAAGGGAGTGATAGATATAAAATAGTCTAAATTTTTATTTATCCTTAATAATTCTAATTATATTAATTTCATTCCTTGTAAATATTTTGTATTAATTTCTACCCTTCAAAATAATAATTTAAATTATTTAGTCTATTGTTTTATAATTTTATTCATGTGTTAATGAATTGATAAATGGAAGGATAAAAATTAAATATAAATAATATATAAGAGATGAAACTAATACAAAAAATTCGTGAAGGGTTAAATGATTTAACTTATATTTATAAATGATAAAAATATGTATTATAAATAAAAAATTAAAATTAATTAATTTATATTAATTTTAATTTTAATTTATAATTAAAATTTAAATACACATAATAGTTTAAAGTTATGATTTGTGTGGATATTTATTTTATATAATTCAACTTTTATTGAATTAAATTTTAGAAAATAATAAAAAATTACTTGAAAGATGTAAAAATGTAACTTTTATTGTGTAATAATTCAATTATTAATAATTAATAAAAAATATTAATAAAGGGATAAAATTAACTAATTAATTATTTATATGAGATAAAAATGATATAAAATATTTGTGAAGAACAAATTTGATACAAGTAAAATTAGTAACAAAATAAATAGAAATTTAGTCTATAAAAATAATTTTTAAAATAAAATAATAAATTTTTTTAATATTAATGTATTTTTATAATATATATCTATATAATATTTTATTATATAATTAGATACGTTTAGTTTTATTTTTGAAGTTAACCAATCAATTAAAATTTTATATAAAATATATTGTATTATAATATTAAAGAAGCAAACTAGCATAACAGTAAAGCTTGACATTCTTTAACTTGGAGATTTAGATTCGCTTGCCTATTAATACAATTTGTAATTTCTGGACAAATAAAGTTTTAACTATTTACACTAGTTTGGCCATAAATGTTAATAGATTTTAGCAAATGTGCAAATAAAATGATAGGATAATACTATATTAAATTGACTAGATAATTAATTCAATTTGAATATATAATAATTATTTTAACTAGCTAAATTAGTTTTATAATTATTTTATTTTATTTTTTGTCACGATATTATTTGTGGTAATATAAGTTACTAATAACGAATATATATTTTTTGCCATGTTAGTATTTGTGACTAGAGGAATCTCTTAGTTACAAGTAAACCCATGGCAAAAAAAAAAATTATTTATACCATAGAACCTTTTTTTTTGTGGTAATTTCTTTGCCACACTCACTTGTGCCACAAGACCATTCAACTAGTATTTCTTTGGCTAAATAGCATAGCAATGTGGCACAAGTGTTTATTTGTTGTAGTGGATTGATAATTGCCTTTCAAGAAGAATAAAAGTTTTAATGTGTTTGAATTATGGTACAAATCCCTTTTTGAACCAAAAAAAAAAAAACTTCGTTACGTACAGTGTATTTAAATTGAAGTTATGTCTGTTTAACCAATCATTAAAAGAAAGAAAAGCACTTCATTGCATAAAATGTAGAAAATATATTAATGCGTCAAAACTAATGTATTTTTTATAATAATAATGAGAATTATTAAACTAATAAACACTTTTACAATGTGAAAGAAGGCATAATTTTCAAGAAATATTATATACTAGTTTAGTCATACATGTATAATGTTCTTAAAATTGGATCGGTTTGGCTAGTTCAACTAAATAGACTGGTATTTAGGAGTGAAAATGATTTCAAAGGATCCTTAAATTTGAATGGGACAAAAATTTGAGTTGGCTAGACCAAATTCACTTGGTTCATTCTCTTCCCTTCCCCCTCTTCTATCCGATCCAAAAGGTCAATATAAAAAAAAGGTTCTATCTAAATTTAAAGATTTATTATATGTTTAAAAAGCAAAATAGATGAAATTTCTCAAGTTATATTAACTATTATATTATTTAAAACACATCATGAATATTAGTATCAATTGAAATGATCTTTTAATGAACAATCATAAAATATTTTAAAATACAACTATCTCTCAAACTATCTTGTTTAGGGTTATATTTTTACATTTTGAAGCTTGCAACTTTATCATATATTTATTAAATATGAATTCTTATTATATTTACTTTATATTGAAATATATATCAAAAGTAGTATTCTATTAGTATATTTAAATCCACTAAAGTACAAATTCCAAATAAATGATAGTCTTGCAATTTGAATACAAGACATTATACTTCAATTCTGTTGGAAATTTTTTATATCTGTTTCTCTATCAATTATTCCTTCAACTACGTTACTCATAATTATAGTAAGATCAATATTTATTAGTATTTTAAAAATATAGTAATAAACTTCTACTAATTAAATAGATTTATTTATATATATATAATATATATATAATTTGTTATATATAATAATATAGCAATAAGTTTAATCATTCAATTTGACCAACTGAACCGGTCCAACTTTAATCCATTTATTTTGTTAGATCGGTAACCACTTCAAGTTTGAAAACATCGGTCATATATATGTAATTCCTTTGTTCGAAATGCAACTTTAATTCCCTTAAAATGTGAATCGGATGATTCTGGTTTCTTTATTTGATCTCTCTAAATACTTAATTTGATTAGTTTTCACCCTTCGTTTTCTTTTAGTTAGTTTTTAATAGAGGTTGTCTAAGTTGCATTATTTATGTCTATGTGGCTGCCTTATCAATGGCCATCTCAGCACAGAAACCAGCTTTCCTTTTTTTTTGCTTTTTCCCCTTTCTTCTTCGCCCTTTTCGGATTACTCTTTCGCCATCTCTTTCTTTGATCTCTTTCTGACAAAGTCACCGAATATTTTACCCACGATAACCACCTCACGTTACTCCATCACCAGCCTTCCATCCCACCTCTATTCTCTCTCCCGTCGTTGGCAAATATAAGAGGTCTAATCAGCTATTTCTTTAAATTTCAGCAAGTATTTTAAAGTTGTTCGCATGCTGTTAGCTCTTTGATTAGTTATTGTTATGATATTGAAGAATTTCTTCCTCAACAATGCTCTATCATTTTGAATCTGGAGCTAAAGGTAGGACATTTAACTTCTGTCCTCTCAAGGTTAACCATTGATTTGATTAAAAAATAAGGAAATTTTATTGTATATTTTGAAAAAATGTGATGGGATCAAAATTTTCGTTTTGTTATGAATAGATCAAAGACCTCCTCCTGTTTTGTTCTTTGATATTTTTAGTGTTTTTAAGTAAACTCTGCAAGGCGGAATTAAAAATAAGATTTCATTTCGTTTCTATATAAATTCTTTTAAAAAAAATGGTATTTGGTTTGAAATAAAAAAGATTTTATTTTATTTATAATTTTTAAATTAATTACATTTGTATCATTATCAAATCCATTCAATTTAATCAAAATTTCACTATAATTTATTTAATTTAATTTAAAAAATATTTTATATAAAAATTTCACCCTCTTTTTAGCATTTATGATACCATCAAAATCTATTTTTTAATTGAATTTCATATGTTTTTTTAATATATTTCAAACAAAATAATTCATTTATAAATAAATTAAAATTATTATTTTTAATAAAGTTTATAAACAATAGAATTTATTAATTTATAAAGAAATTGAAATCATTTGTATTAAAATAAAATAAAATTAATTTTTAGAAATGTTGCATGTAAACAAACCTTGAAGAAAGGTTAAATGAACTTTAAAGTATAATTTTGATGGGGAATATAAGCTAACTCAACATCCTGGTCATTAGACTTCAAATCCTCATAACACTGCATATTTCGAAGCCTTCGATTATGGAACACATTTGATTTCAAGGTACATAATCATTGAAGTTAAAGGTTCTAAATTTTAATTTCTTTCACAACAAAACAGTTACTTTGTCTCAGTTATTCCTTTTAAATGATGAGAATTTCCTACATGTATGGTAAGGATTCATCCATGGCGAAGTTAATGAAAATTGGATGTTCTGTTTCAGAGCACAAAATTTTTATCCTTTTTTTTTTCTGGACAAGTTGTCCAATGGCAAAGACTGAATGCTCTATTTCTATCAGAATGCTTGTCAAATAGAATTCTCCACAAATCTGACAAGATGCTTGTCAATCTTCACAGCTTCCACGCAAAGCCACCGGCCTTGATCTTTCTAATGCAGCCGTGAAATGTACGCCAATATTCTTCGGTGAATCTAATGGAATCACATTTCTAAAAATTTTGACTTTAATCTGAGCTACATTTTGATTTTGGGTGAAATTTGACTATCTAACCTAGAAATTGCAGCTGGCTTTGGCTTCAACAGGTACAAATCCTCTCTCTTGCCTTCGATGGAAGCTAGGGCAAATAGTTTATTTCTGTCAAATTTTTACAAGTTTTAAATATAAGTTTTCAAAAAATAATTATAATATTGAGGGAGGGAAATTTTGTTGAGAGAGATGGCCCCTTTCTTTTGTGCACTTGTCAAGTCATATTAAAAGTGGGTTGCATTTTTTTATTACACGTTGGACTTCTATTAGCCAAGTTAGTGGTACCGTTACCGTTTAAAATTTAACAGTTTGGATTGGTTTGAGCTAATTCGCATGTTAGAAGAGTGGAAATAGATTTTTAAATTTAAAGAAACCAAATGCAACCAACTTAAATATCAGAAGATCAAAAATGTATTTAACTTTATTTTCTGTTAGCTAGACATATGTGCGAGAGATAGTACCTTATGAGTAAAGATGATGATCTCAAATTGGTCACCAATCACCATCATAGGTAGAAATTGGGTTAAGGAGTCCTCCCAGAGAACAATGATGATCAGTTTGGAAAAACACAGGGCATAAATGATTATAGCAACCATTTTGATAAGAATTATCCTGCAATTACATTATATTACAAAATAAATTTATGAAAGAACTATTGGAGGAAATAATAAATTAAATAGGGTGCCAAGAAATTGGAACTCACAGTCTAATAATTGAAGAGTCCAGTTTTATTATCTCAATACAGTTCTGTATAGACCTTGTTGTCAGAGAAATAAAGACATACAAAAAGGAAAAAAATAGTTAGAGATGATCAAACATTTTTTTTCTAGAAATACATCTCGGAAAAGTTGTTCAAAAAATAAAAAAAATTTCAGAAAAGTTTTAAGTTTAAATTTAAAATATTTAAGGCCCACCGAAATTGGGATATATTCAAGGAAAGAATACACACACACACATAAATGCCACGCACACTTGATTGTCAACTTCCACCTTTTTAGTTAGATCAAAAAATTATTTTTAATTTAAAAAATTAATGCAGTAATTAAGGGTATAAAAGTAATTTTAATAGAAAATTAAAAAATTAAAATATTTAAATTAATTTCACTCATTTATTTGCATTTTTGTAATAAATATACTCATTAATTTAAAAATTATTGATGGGGAATTGACTTTAATACAATTTTTTATATTTTATTATTATTAAATTAATAGTATTTTTTTATCAAAATGAAAGAGTGGAGATTACTGGCCTTCACATATGGACGTAAAAAATTAGCAATTCATGTACACACACTACCTCAACTCCTCTGCGATACACGAGATTCAACTTTTAGTTAAAATTAATATTAATATATATATGTTTCATGTTTTACAAATAAATATTAAAAAATTATTATATGATTAATATAATTTGTATAGTTAAAAAATTACAATTAAAAATATAAAGATATACATATACATAAATACACACATTATTCTCCTTCTCTAAATTGTCTATAAAAGTCCTCTGTTTTATGAAAAAATTAATGTAACATACTTAAATCAGTATTCAGTATTCAAAAAATAAAAACGAAACCCTAGATTAGATATTCTATCCATCAAACCTACGTATTCCATAATTAGTTTGAAAGTATAATAGTTAGTATTTTTACCAATAAATACATTATTTATGACTTACTATGCATTACCACTATCATGATTTACAATATTGGCATACACAAATATTGCATTGAGAATATAAAATGTATTTAATAAATAAATAAATTATTTTACATTATACAAACATTCTTCTTAGAAATGGTTTTAAATTTGGTGTGTTTGAAACGTCAACTAAAAAGAATATTAGTGGAACCATAAAATTAACAATTAAAGTTCAATATAATTTAAATTGTAGTAGAAATCTATTATAATAATTATTTAATTTAGCAACAGTATAAAAGAGTAGTATTGTAGATAAAATATTTTAAGAATATATCTATAATGTAAATTTTAAATATATATTTGTTGTAATTATAAATAATATATATTTAATATAAATTAAATTAATTTTAGTAGAATGAAGTGATAACAAACATAAAATACATGTTCATATAAGAATTGTAATTATAATAATATTAGTTAAATAAGTGAGAGTACTTAAACGATTCACAATATGGACATATACAAATAATTTACTAAGAATATAAAATATGTTTGAATAAAATATGAAAAATCAAAGGTATTCAATTAAATGCTCTTTGATATAAATTTTTTTAAAGATTATTTTCAGTTAATGATATAAATACATATATGTATATAGATAGAGAAAATTACTTAAATATCTATTATTATTTTATTATTATTAAATTAATAGTATAATTATTTTTTAATCAAATTATATATACAGTTTACTAATATCTATCTATCTATCTATCTATCTATCTATATATATATATATATATATATATATATATATATATATATATATGTATGTATGTATCTGTGAAAGAGTACCTGCCAACCAGCTTCGATGCTGTTGACATCTACATTACGATGCACATCACCAGCCAAAATCCAAACTTGAGCCAAACTAAATTCAGTATTTCAACTCGAGCACACCATACGTTTATGTCCACCTTGCTTCCATGATACTTTTCTCCCTGCGTCACGCCATACTAAATGCCCCCAGCATGCCAAAGAAAATAAAACGCATCAAATAATTTTGCACTGACCTTATTCACCATAGACACAGACGAGAGATAATCAAATTAAACATTAAAACAATAAGTACAAGTCCTGTGCACCTCAGTGAATTTTAGAAATATTATATTGAATATCGATATTTTTCTCTAAAATTTACTGCCAATATAATTATAGCAAAAAATTTATCCTCAGTCCCCCAGGGCATTGTACTTAATATTTTAACTCTGCATTAAAATTGATGGAGATGAAAAAATATAAGTGAAGTTGATTAATATATTTTAACTTAATATTTTTGTCAATTATTTAAAAAAATTTTATTATTTATTATCATTAAATTAATAATATAAATTTTTATCATTCAAATAAAAAAAAAACCTCCACCAATATAATGCATAACAATCTTCGTATATATACACTCTTTATTTTGATTTTATACAAAAACATCCTTGAAACATGGAAATAATAAAGAAAGCGGAATGGCAAATGGTAACTACAGGCCCCGCTTATTATTAAGCATTAAATGCATATTCCAAACCAATCACATTAAATATTTTATTTCCTGTTTTTAGTAATATGATAATAAATAACGCATTAAATACTTTATTAAAATAGAAATAAAACATTATTCTATTATTAAATGTATTATCATTTATTATATTAATAAAAAATAGAAATAAATAAAGCATTTAATTTTATTAGTTAAGGATATGCATTTAATACTTAACAACAGCCTGTTTGTTAATATTTTCCTTTCTTTTATATATACTAAAATAAAATAAAATAATATAATATATATTTTTACTTATTTTCTAAAGATATTTAGCTGCCAAAGCCAATAAGATAATCAATTAAAAAGAAAAAAAATCAATATCTTTATCATATATAGTCAATTAGTTCGAATCTCACTGATTTGTATAGTTAAGCATTATTTTTATTATTTTTAATTAATAATTAGAGAAATAAAGCTTTATTCTAAATTTAAAGGTTTGTTTGAGAAGGATTTTTTTTTTGGTTAATTGAGTATAGAAAACGTTTAATTTTTCTATTTTTGAGCATTCCCAATACTTATCTTCATTTTATATTTGGACTTTAAGAATTTATGTAAAAAGGATTGATGTTAAAAATAACGCTTTGTGTTTTCAATTAAAAAATATAATAAACGTGCTGAAAAAGGCATTTTCTATTTTACATTGAATTAACTAGAGTGTAAAATTTTGAAATTTTATTATTATCTTGCTTTACTAAATAAATATCTTCAGAAAATTAATAAAATCAATTTTTTATTTAGTATAGGAGAAAACTTTAAAAAAAATAAAGAAAGAAGACGAAGAAATAACAAATTAAGAGCATAAGAGAGAGTAGTTAAATGTGTTGGATTATATTTCTCTCTCACCATTAAACGAATATTTCCCTTTTGAATTAGATGTCTTTGTAGCCATTAGATGAAATTAAACTAAAGGGCGTAAATTTAGTCAAGTAATGTTAAGAAACTCCATTCTTTTATTTGGATGAAAACAATAATGCTATCAATTTTAAAATCATAAAATAATAAAGAGATTTATAGTTAATTTGTTATTATTAACAACTATTTCAATTAATGAGTACATTTATATAAAAATAAAAAAGTATGAATCAGATTAACTTAAATATTTTAAAAAATAAAATTATTATAACAAAAAAAATGATAATTCCAATTTTTACCATCAAAATTATAAAAAAATTATTATATATTAAATGTGAACTAAAATGATAGTTTTTTTAATACAAATTAGTGTATAAATTGTCATTTTTCATGTGGTGCTATGACATCAAATGTTACATATATATTAAATAATTTGTTACTATTAAAAATAAAAGATAAAAAATGCATGATTTTACTATCACCTTAAAGAATCGAATGCCGCCCATGTTCTAATTGCGTATTTGAACCAACTTTTGTACTTGGATCGGGGGTTAATTATTGACCCATATATACCATTAGGGTCAAGAATAGAAAACTGAGTTACTCCCATTCCATCCGTTAAATACTTAGTTTTTTTTTAACATTTTTTTATGTAAAAAATTATAATAATATTTTTATTATTAAAACATAATTATTTTTAAACAGAAATTTAATTAATAAAATTTTTTTAATTGACATTTTGAAGAAATGATAAAAATATAAAAAAAGGAAGTTATAGATTATTTTAGCTCTAAAACAGGAAAATTAGGAACTAGAAATAATCTTTTTATTTTAAAAATAATCCCAAAAAAAAGAGTAGATTGTCTTGATTTTAAAATATAAATTTAAAAACAATATTTATAATTATATTTCTAAAATTTTGTAATAAAATTTAAAAAAATATGAAATTAAAACAGACATTTTAATACATTTATTTTTAAATATTAAATTAAAAATTTTCATGTATATAATTTTCTAAATAATCACTCTATATTTTTCCAACGTTAATACTATTCAATTTGATTAAATTATTTTGTTAATTTTATGGGAAAATTATAATACTTTAAACTACATATAAAATATGACTCATTACGGATTCATTGAATGTTTAGAGTGGAACACAATTATTCCTATTTGATTGTAATTTAATTTTAGTTTTGATCATAATTAAAATGTCAGTCACAAAATTATATATATAGTCCACGTACTATTTATAACTTTTAACATATTTGTTATAGGTCTCAGAAAATTTGGAATTGTATCATAAGCAAACAAAGTGAAATTTTAAAATGAATTTCTTTCTAAAAGATCATTCATACAATTAATTCAATTTATTAATATAAATTAAGAAAAATATTTTTACCTCTTCTAATTGTAATGTTCTAAAAATTTATTCATAGATTCAAATGTGCCTTCTCTAAGGCTAATTCATATGATTGAGCTCTACTCCACATTTCCTTGTGCTAACAATGATGGGAGGCAACTATTTTAGAGAAAAAGAAAAAAAATATGGCAATTCTTCAGAATTAGCTCCATACATAAGTATACATGTATTGATGGTAGACAACTACAATTCTTGTACTCGCTAATGTCAATCTTATTATAAGTATTGTCTATAACTCTTGTATATTTACTTTTATAGTTATCTCATAACTTACCCATCAAGTAAGTTTTGAATATAATTCTAACAAGATTTTTAGGAATTCTAATCAAAATAAATATCTCAAAAAATTATCTCATAAATAAATAATTTATTTTTAAAATATTTTCTGACAAAATGAACTAATAAATAAACTTTATTTATTATTTATGCCTTCTTAATCTAGCACAGGACAACATCCAGCCTCCAAAAGTCTCCATTTTGGCCATAACATAGTCACCTACAACAGATTGTTGATTTGGGTTCCTTTGCATAATTGTTTCCTTAGCATCTGCTCTGTCCTTTGCTATAACATTTTTATGTACATTCTTTTGTTTTACTATCTATTGATCCTCTTTATCTCCATTTGTTGCTCTTGGAATCTTTAAGATTGGACAATCATCTTTTCTATAACTAAAATGACCATATACAAAGTAAATAAGGTGCGATCCTTCATATTAGACTAGTAGAATCTATTTTTTAACCATGACTTTCTAAAATCAATTGCTTTCCAAAATCCACTTCCACACACATTCTTGCAAATCCTCCTCTCTTTATAAGATATTGATTTTCTTGTTTGTAGTGTGTGAAGGTCTACTTTCAAAGTTCTACCAATCTTGTTCCTAAGCCTTTAAAGGAATCTTTGATTATAATACTCTAGGTGTAGTCTTAGAACACAAACCTAAATAATCAATTTCTCATACTAATAATCATATGGGTTAAAATCTCGTCCCCATTGTTGAACCACTAAATAGTGATTAACAATTAACCACAGCTCATTCTCTAGGGCATTGTAATTGTCCTTCTTTTCACTGAATTGAGTAACATAATAGTCATTCCCAATGTCTTTCATGGTGAAACTTCCTTTCAAACACCATATCTTTTCTAATCTTGCTTTAAGAAAGTAGAACCTTAGTTTCTTCCCTATCAAGTTAAGGATCAAGGAGGATCTCTAAGGTTTAGACCATTCTCTTCTTTCATTCAAGCTTACCTCTACTATTGGATAAAAAGGATCTTGTAGTTCAATTAGAATCATTAGATCTTCCACCTCTTTCTTCATCTTCTCTTTCTACAATAATGTCTCACCGTCTTCCTCCATATTTAAATTATGGGTGTCATCTATATTCATCAATTTTTCTTTATAAGATTGGTTCAGGGAAGAATTATGAGCAATCTTCCAAATACTATCCTATCTTTGTTCAACATCTCTAGAAGTTATAAAATCACTCATTAAAATCTCACCTCTATCATCTTCATTATTTGAAGATTTTACTGTTTTTGCACTTCTTTCTAGCAAGTCCATTTCTTCCTTAACAGACCTCCAAGGTTCTCAAAGCTCCTACCTTCTACCATTTTTTACTTTTATCATTTATTAGTCCTTTTATTTTAACTTTTAGCACAAGATTTAATTTAAAAAATATAATAATTAGTACTATTTTTGTTCATGGAAAATAAACTAAGCCATGGTATTCCATTTGTGCTCGAAAACTTTAATTTTTTTTTACTTTTTTATGAAATTTTTTATTAATTTTATTTTTTTAAAATATTAATTTGTTTAATTTTATTTTTAAAAAGATGAAATTAAATAAATGATCTTTAAATAGAGATCGCTTAAAAGATGAAATCAAATATATTAATATTTCACAATGATAAAAGTGATAAAATATATATTATTGAGAAGATATGTAGAAATTTAAATCCTACATATATAAAAAAGGGAATTTATTATAGGAAATAATGTAAATCTATTTATCTTATTTTAACAATGTGAAATTAAATAATGGAATAATCATGTTATTTCACTTATAACTTTTTCTTATTATTTTTTTATAATGATTGGAATGGGTAAAACAATTTTCAAAAAATACCATATCTCACTTGAATTAGAGATTTTGGATGTATTATAAATTTATATTCAATGAAATTTAAATTTAGAAGTTGATACTTACATATCTAAGATAAAGGAATGTGCTTGGCAAGAGGAAGAGCTTTCCTTTCACGTTCTTCCACAATTAGCCTCTGTATATGTTTTTCAAATGTAAGATCAAGGTTTCCAATCATAGTAGCAAAAGGTATTCTACGAATGCAAGTTATTCATTTTAATTTCAATTCAGGGTTGCTTAAGATAAAGATGATGAATTTGGTCTAATTAATGTGACATGGAAAAATTTTTCCCATAAAAAAAATCAATGATGAAATAGGAATAACATACCAACTAAGAAATTTGCACCAATAAGAGAATGAAAATCATTAAATTATGAATGTTGGGAGTAGTTTAAATATTTTGCACAGTTGATAGGTGTTATTTACTTAGTTTTATATATGATAGGGGACAAATGCAACCACTCCAAAATTAATGGTAATAATTTACATTTTTCTCATCTTCGATTAGACCTATTTTCAAATAAAATTGCATTATTTTGGAGTAGAAGTTGCATCATGAATTATGAGCTAGTGGTTGTGGTAGGTAATGTCATCCTTATTTGAAGAAGTTTAGACATGTCACATGTGAAATTCAAAAAACTATAGATGAAAATCAATGAAGTGTCAACATAGTTGTGGTATGCAAACAAAAACTTTATTTTCAATTATAGATAAAAGTTAGTAAGGTCTCACATAATACTAGACCATATATAATGAACTTTCTTTGGTGAATATAGCTAGATATTAATACAAACATGGTTATAGGACTAAAAACTTTATTAAATGGATTTTTCTACATGTAATTTATTGTGGCCAGCCACTTCAATTGCTTCTTAGAAAAAAGTGATGGATCGAATAAACAATGATAATATATGATTCCTGATTTGATGATTTGGATAAGTGTGACCATCTCCATGCTTAGATATATAGTGCCCCATCCTAGTAAGGTTCATTGTAATTTCTATGAAACTCCAAGAGAATAAATAATTTTGCATTTCTTTGTTCATCTTCTTCCATGTTTTTGTTATCGTGGACTTGATATGCTCTCAAGCACATTCTTTAGAAGCTTTATTCTCAGTCATGTGGCATTCGATTGATTTAGGAACATCACCTATCTCCATTTCACATTAAAATAAAAATAAAAATTTATTTGTTATTGTATGTTGTTTTTAGTTTAAATTTAATTCATTGTTAGTGTAAATCAATTTTACATTATTACTCACTCCTATATTATTATGTTATTAAAAATTGTTATATCTTTCTTATTGCTGATAAAAATTCTTAATTACCATTTTTTTAATAATATATCATTCTTATGTTCACTAATAGTATAAAATATTTTACATTAATAGTGCATCAAATTTAAACTCTCATTTTCTTCTAAAAAAAGGTAAAACATCTTTATTTGATTTCATTCCCATGATTCTTTGAAAGTATCTTCTACTAATATTTGTTTCGAAAAACTTGAACCTTGAATTTATAGGTGCTAATGGAGGAAAACAGCAAAATGAGTGAGTGGAAACCATCCTTCCTTCCTTTATGTTTTCTCTTTGAAAGTTATGTACATATATATAGTATGCAACTAGATATTGTTCTTGTATGATGGTGAGCTGTGAACTTTGATTTTGAAACTTAAAAGGTGTTTTCAAGAACAATATATGTTGGGGTTTTTGAAACAAAATTACATGAAACTTTGAAAGTAATGTTTTGGCTAATTACTTTGAAAAGAAAATGAAAAGTGGTTTGAAAAGATTTGGATAATGTTCATGAAAGCAACTTATAGGAAACTACTCCTTGCTAAATCAGATTTAACCTTATGCCCTAAAACTTGTATATGCTAGAAGTAGAAACAAATTTGAGCTTAGAAGTTCAAGTAAGCTTATGAGTTCCATAGGGAAAACTATGAGATCCTCACTGCTATAAATTTGCTTCATAACATTATTGCATTAACTTCAATCAAATTAAAAATTGACATATATAGTAGTGTGGTGGCATTTTTGAAATTATGAGCAACTTATAACATTTGTTTTTAATTAGAGTTAGCATTATAATAATATTGCAAACTTTTAATTTTCATTAGTATATAATTTCCTAAATAATCACTCTATATTTTTCCAATGTTAATACTATTCAATTTGATTAAATTATTTTGTTAATTTTATGGGAAAATGATAATACTTTAAACTACATATAATATATGACTCATTACGAATTCATTGAATGTTTAGAGTGGAACACAATTATTCCTATTTGATTGTAATTTAATTTTAGTTTTGATCATAATTATAATGTTAGTCATAAAATTATATATATAGTCCACGTACTATTTATAACTTTTAACATATTTGTTATAGGTCTCAGAAAATTTGGAATTGTATCATAAGCAAACAAAGTGAAATTTTAAAATGAATTTCTTTCTAAAAGATCATTCATACAATTAATTCAATTTATTAATATAAATTAAGAAAATTATTTTTACCTCTTCTAATTGTAATGTTCGAGAAATTTATTAATAGATTCAAATGTGCCTTCTCTAAGGCTAATTCATATGATTGAGCTCTACTCCACATTTCCCTGTGCTAACAATGATGGGAGGCAACTATTTTAGAGAAAAAGAAAGAAAATATGCTAATTCTTCATAATTAGCTCCATACATAAGTATACATGTATTGATGGTAAACAACTACAATTCTTGTACTTGCTAATGTCAATCTTATTATAAGTATTGTCTATAACTCTTGTATATTTACTTTTATAGTTATCTCATAACTTACCCATCAAGTAAGTTTTGAATATAATTCTAACAAGATTTTTAGGAATTCTAATCAAAATAAATATCTCAAAAAATTTATCTCATAAATAAATAATTTATTTTTAAAATATTTTCTGACAAAATGAACTAATAAATAAACTTTATTTATTATTTATATATAGGAAGTGTTATCTTAAAAATTGTCATATATTCTCTCTTTCTCTAGAGTAGTTGTCATGCACCTTTGCTAGCAAAGAGAGATATGGAATGGAGGTTGATCCTATGAACCATCCTTAGAGCAAGCACATTTGAATCATTCAATCGAAGTGATAGAACACATATAACAAAAGAGATAAAAATAATTTTCTTATTTTATATTAACCAATGAAATTAATTGCATGAGAGTTCTCCCTAAGATGAAAATTCAACTGAAAATTTTAAAATTTCATTGCATTTTTTATATAATACAACCCAAATTTTCAAACAATAATATGAGAACCAAGTTAAGTTGAAATTCAATTCAAGATGACTCAATAATTGTATTAATTTTTTCCATCTTGTGATATTAAAAAAAAATTTTTGCCATGACAACTTGCATTGGTTCTGTATAGAGGTGTTAAAATAAGTTAGATTTAACGGGCTAGTTTGAGATTAGTATAGTTTTGCTTAACCTAGAATTAGAATTGGTACAAGTATAAAAAATGATAATAGTGGTCAAACCTAACAAGCGACTGAGATTAATAAGTATTAACCCATTGTATTATTAGGCTAATCCGTTAGTCTAATAATAGTAGTAAATAATAAATAAATAATTTATTATTATATATTTATATATATATTAATATAATAGTTTTAGTATATTAAAAATATACTTTAATATATATATAATATTAAAATTATATATATTAGTAATATTAAATAAATGTTAATATTAAAATTAATAAATTTATATATTTAATATTGTCAACATATATAACATAATTTTTTCAAAATAAATAATTAAATTAAAATTTAAAAATATTTAATATTAAAATTAATCAATTTATATATAATATTGTTAATACTTGTTACAAAAAGTTATTAAAATAAATAATTATATTAAAATTAAAAAAATAATAAAAATTGTGTGAGAAATTTAATTTATCAGCATAAAACTAAAAATTAATATAAATAATTACGCAAAATAATTATTATAACTAAACATATATAAAATAATTATTATAACTAAATAAATATATTAATTAGAGTAATAAATTATAAATTATTATTAGTATAGTAAAATAGTGATATATACACATATATGTTATGAATTTAGCTAACAAAATATTTTATCCATTTTAATTAATACTTTTTTTATTCTAAGTCCCATAATTTTTAATTACTCTTCTATTAGAAGGATTTTCATATTAAAAAAATATTGTACTTTGATTTATTTTCTTACTATTTTAGTTATATCTATTGTTAATAATAATAAATTTTTAAACAATAATAATTAATTTTAATTAACCAATAATGTGAAATTAATAATAAATAAATAAGTGATATAATAATAATAACAAGTTGCAAAACCTACCTAGAACAGTCTGGTAAAAGTCAACTAGGGAGTGGAATTGGGATTAGTGTAATAATAACCTGATTTGATCCAATTTATTAAAAGGTAGTACAATCTAAAATTAATTTGATGTACAATTTTTATCTATTGGGTTAACTTATTAAACTTGAGTTAAGCCATTTTGGTAGGTTTAGTTCCACAACCTAAAGTCCAGATGTCCAAGTCATAGTTATGAAATTAAATGCAACCAACATCATAGAATCGCTATCTGAAACGGAAATTATAATGAAATTCTTTCATATTCTATTATGTCTGAAGGTTCCATAGGAACCATGTTGGTTAACTGTGACATGTGAATATGACAGTGAGATAGGAGATCCCTTGATGTGGTTAATCTGGTTCACATGGAACCTTACAACACAATAGAATACGTGAGAAATGCATTATAATTTTTGTTTCACATAATGATTCAACGTTGTTGGTTTGCATGACAATCTCGTGACTGTCGCTTCCCCACCTGACGTTCAGGTTGCGAAGCCGATGCATGACAAAAATGATTCTTTTAATATCGCAAGATGAACAAAGAAAAAATTAATAAAAATATCTAATCCCCTTTTGAATCAAATTTATATATGATTTGGCTTTGATACTATTGTTAAAAAAAAATTGGAATTACACTATATGTAAACATAATAGAATTTTAAAATTTTAAAGAAAAAATTCCTTCATAAAAAATCACAAATGCAATTAATTCAATTCATTGATAAAAGTTAAAAAAAAAAAAATTTCACCTCTCCCTCCATTAGATGTGTTCTAAAATTTCAATTAAGAGATTCAAGTGTACCTCATCTAAAAATTTCCGTACTTTTTTCAAGATTAGACATGAGTACACATATATTGGTTGTTGATAGCAATTCTTATAGTCATTATTGTCAATCTAATTCTCAATATTCTCTACAACTCCTGTAGATTTATTTTTATAGCCATCATATGATTTGCCTATCAAGTAGATTCCTACTAGAATCCGAATAAAACTTTTAACAATCTCAATCAAAATAAATAATATCTCAAAAATTATTCAATAAATAAATAATTTATTTATTTCTAAATTATTTTTTATGAAATAAATCAATAAATAAATTTATTATTTATTATTTATTTTGGGAAGTATTATCCTAAAATAAATAAATAAATTCTTTATTTATATTTATTTCTTTTCTCCCATCACATATCTTATAAATAAATAAATAGATGTAGATACACATCTGAATTTTATATATGTGACTACTCAGTAAACTAGAGTCATGATTAAATTAACTCCACTAATTTAATATTTAAAATTAATTTTATTAATTCTAAATTGCAAAATTTATGGTTAACGTCTAATAATATGTCATGAACTAGTTAATATAGATTATAATATAAATATTTTTCAATTGTAATTAGCATGATATATAATCATTTCATCATACAATGTTGTAGTTAAACTTAGGACGTGGTGCATTAGTTGAAATTCTAGTCAATCAGCTACTAAATATGTAATCTATAATTCATGATTTATTGTGTGAAATTAAAAAAAAGGAATTATTTCACACCATCTTGGGTAAGGATTTTCAAGTCATGATTCATAAGATAATATAACACATTTTCTTTTCTTTGTGAAAAGTGATGAATTTTTTTATTAACATTCACAAATCTTTATATATGATAAAGTTCTAACCAATAGATATCCTTTGGATGACTTCTAAGAATTAAAATAATATTAAAATAAAACATATCATATATAAAATTACCATGATATCTTAAGTCAAAGGATTAACCTTGCACCAATGCAACAAAAAAAATTTTCAATTCAACTTATCTACATAGAAACTCTTAGATGGGTTAGCTTTGTAAACTTATTTATCTAATAAACACCTAAATATGTGTACTAGTGTCACCACACTAATATTTATGAAACCAGACATCCTTCCACTTGTGTATGCATCACATATACTAGTTTATTTGAGTCATTAGCATTCATTCCCCATAACTCTATGACTAGAAGCATTTTAAGATATAAGTTTATAAGAAATATATTTTATAATCAACATCTTTATGCTCAACCATATTTCATAGGCCATCTTGATTTTCAAACTTTATCAAACATAAATAATAACTAAATAATTGATCAAATGAAAACATTTATAAGATGTTCCTACTACACATATATACTTAGCTTGTAGGACACAACTCTAACAATATGTACTATGTATAAATTGTTAAATGTATCGTGACATTTAGAAATTATTATATATAATATATATAACCCAAATTTTATAGAATCTACATGCTAATATGTAGGCTCTATTTGGCACAATTAACTAATAAATTAATTAGTAGCTAAAAAATAAGTTAATAACTAATAAGTTAATTGAAAATTGAAAGTTTATAACTAATAACTTATAAGTTAACTAATTGTATTGGAAATATTTCCTAAAATTGGGTGTTAGATTAGTTGGAAAACATAAAATGACAAAAATAGACATATTAATATAAATAGATATATCAATTAAATTAATTCATATATATTTTGAGATCAAGTTGTGTTAATATAATCAAAATATTCAATATAAGAATATAATAACTTAAAATTTAATTAATTATATTTATGACATTACATTTTTGTTTATTTTTATTCAAATAATAATATAGTAACCTAAATTTTAATTAACTATATTTGATTACATTACATATTTATTAACTTATTTATTTTTCATTTATTTATATTGAATTAATAAAGATATATCAAATATCTATTTACATCATTAGAATATAGTTATCACTTAATTAAGAAAAGAGAGGCAAGTCTAGAAAAAATTTGAAAAATTACTATCTTATAGATTATAAGCTATTTTAAAAAATTTATCAAATAAATGTTTATAAACTACTAGTTTTAGTGCACTAGACGTATCTAAAACTTAACTTATAATTTATTAATCAGGTTAATAACTTATAAACTAATTAATTTATTTGTTGTTCTAAATGCATTTATAAAAGTAGAACACATATGTGATACATGTCAATCTATTAATAAAGAAGGCTTCAAAAAATGCCACATGGCAAAATGCATAGCAACAATGCAACTAAATATTACTATTATTGCCATATGAGAAAATACGTGACAAAAAATGCAATCAGATAATAATATTAATTGATTTCTAAATTAAAATTAATCAAGATTTTTAATTTTCAAATAATAAAAATGATATGCTAATTTTTGTTTTTAAAATACAATTTAAAATGATCATAATATTTAATGACATTTTAACAATAAATAATAAAAAATATTATTTGTAATGAAAACATATGAATTTACCCAAAAAAATAGGACAATTATATTTAGTTTTAATAAAAATGTAAAAGAATTATGATTTAATATTTAAAAAATTCATATTTTTAAAAACATGGAAAACATTTAAATATATTTTTAAATATCTTTTTAATTTATTTTTATTAATAATTAAATAT
The DNA here is from genome assembly GCA_020226215.1 of Sindora glabra. NCBI lineage: Eukaryota > Viridiplantae > Streptophyta > Magnoliopsida > Fabales > Fabaceae > Sindora > Sindora glabra. The sequence goes on from CM035226.1 coordinate 98,944,582, forward strand.
TGTGATTAGTAGATAAATAGGATCAAAGGTAAATGGTTAAGAAAACCTCTATTAATTTAACGTCCAAACCAAACAGGATTGATATTAATGTAAAATTAAATAAATATTATAATTAGAATGTTATAAAATGCTACATGAATGTTTTTGGTTTGGGTAGGTATTCCCACGGATTTTTGCTTTCTCATGGAATTTCTTGTGAAAAATCGGCATGTGGTAAATCACTTTCTGTGGATTTTAACCACTGCAAATTTTTTTTAAAAAAAATATTTCCTGCAAATTTTAGCCGTATCAATATTTTTTAAAATTAAAAAAAATATATTTTCCATATTTTTTCTATGGAAAAAGCTACCTTAAAATTATTAAAAAATAAATAAATAAATTCAAATTTTAAAATTATCTAGTTTTTGAAAAATCTATAAAAATTATTTAAAAGCGTCTAACCCTTGTATTAAAGAAGAGAAACCAGAGCATAGTGACCTCTAAAATTTAAAAATTATTAGTAAAGAAACGCCACACAGCTTATGTCAAAGATAGAACTCTAAAGTCAGAGAAACCAGAGCGGAATGATGGTCAATAGAAGTCAAAAACAATGATTTATTAATTGAGGAACCAATCCTCTTTAAATGTGATCAAAGGATAATTTTTTGAGTTATGGATGGCGGTGCATAAGCTCCAATTAGATAGCCTAAAAATACTAAACCTTGTACTCATACTCCACTTGAATAAATTGGTGGTGTGTTTCCAAGACTTTGTCATTATAAGTCTATTTATTTCATATAAACCACAAGCCTCCCGAAAAGCCACATGGGTCCTATTTAAAAATTCCGTCCCATCCAATTGCTATCATAACATCATTGGCTCACTTACCATGAATTCTTGGTTCAATAACTAACAACGTCCCCACTGAATGCAAAGAGACCAGTTCTTTAATTTGTGCAGCAAAAGATAGGGCGCTTACACCATGAACATTTTAACTTATGATATTCATAAGAAAAGGATAACAAGAAGAGTCTAACATTAAAGACCATGTCCATGAGAGACAAAAATAAGATCACCAGTTATCGTAAAGGATGCTATTCCATGTGTATGCCCACTAGGCTTTCTAATTCTTTAGATAAGTTGCTTGTATAGAGCTTCATAAGTTTAACTGCTTCTAATTCATCTAGCAGTTTTAGAGGAAGAGAGCTTGTTGTAGTTTAAGTTTTCAACACCATTGAGATAACTTTTGTGGACTCCACCTACATTGCCAAAGTCTTACATTCATGGTCTCCTATTTTGCTTGTATCCATACTAAATAAACTTTCTATAGATGGCTCACCTATTTTGAATGTGCAATTAGTTGGTCGTAAGCCTTCTCGGGCTACAAAATGACTAGCCCATTATTTTTATTCATAACATCCGAAAATTGCTTCTTAATGATCATTAAATGATGTTTGACACTTATTGAACTACGTTTACTTGATCTTGAATACATTTTATCCCATTTGTTTGTTTCTTTATGGTCATTCATTGCACCCTTTAACTTACTTATGTGATTCTTTATTATTTCCATATTAGCATCTATAAGATCTTTCATTTCCAAATCTCTTAAAGTAGCAAATTTTGATTATTGTCCATAGTCACAAGATATTCCTTACTTAGTAATAACTCAACTTTTTGATCAAATCCTAATGATTAATCCTCCTTTTTCTTTTGGATCTATGCCTTCTTAATCTAGCACTGGGGCAACATCCAGCCTCCAAAGGTCTCCATTTTGGCCATCACATAGTCACCTACAACAGATTGTTGATTTGGGTTCCTTTGCATAATTGTTTCCTTAGCATCTGCTCTGTCCTTTGCTATAACATTTTTATGTAAATTCTTTTGTTTTACTATCTATTGATCCTCTTTATCTCCATTTATTGCTCTTGGAATCTTTAAGATTGGACAATCATCTTTTCTATAACTAAAATGACCATACACAAAGTAAATAAGGTGCGATCCTTCATATTAGACTAGTAGAATCTATTTTTTAACCATGACTTTCGAAATCAATTGCTTTCCAAAATCCACTTCCACACACATTCTTGCAAATCTTCCTCTCTCAATAAGATATTGATTTTCTTGTTTGTAGTGTGTGAAGGTCTACTTTCAAAGTTCTACCAATCTTGTTCCTAAGCCTTTAAAGGAATCTTTGATTATAATACTCTAGGTGTAGTCTTAGAACACAAACCTAAATAGTCAGTTTCTCATACTAATAATCATATGGGTTAAAATCTTGTCCCCATTGTTGAACCACTAAATAGTGATTAACAATTAACCACAGCTCATTCTCTAGGGCATTGTAATTGTCCTTCTTTTCACTGAATTGAGCAACATAATAGTCATTCCCAATGTCTTTCATGGTGAAACTTCCTTTCAAACACCATATCTTTTCTAATCTTGCTTTAAGAAAGTGGAACCTTAGTTTCTTGCCTATCAAGTTAAGGATCAAGGAGGATCTCTAAGGTTTAGACCATTCTCTTCTTTCATTCAAGCTTACCTCTACTATTGGATAAAAAGGATCTTGTAGTTCAATTAGAATCATTAGATCTTCCACCTCTTTCTTCATCTTCTCTTTCTACAATAATGTCTCACTGTCTTCCTCCATATTTAAATTATGGGTGTCATCGATATTCATCAATTTTTCTTTATAAGATTGGTTCAGGGAAGAATTATGAGCAATCTTCCTAATACTTTCCTATCTTTGTTCAACATCTCTAGAAGTTATAAAATCACTCATTAAAATCTCACCTCTATCATCTTCATTATTTGAAGATTTTGTTGTTTTTGCACTTCTTTCTAGCAAGTCCATTTCTTCCCTAACAAACCTCCAAGGTTCTCAAAGCTCCTACCTTCTACCATTTTTTACTTTTATCATTTATTAGTCCTTTTAGTTTAACTTTTAGCGCAAGATGTAATTTAAAAAATATAATAATTAGTACTATTTTTGTTCATAGAAAATAAACTAAGCTATGGTATTCCATTTGTGCTCGAAAACTTTAATTTTTTTTTTACTTTTTTATGAAATTTTTTATTAATTTTATGTTTTTAAAATATTAATTTGTTTAATTTTATTTTTAAAAAGATGAAATTAAATAAATAATCTTTAAATAGAGACCACTTAAAAGATGAAATCAAATATATTAATATTTCACAATGATAAAAGTGATAAAATATATTTTATTGAGAAGATATGTAGAAATTTAAATTCTACATATATAAAAAAGGAAATTTATTATAGGAAATAATGTAAATCTATTTATCTTATTTTAACAATGTGAAATTAAATAATGGAATAATCATGTTATTCCACTTATAACTTTTTCTTATTATTTTTTTATAAGGATTGGAATGGGTAAAACAATTTTCAAAAAATACCATATCTCACTTGAATTAGAGATTTTGGATGTATTATAAATTTATATTCAATGAAATTTAAATGTATGAAATCCTATATAATTGAAGGTATTTGAATTAAATATTGCTTAATGAAAAATAAATAATATTAAATGAATTAAAACATGTGTCTATCATGAGTTATAATAAGTTAACAATTTAAATAGTCTAGTAAAGGCAATTGTTGAATTTATATGTGTGTGCAAGCATACTGTAAAAATAACAACACATAAAAGAAAGGGAGTCTTCTATGGTACAAATTCTCTTTTTATGTATATCATACAATATATATAATTAAGTTGGATTTATGACACCTAGACCATGTTTTGCAGGGAGAAAGGTTTTACAACAACTATATTACATATATCTACTATTGCATCCATTAAATGATGTTTGACACTTATTGAACTACGTTTATTTGTTTAGTTTCATTTTGATGAAAAAAATATCCTTCCAATTTTGAGTAATTGAATTTTATCTCTTCTAAATTTAAAAGGTTAAAAATTAAAATTTTAAATTATATAAAATTTAAAATTAATGCATATTGTTTATTTAATTAATTATTTTATTAAATTATATATTTTATTATTATTTTTGAATAAAAATTATGATATTATTATTTGATTTGTTTTATCATTTTTCACAAAGTGTTTTTAGTCCAACCATTCTCAAAAAAAAAAAAAGGATGGATAAAGGCACTTATATAGAGGCTTTTGGATAGAGCTACTACTATCGTTTTATATGGAAGTAGTTTATGTAACCATACTCAAGTAATTAAAATATTGATGTGGTTATAGGTGAACCACATCTAGGCTTTACATTGTAAAGATCATTTTTATGTAAACCACATCTACTTTGAAACATTAATGATGTATTTTTTTAGAGTCAACATTTTATTACATATCACTTTTAATTTATCTAGTGAGATCAAACATTGTTTCTATCCTTATTTTTCCATTGCTAAACCTATTATTCCATGTCAATCTTGCTTGTATATATTGGAATATATTTGCACTAATAGTGTTTGATTTTACATTTCATTGCATTTGGGCTTTTTAAGTTGAGTTTGTTTGAAATGGTTTTCTTTTTAGGTATGATCATAACCTAAATGTGAAGTGAAATATGTTATTAAACCGTAAAATAGAAAAATTTAATGCATACATCAAAGAAAGTAAATACAAGCTAATCATTACAATGATGGAGATGATTAAGAGCCAATTGATGAGAAGGATGCGTTTAAAGAAATAAAGCATGAAAACTTACAAGTTATATGTCCAAGTATTTTAGAGAAGTTGAAAGTTAACATGCTTGATGCTAGGAATTGTATCACTAAATGCAGAGCTAACAAAACTTTTTGAGTTTAAACATTGTGATGGTAGCTAAAATGTACTGAATTTAATTGAAAGAACTTGTACATGTTTGAAATGGTAATTAACAAGAATCCTTTATGGATATGTTATGCCAGTTATTTACAAGGATAATAGAAGACCCAATGCTTATGTCAATCTAATTTTCCCCAAAGAAATACTCTTAAAGTGTTATGAATATCAAATTCACTAAATACTAAGAGAAAAAATATGGTGAGAATGCAAAAATGTTGAAATCCAACATGTAAATATGAAGACTTTGAGAAGAAGACTAAAGAAAAAGAAAATTAGAGAGGCAAAATAACTAAATAACCTAAATAGAATTAACAAAATAGGAACTAAAATGAAGTTTTCAAATTATGGTTAATATGGTCATAACTCTAAATCTTGTACGAACCCACACAATCCTAACTTGAAAACTTACAAAGGAAAAGAACAAAGACTAAATGCATCTATTAGAGGAGATAAACATGTGTAGGTTATAATTTCTATGCCATTTAGTTTTTTTTTTGTATTTATTATCCACCACTTAATATATTAACTTACATGTGATTTATAGGTAAAAGGCAATTAAGGACCACAAATGACCATACAAGCTCCTTGTCCAATGCAAGTGGAGCCTAACTTGTTGTAAGTGCAAAATCCACTAAAGAACATTTAAAGCAAAACCCAAGGAAAAGGATTGTAAATGGTAGTTATGAGCCAACTTCATAATGTGATTGTTTATTTTAGAATTTACTCTTTTTTTTAAATTGTTGGAAGTATATGTTGCTTATCTTTTGTTATTATAATGGTTTAGGGATATTATAGGTCTTTTGTGTAATTAAATTTGGCTCACAAGAAATTACTTATATGTATTGAACCATATGGTCAATTCCAATACATTTAAAATGAAGTTATTAGTTTTAAAGTTAAATTAAGGGATTAATTTCAACTTCAAATACTTTTTCTTTTTCTTTTAAGATGAATGTTGCTAAATGTTTTACATACAAATAAAGCAAGAAATCTTGCAATAAGCAAAGATCTGTATTAACACTTCAATGATGTTAAAAAGACTAACATATACATTTGTTATGCTAATTGCAAGTAGGCTCCTCTGAACATGAACCAAACTATGTCCCAAGAAACTTGGAAGATATATATTAAAAAACATTATAAATATGGAGTTAGGTTCAAAATATATTTTTATGTTACAATATTAATTAACCTAATGAAAATCAAGCTTAGCCTAAAGTGATCACTAAGCTTAAGGTAAAAGATGCTTTAACTTTGGAATCTATATCAAATTTGTAAATTCAGGGTATGCATGGATCAACTAATAGTTTATTTAATGCATTTGGTTTACCATTTTTGTGCTAATGATGTGGGTGTCCTTCCTTAATTATCAATTTTCAAGCACAATCATGTCATGCTTCCCCAATTTGATGTAGAACCATGTTATCTAATGGTGAAATATTATTTTAGATGCTAAATAAAGAACATGAAAAGGAAGAAAACTTAAGACTAAAGGTTGCAAAATTGCACAAAGAAACATATTTGAGTAGCACTTAAACATGTTTCTTCTAAATTTTATACAAACATAATATTGTCTATTTATGTAGAAATTTAATGCAAAAACATATTATTATTATTTCAATTTATTGTTAGTATAAATTTAATGTAGAAAATTAACAATGCTCAAACATATTGCTACTAGATTGTTTTTACTACAAGTACAAATGAGGGATTTTGAAAGCAATACTAGAAAAGTTGATACTTACATATCTAAGATAAAGGAATGTGCTTGGCAAGAGGAAGAGCTTTCCTTTCACGTTCTTCCACAATTAGCCTCTGTATATGTTTTTCAAATGTAAGATCAAGGTTTCCAATCATAGTAGCAAAAGGTATTCTATGAATACAAGTTATTCATTTTAATTTCAATTCAGGGTTTCTTCAAATAAAGATGATGAATTTGGTCTAATTAATGTGACATGGAAAAAATTTTCCTATAAAAAAAATTAATGATGAAATGGGAATAACATACCAACTAAGAAATTTTCACCAATAAAAGAATGAAAATCATTAAATTATGAATGTTGGGAGTAGTTTAAATATTTTGCATAGTTGATGGGTGTTATTTACTTAGTTTTATATATGATAGGGGACAAATGCAACCATTCCAAAATTAATGGTAATAATTTACATTTTTCTCATCTTCGATTAGACCTATTTTCAAATAAAATTGCATTATTTTGAAGTAGAAGTTGCATCATGAATTATGAGTTAGTGGTTGTGGTAGGTAATGTCATCCTTATTTGAAGAAGTTTAGATATGTCACATGTGAAATTCAAAAAACTATAGATGAAAATCAATGAAGTGTCAACATAGTTGTGGTATGCAAACAAAAACTTTATTTTCAATTATAGATAAAAGTTGGTAAGGTCTCATATAATACTAGACCATATATAATGAACTTTCTTTGGTGAATATAGCTAGATATTAATACAAACATGGTTATAGGACTAAAAACTTTATTAAATGGATTTTTCTACATGTAATTTATTGTGGCCAGCCACTTCAATTGCTTCTTAGAAAAGAGTGATGGATCGAATAAACAATGATAATATATGATTCCTGATTTGATGATTTGGATAAGTGTGACCATCTCCATGCTTAGATATATAGTGCCCCATCCTAGTAAGGTTCATTGTAATTTCTATGAAACTCCAAGAGAATAAATAATTTTGCATTTCTTTGTTCATCTTCTTCCATGTTTTTGTTATCGTGGACTTGATATGCTCTCAAGCACATTCTTTAGAAGCTCTATTCTCAGTCATGTGGCATTCGATTGATTTAGGAACATCACCTATCTCCATTTCACATTTAAAATAAAAATAAAAATTTATTTGTTATTGTATGTTGTTTTTAGTTTAAATTTAATTCATTGTTAGTGTAAATCAATTTTACATTATTACTCACTCCTATATTATTATGTTATTAAAAATTGTTATATCTTTCTTATTGCTGATAAAAATTCTTAATTACCATTTTTTTAATAATATATCATTCTTATGTTCACTAATAGTATAAAATGTTTTACATTAATAGTGCATCAAATTTAAACTCTCATTTTCTTCTAAAAAAAAGTAAAACATTTTTATTTGATTTCATTCCCATGATTCTTTGTAAGTATCTTCTACTAATATTTGTTTCGAAAAACTTGAACCTTGAATTTATAGGTGCTAATGGAGAAAAACACCAAGATGAGTGAGTGGAAACCATCCTTCCTTCCTTTATGTTTTCTCTTTGAAAGTTATGCACATATATATAGTATGCAACTAGATATTGTTCTTGTATGATGGTGAGCTGTGAACTTTGATTTTGAAACTTAAAAGGTGTTTTCAAGAACAATATATGTTGGGGTTTTTGAAACAAAATTACATGAAACTTTGAAAAAGTAATGTTTTGGCTAATTACTTTGAAAAGAAAATGAAAAGTGGTTTGAAAAGATTTGGATAATGTTCATGAAAGCAACTTATAGGAAACTACTCCTTGCTAAATCAGATTTAACCTTATGCCCTAAAACTTGTATATGCTAGAAGTAGAAACAAATTTGGGCTTAGAAGTTCAAGTAAGCTTATGAGTTCCATAGGGAAAACTATGAGATCCTCACTGCTATAAATTTGCTTCATAACATTATTGCATTAACTTCAATCAAATTAAAACTTGACATATATAGTAGTGTGGTGGCATTTTTGAAATTATGAGCAACTTATAACATTTGTTTTTAATTAGAGTTAGCATTATAATAATATTGCAAACTTTTAATTTCCATTAGTATATAACTAGCATGTAATAGCATATGAAAAGCCATTGTAGAAAATAGTGATATTGCTTTAATGTTACTTTTTTCAAATAACTAATGTCTAAACTCAATCATTAGAATTTAATGCACTATAAGATGTTGATATTAATCAATAATTGACATTGTAATTCCATTAAAAACCTTTAACTTTTGCTCACTCTTTATTCTCCAACTCTTTATTTTTTTACCAAAAGTTTTTGGTTTGAAATCCTATGTAAGCACCTTATTTGTTCTCCCAACTCTCATATGTAGATAGAATGGGTGGAGTGTTTCCACAGGATTCCAACCTAGAGTTGTTTTCTGAAATATCTTCATTTCATTCCTTTAGTGAAAATTTACTCTTTAAGTCCTATTAAAGCATCCAATCAGGACTCTAACATCTCTAACTCTGAATCAAATATTTAAAAGTAGGAGACATCAGAGTTATAGGTGCAATGCTTCTAATAAGGTAAGGAAGGATGGTAATATTTGTAAAATCTTGTTGAGCATAGATGGAATGCTTCTAATAAGGCAAGGAAGGATGGTAATATCTGTAAAATCTTGTTGAACACTTCAATATGGGAAAAATAGATCAACCTTCTTTGAATAATAATCTATTATAATTATAGTTTGCATTTTATCATTACTTTTATTTGTGGATTTATAAATATATATGACTTTTTCTTACTAATATATTTGATCCTTACTATATTTTGTTATCATCGTCCAAAGTTTCAAAGATTTCATTGTGTAAAGTTATCTGTATTGTTCTTTAACAAATCTTTATCAAGACTAATACATTCTAATTTTATTTTTCCCTAAAAAACCTATAGATCATGTTAGTTATCTTTATATAATCGATATGGATATGTCTATTTGAATAAATCACATCACTTTTTTTAAATATTTGATGTCAAAAGGAATACTAAATGTTAAATATTTTTAAACATTAAATGTCAAATATACATAAAATCAATGTCTAAATGTATATCAAGAGCCAACTAATTTTATTAATAATGAAGTTATTGGGAATCACTAAGACTTTCCATGTTAGTTTACATTGATGATAGATGTATATGGTTATGTCAACGGTTAGCTCATTAGACTACACTACATCATTTACAAGGTTATCGGAAATTGTAGAGACTTATAACATTAGTTGTTTTAATAACTAACATCTATAGGAATTTTAAGCACCAGACTTGAATTGTGAAAACTTTAAATGGTTAAAATTTGATGTCTAATGTTTTGCTTCATTTCAATATATTTTGCTTATAATCTCTTTTTTTTATATATTGTCGAGACTTGAAAATGAGGACTCTTACTACACACCTAGCTCACAGAGTACAGAGCATTCCGCTACTATTAAGCATAGGAAATACTAGCTAGTTCTTCAATTTTTCTCACTGTTACAATAAGATGAAATTTTGATGAATTGGGCTATGCCTGACTATAGCAAAAAGCTTCCTTCTCTGAAAGGCACCTACACTTTCTAACATCGAAGCCTTCACTTTTTTTCTTATAGATTCATTAGAAATTTGAGAAATGATAATTGAAAAATCATTGATGCTAATCGACAAGATTGTTTCTTTCCTTTTAAAATAAACTCTCATAGCTTCTCTTTAGTGGGCTTTGTAAGAGTTTTTGGAGTTGAGAAATCTTATTTTTGAGCCTCGTCCTTTGTGGTGGAATTGATTAGATTTATCATAGAAAGCAAATTTAGGTTGATTACAATATAAAAAACATAAAATAACGTATAAGAATTGATTGCACAATCAGTTCTCTTGCACAAGTTTCACTTCTAAATAAGAGGAATCAATTGCACAATTGGTTCACATATAAATATTTTCTAAGGAGATTGTGAATCCATTGTGTAATTGGTTCCCCTATCCTAGATCTACCATTGGATAGCAAGAATGTATTGCACACTCAATTCCTATCTATGATTTTCCAATTCTACAAAATTTGTTCACTAATTTTTTTCCCAAAACACATCTATTGTTCATTAGTCCTTAACATAATCATTAATACACTTATTCAGCATCTTTTATCACCCTTTTATCATTTATTACACATACACACACAATTATTAAAGCAAACAGATTCTAAGCAACATTAACCAATTTATATTTTGTATAATAAAACAAGTATGTAAATTTTCTACTTACCTTCGATTTTGGAAGAATAGAGAAGATTGAGAGAGTTAAATCTATCCTAACCATTGTGAATTTCAGTAATAGTTAGACTAAGGTTCTTAAACTACAAATTCCTTTTATTCGTCATCAATATTCAGACAAAATCCTAATTCACAACTAGAATCCAAGTAGAACTTACCTTATTTTGCTAGAATTTGAAAAGAAATATGATGATGCTTGGAGTTTACTAACCAATTCTAGAATTTAATTGTAAAAGTTGTGTGGGTGAGAAAGGTAAGTTGGAATTTTTGTTAAAAATGGGAAATGAATAAGGCTAATGGAGTTTTTAACTAAGCTAATGACAACTTAGTAATTCCAAAAAACAACCATGGACATTTTTTGAATTTGAAATCCTAATTTTTCTCTATACATCCTATTTCAAATTTAATTCACACAACTATAATTAATAAAATTCTGCTCATTTTTTTATTAAAATACCATTCTCAACAATTAATTATTTATCCTAACGATGTCCACATTATTTTCCTGATTTCCATTATAGATGTAGGATTATTGGTTACATAATTTAAAATAAAATTTATATTTTTAAGAGTGTAACAATAACTCTTCAAAATTAAATTATAGGGTTTTGGTCATCTCAATTTTGATCTATGATCATTACTCTGATCATATATCATTGTGAAATTGCTTACATATAAAACAAAATTAAATATATTTCAATAGATAGGTCATTAACCAAAATTGATTAAAATATGAAAAAATTATGATATCTTCAATTTGAGTCTAAACACTTTTTTTGCAATAAAATATTTTTTACCTTTGTTCATTGTTTTTTATAATATCATTATGTAAACTTACAATAAAAGTATGAAACTAATTCTATATGAAAATAGACTCAAATAGATTTCTAACAATATGTCATTTTTTTCCAAAAGCAAATTTAAAACAAGGAAGTTATGACTTATTAAAATTGAATTTGTAATCAAGTCTTCAAAAGTAGATCCCTTCCTCTAAAATAGAAAGTTAGCATGTCTAATGGAATTGATTTCTAGAATCTATTCATAACTTTATAATTCAAAATTTGAGCATAAGAATCAATTCTAGGAATAAATTCTCTCTCCTAGTGCCGTATATAACTAATTTTCATCTAAAAGTGTCCTAAATAATTATAACAACTATAGGCTTTTTATATAAGTTAAGAATAATTAAATAAAACATATAAAAACTTTTAAATACATGTTTTAACATCAATTACTCTTTCTTCTATCAAAATCAAGATTTGAATTATTCATTATCTAAATCATTTTTGTAAGTGGTATAGGCTGAGGAATCATTTTGAATTTGTAAAAATAAAGAGTTATCCCATTGGAAAACAATTTAAGGATATGGTATCCATTGAGAATTCTTTGAATAGGTAAGGTATCCTCTTGTAAGAATGGTTTATTCAAGAAGAAAGAAAGAAAATTTAAGGCTCTTTTAAGTGTTGATTAAGACTTAATTCGTTTATACCTTGAAATGGATCTTTAAAAGAGAATCATTATAAACACTTATGTTTTTTTTTCTTATTCATTACTATATTTATATTTGACTATATCCTCTATTTTAAGTGATAAAAGTTATTACATATGTCATGCTTCATTATTTGTCTTGTTGCTAGGATATTTAAAATGATAAGAAGAGTGATATCTTCTATGATTATGGTTCTTTAGGCTTTATTTGTGGTGAATGATATGCTTTATTTTTATTAATATAATTTGTTTAGATAATGTGATTCAATATTTATTTGTTCCTTGGATGTTTAAATGGTTTAAAGATTGATATCCATGTATGTGTTTCTCAATGCCCTAAGTATGCATAGTTAAATAAATTACTTTGTATGAGTTCCTTGACTTGTATCATAAATGTAAATATCTTCTTAAAATTTTCTTGAGTTTCCTTAAATTGAAATCATTCTTAGTCCTTCACAAAATTAGAAAGTTTTCAAAAGGGTTTTAAAAATTATGAAACCTATAGATTGTTTTATCCTATAAATGTCATGCTAAAATGAATGCTAAAATTAAAAAGGTGTTTTCTTGATTTATCAAATACAATAGGTAATAGTAGCAAGATTCTCAATTAAGATTAAAAAATTTTCCTATGGTGAGGATATAAAAAATCCAAATTAAGCATAACTTCATATATCTAGATTTTTTAGCATAAGAAAAAGCTAATTTTACATTAATCCATAACCTTTACATTGTTCTTACATTGGTTTAATGCAATATTAACATGACTTTTCATTTATTTAAATAGAGCAATCATGATGAACACATATTCGATGACATATCCCTAATTCATATCAATTATAATTGATGATTTTATGATATACAAATATAAGACATACTTTTAAATTTATTCTATTAAACCAATTTTATTTTTCATTGACATTTTTCAACGTGGAAAGATTAAAAACCATGGACAATTAGGATTTTTACTAGGACTTCAAAATAGAAATAATGATTGGTTTTCTTTTTAATACTATAGCATCTTGGAAAAGATGTAAATGTTTCCAAGCTATTAGGATTCTTAATATTGTTATCACTATTAACAACTTGAATGTTGATGCAACAAGCAGCCTTACCATAACCTTCTTCAGTAAAAAGGCCACTTCCCATTTATATTGCACATGTTATGTCAATCGTTATGCTTTAAGTTTATAATTTCTCCTCCACATTTAGTTAAAGTAGCCTTATAAAAAAGGCAAAGGAATAATGTTTCTAGTATCATAAGTTGGTAGTTGTGATAGTTTGATGAGTAAATATGCTTGAATCAAGACAAGACTTGATAGAAAAATCCAACATGTTATGCTAGTCTTGTGGCTGCAATTTGAGATCAATCTAGCTAGTAAACTATTTTTTTTCAATTTTCCTAAATTTGTTGGTATTTTACTTATTTCAAAAAGGTTTGAGAATTCGGAAGGGTTCAAAAAGCCTATATTTGTGATCGTCACATTTTTATCTTTGTATCAATTAATTTTTGTATGAATTAGACACTTAGAGCTTTGAGAAAAGGGCTTATAACAGTTTAGAAAATGCATGTTAATGGGGTGAAATGTTAGGAAAGCCTGGCAAGGTGCCTGGACATTGAGTTAGGGATAGGAGTATGTTAGCTTATGGCCATCCCTTACACTCAAAACTATGAAATGAGGCATTAACTAAGTGAATGAAGTATCCTTTTTCCTATTTAATTTTCCCCTTCAGCCCATTGTATCCAAAGGCTTTATGGGTGAAGTGATCTTATGGTTTAATATGCATAAGTGCTTTAGCAACATTCAATTACAACTTATAGACTTATAAGTTCTGTTATCTTTACCAAATATGCCTAGAGTAGGTTTAAGTGGGATGGTTGGCATGCTCACCAAGAGTAGCAAGCATGCACTGTACAATTTTAGATAGAGAGCTACTAGCAAGCATGCACCATACTAAAGCTTAATTTGTGCTAGAAGGCTAAGATCGAATAGACTATAATTAGTTTAAATGTGGTTTATCTAATAGTGTATAAAGGATTTGCAAAGCTATCATTTTCACAAACTCAGTAACATCATTACCAAAGACTTGATTAAAATATGTAAGAGATTGGATTAGCTCAAGAAGCTAATGGATAAAAGGATGACCCATTCAAAAGATCATGGATTAGTGCATCAAGCCTAAGCATTTGTGCCAAATAGCTATCTAGCTTGCTTGTGTGTGCGAGACATTGGTTATGCACTCATTTATAGTAGTGACATCAAGGAATGCAAACTACCATCCAAAGGAACGAGTAAATTAATGCCTTATCCAATAAGAGAAACTTTAGTCTTGCCTAAGGGCTTAACTGCTTGAAAGATTAATGGAACTAGAGGGTAAAGCCTTGGTCTTACTATAAGGCTTGATTATTTCCAAAAGGATCGATGGAACTAAAGGGTGAAGCTTTTGATTGTGTAGAAATACATAGCCATAATTGAAGGGCCTAAGTGGATTACTCCAGAGGGAATGGTCCAAAATCATGTTAAGGTACTTTGGAGGGATTGTTTGTGTTGCTTAGAGGAGCATTGCTAGAGGGTAAAGTGAATTACTTTAGAGGGAATATTCCATATCATGTTAAGATAGTCCACAAGGATTATTCATGTTGCTCAGGGAAGCCTAGCTAGACAGTTGAGTAGAGATTTAGAGGAATCGATGCTATATGCACAATTTATAGATTAATGGAATGCACATAATCGTCCCACATGATTCTTCGATGTAGTAGGCTAGGATACATAGTCACTTTGTAAAGTGGCAAAAATTATTCAAAAAAGTAGTAGCTGACTAGCATTATAGTAGTCACATTATTGAGAGACTTTGTGGCAATGATCATGAGTTCACATTTTTCTTATGCACAAGCAAGGTGGAGCTTAAGCTAGAGTGGAGGACACTTTATATTCAACCCCCTTCGAGGTGTTAAAATAGGGGAACTATCAAAGGATGTGATCAAACAAAGTTATTAGAGGATGTACAAAGGAGAGGTCATAAGGACCAAGGTGCAAGAGTGTATTAACTCTAAAAGTAGGTTATGGTAGCCGATAAGATGCCAAATGGTATTAATTCAGAGAGGATTAAAGGATCCAATCAAGTGTGGAAGTGGCATTACAAAGTGTAATGAATTGACCAAAAGCAAATAAGCAAACTTGGGAGCAAGGTTATGGGGCCTTTTACATAGATCAAGTATAAATCTTGTCTCTTGTACTAGTAGTTATGGGACATTAGGTACAAGACACATGTTAATAGGTAATTCCAAGTGTTAAGCATTGGTCATGGGCTAAAGAATTAACACACACTTTTGCTACAAAGGTGGCATTCATGGAAGTTATAAAGGTAGTAAGCATAAAGTTGTAGAGGCAACTACCCATCAAACAAGTTACGAAGATAATGAGTTTAGGAGAACTAGTGAGTAAGTGTCATTAAAAGGTGTTAGGATGCTTTGAAAGGAGAATATAAAGGTAGCCCTTTAAGAAATTTTTAGAGGATGCATTTTGTTAAGAGAATATTAATGTTACGAAAGAAATAACCCAATATGTTCATAACACTCAAAGAGAGGCTAAGTGGATTGAGGGAGTAACTTAAAGGAGTAGATTGAAGACTATCATGAAGTTTCCAAAGAGTAAGTAGATTATTCATGGAACTGTGTTAGATTGAGGCGTCAATGAGGACATTAACATATGAAGTGGGGGAAGAATGTCATAAGTTAGTAATTGTGATGATTCAATAAGCAAACATGCTCGAATTAAGACAAGACCTATTGAAAAAATCCGACATGCTTGTTGGAACTAAAAATAGGATTTCATAACATTTCTATATAATTTTTTTAAAAAAATAGTATTTGGCTCAAAATAAAAAATATTTTATTTTATTTTTAATTTTTAATTTAATTATATTTGTATCATTATCAAATCTATTTAGTTTAATAAGGATTTCACTAAAATTTATTTTATTTAATCTAAAAATATTTTATATAAAAAATTTATCCTCTTTTTAACATTATATTTACTATGATACCATCAAAACCTATTTGTTAATTGAATTTCAAATATTTTTAATATATCTCAAATAAAATAATTTATTTATAAATAAATTGACATCATTATTTTTAATAAAATTTCTAAATAATAGAATTTATTAATTTGTAAATGGATTGAAATTATTTCTATTGAAATGAAATAAAATCAATTTTAGAAATGTTTAATGTGAAACAAACCTTAAAGAAAGGTTAAACGAACTTTAAAGTATAATTTCGATGGGGAATATATGCTAACTCAACATCCTCGTCATTAGACTTAAAATTCTCATAACATTGCATAGTTCGAAGCCTTCGATTATGGAACCCATTTGATTTCAAGGTATATAATCATTGAAATTAAAGGTTCTAAATTTTAATTTCTCTCAAAACAAAAAAGAGTTGCTTTGTCTCAGTTATTCCTTTGAAATCATAAGAAATTCCTACATGTATGGTAAGGATTCATCCATGGTGAAGTTAATGAAAACTGGATGTTCTGTTTCAGAGCACAAAACTTTTTCTTTCTTTTTTTTTTTTTTTGGGGACAATTTTTCCCATGGCAAAGACTGAATGGTCTATTTCTGTCAGAATGCTTATCAAATAGAATTCTCTATAAAATCTGACAAGATGCTTGTCATTCTTCACAGTTTCCACGCAGAGGCACTGGCCTTGATCTTTCTAATGCAGCCGTGGAATGTGCGCCAATGTGTATTCTTCGGTGAATCTAATGGAATCACATTTTTAAAAATTTTGACTTTAATCTGAGCTACATTTTGATCTTGGGCGAAATTTGACTATCTAACCTCGAAATTGCAGCTGGCTTTGGCTTCAACAGGTACAAATCCTCTCTCTTGCCTTCGATGGAAGCCAGGGCAAATGGTTTATTTGTGTCAAATTTTTACAAGTTTTAAATGTTAGTTTTCAAAAAATAATTATAGTAATATTGAGGGAGGGAAATTTTGTTGAGAGTTTGTGCACTTGTCAAGTCATATTAAACGTGGGTTGCATTTTTTTATTACACCTTGGACTTCTATTAGCCAAGTTAGTGGGTGGCGTTACCGTTACCGTCTAAAATTTAACAGTTTGGATTGGTCTGAGCTAATTCGCATGTTAGAAGAGTGAAAATAGATTTTTAAATTTAAAGAAACCAAATGCATCCAACTTAAATATCAGAAGATCAAAAATGTATTTAACTTTATTTTCTAGTAGCTAGACATATGTGCGAGAGATAGTACCTAATGAATACAGATGATGATCTTAAATTGGTCACCATCATAGGTAGAAATTGGGTTGAGGAGTCCTCCCAGAGAATAAAGATGATCAGTTTGGAAAAACCCAGGGCATAAGTGATTATAGCAACCATTTTGATAAGAATTATCCTGCAATTACATTATATTACAAAATAAATTTATGAAAGAACTATTGGAGGAAATAATAAAATAGGGTGCCAAGAAATTGAAACTCACAGTCTAATAATTGAAGAGTCCGGTTTTATTATCTCCATACAGTTCTGTATAGACCTAGTTGTCAGAGAAATAAAGACATACAAAGGGGGAAAAATAGTTAGAAATGATCAAACATTTTTTTTTTCTGGAAATACATCTCGGAAAAGTTGTTCAAAAAATAAAAAAAAAATTCACAAAAGTTGTAAGTTTAAATTTAAAATATTTAAGGCCCACTGAAATTGGGATATATTCAAGGAAAGGATACACACACATAAATGCCACACACACGTGATTGTTAACTTCCACCTTTTTAGTTAGATCAAAAAATTATTTTTAATTTAAAAAATTAGCACAGTAATTAAGGGTATAAAAGTAATTTTAATAAAAAATTATAAATTTAAAATAATTAAGTTAATTTCACTCATTTATTTGCATTTCTATAATAAATTTACTCATTAATTTAAAAATTATTGATAGGGGAATTGAATTTAATACATTTTTGTTATATTTTATTATCATTAAATCAATAGTATTTTTTTATCAAAATAAAAGAGTGGAGATTACTAGCTTTCACGTATGAATGTAAAAATTAGCAATCCATACACACACACCAACTCAAATCCTCTACCATACATGAGATTCAATTTTTAGTTAAAATTAATATTAATGTATACATGTTTCATGTTTCACAAATAAATATTAACAAAAAAATTATTATATGGTTAATATAATTTGTATAGTTAAAAAATTACAATTAGAAATATAAAGATATATATATATATACATAAATACAAACATTGTTCTCCTTCTCTAAATTTTCTATAAAAGTCTTTTATTTTATGAAAAATTTATACAATACTTAAATCAGTATTCAGTATTCAAAAAATAAAAATGAAAGCTTAAAAAATTAGACATTCTATCTCGTCAAGCCTACATATTTCATAATTAGTTTGAAAGTATAATAGTTTATCTTTTTACCGATAAATACATTATGACTTATTATGCATTAGCACTACCATAGTTTACAATATTGGCATATACAAATATTATATTAAGAATATAAAATATATTTAAATAAATAAATAAATATTTTTACATTATACAAAAATTCTTCTTAGAAACAGTTTTAAATTTGGTGTATTTGAAATGGGTCAACTAAAAAGAATACTAGTGAAACCATAAAATTAACAATTAAAGTTCCATATAATTTAAATTGTAGTAGAAATCTATTATAATAATTATTTAATTTAACTAACAGTACAAAAGAGTAGCATTGTAGACAAAATATTTTAAGAATATATTTATAATGTAAATGTTAAATATATATTTGTTGTAATTATAAAAATATATATTTACTATAAATTAAATTAATTTTAGTAGAATGAAGTGATAACAAATATAAATTATATGTTCATATAAGAATTTTAATTATAATAATATTAGTTAAACAAGTGAGAGTACTTAAACGATTCACAATATGGACATATACAAATAATTTACTAAGAATATAAAATATGTTTGAATAAAATATAAATAATTATAAGATTTTTAAGGAAAATATTAAATATGATTTATTAATAGATTGCAGAATTTTTTAACTTATTTACAAGATGATAGAAAATTAAATAATTGTAATATATTAAATTTAGAAAGAAAGTAAATTCATAAAATAAAATATGAAAATCAAAGGCATTCAATTAAATGCTCTTTGATATAATTTTTTTTAAAGATTATTTTCAGATAATGATATAAATACAGATACAGATATAGATAGAGACAATTACTTAAATAGCTATTATTATTTTATTATTATTAAATTAATAGTATAATTATTTTTAATCAAATTATATATATATATAGTTTACTAATATCTATGTATATATGTATCTGTGAAAGAATACCTGCCAACCAGCTTCAATGCTGTTGACATCTACATTACCATGCACATCACCAGCCAAAATCCAAACTTGAACCAAACTAAATTTAGTACTTCTTTGAACTCGAGCACGCCATACGTTTATGTCCACCTTGCTTCCATAATACTTTTCTCCCAGCGTCAAGCCATACTAAATGCCCCCAACTTGCCAAAGAAAACAAAACGCATCAAATAATTTTGCACTGACCTTATTCACCATAGACACAAAGACGAGAGGTAATCAAATTAAACTTTAAAACAATAAGTACAAGTCTCGTGCACATCAGTGAATTTTAGAAATATTATATTAAATATCGATATATCTCTCTAAAATTTAATGCCAATATAATTATGACAAAAAATTTATCCTCAGTCCCCCAGGGCATTGTACTTGCGCGGTTGTGCGGGTATATAACTCTGCATTAAAATTGATGGAGATGAAAAAATATAAGCGAAGTTGATTAATTTATTTATATTTTAACTTAATATTTTTGTTAAAATTATTTTAAAAAATTTTATTATTTATTATCATTAAATTAATAATATGAATTTTTATCATTCAAATAAAAAAACAACCTCTACATATGAATGTAATAATGTATAACAATCCTTGTATATATACAATCTTTATTTTGATTTTATCTTATGGCTACAAAAACATCCTCCAAACATTGAATCACATTAAATATTTTATTTTCTATTTTTAGTAAAATGAAAATAAATAACACATTAAGTATTTTATTAAAATAGAAATAAAACATTAAATATGATTCTATTATTAAATATATTATCATTTACTATATTAATAAAAAATAAATAAAGCATTTAATTTTATTAGTTAAAGATATGCATTTAATGCTTAACAACAGCTTCAAGGCTGTTTGTTAATATTTTCGTTACTTTTATATATACTAAAATAAAATAAAATAATATATTTTTTATTGATTTTCTAAAGATACTTAGCTGCCAAAGTCAATAAGATAATCAATTAAAAAATTAACCCTTTGGATCTAATTATTTTAACTTAAAAGTTAAAAAAAAAGTATCTTTATCATATATAGTCAATTAGTTCGAATCTCACTGATTTGTGTACTTAAGAATTATTTTTTTAATTTTTAACTAATAATTAGAGAAATAAAGATTTATTCTAAATGTAAAGGTTTGTTTGAGAAGGATTTTTTTTTTTTTTGTTAATTGAGTATAGAAAAAGCTTTATTTTTCTATTTTTGGTTACATTTTTTCTTGAGCATTCCCAATACTTATTTTCATTTTATATTTTGATTTTAAGAATTTATGTTAAAAGGATTGATGTTAAAAATAACGCCTTGTGTTTTCAATTAAAAAATATAATAAAGATGCTGAAAAAGGCATTTTCTATTTTACATTGAATTAATTAGAGCGTAAAATTTTGAATTTTTTGAGTAGTTAAATTTGTTGGATTATATTTGCCTCTCGTCATTAAACACATGTTTCCCTTTTGAATTAGATGTATTTGTAGCCATTAGATGAAATTAAACTAAAGGGCGTAAATTTAGTCAAGTAATGTTAGGAAACTTCATTCTTTTATTTGGATGAAAATAATAATACTATTAATTTTAAAATCATAAAATAATAAAGAGTTTTATAATCAATTTATTATTACTAACAACTATTTCAATTAATGAGTACATTTATTATAAAAATAAAAAATTATGAATGAGATTAACTTAAATATTTTAAACATATTTCTACATTAAAAATATTTAAATACTATTTATTATTTTATTATTATTAAATTAGTAGTATAATTTTTTATTTGAATGAAAATAATTATATTTCTAATTTTAAAATTATAAAATAATAAAGAGTTTTATAATCAATTTGTCAATACTAACAATTACTTCAATTAATAAGTACATTTATTATGGAGATAAAAGAGAATGAATGGTGTTAATTTAAATATTGTAAACATATTTCTTCATTAAAATTAGTTAAATATCTTTTATTATCTTATTATCATTAAATTAGTAGTGTAATTTTTTTAATGAATATGTGGAGGTTGCTAACCTCTACACACACATATATATATATAATTGCCAACCTCCACATTTTTATGTGAATGTTAGTAACTTTTACTCTTTCATTTGAATGAGAGACAAAAAAAATAATAATAATTAAGTAATTTTAATAAAAAATAAATTTAAAATATTTAATTCAATCTTAGTCATTCCCTAGTATCTTTAAAATAATTCTACTCATTAAATTAAAAAATTATTGATAATATCAAATTAACTACAATTTCATTAATTTATTACCTTTAAATTAATCATATAATTTTTTTGTTCAACTGAAGGAGTCGAGATTGCCAACATTAACATAAGATTGTGAAGGTTAATAATCCCTCTCCACACACACAATTGCTAACCTCCATGCATGAATACGAAAGTTAACAACCTCCACTATTTCATTTACCTAAAACAATAAGATACTGATTTGATGAGAATAAAATAATAGAGAACATTATAATTAATTTGTTGCCTTTATTAATTTCTTAATTTAATGAATATATTTATTGTAAAAATGAGGGAAATGAGTGAAGTTAATTTGAGTATTTTAAATTAATATTTTTCTATTAAAATTATTTTAATATCCTTTATTAATTTATCATCATTAAATTAGTAGCATACTTTTTGACAAAATTAACAATTTTTTCTTTGGAATTATAAAGTGTTAGTAAAATTATCTCTAAATTATATAAAATTACAATTTCATTCATAAATAATAGTTTATACACACAGTTTCATCCCTTCATATAGTAATGTAGAGATTAAATTGTTCATACAAATGCATATAAAGAGATGAAATTATTTGTACAGGTCATTATTTATGAATAAAATTATAACTTTATATATTTCATAGATTATTTTGCCAATAACTTATAATTTTAAGCATGAAATTATTAATTTTACCTATTTTTTTATGTAAATGGGAATTGTTAATATTTACGTTTGCAATTTCCCCACACACACATATATAGACACGCACTTGCACCCGATGGCTAGGGCCTCCCGATTTGAGCCCAGTTCCGAATTTGGTTGACGTTGGTAGAGGCATAGTGCCGGGGTCCTTGTTGCCAAATCGGTGTATTGACTTTGCCCTTAAAATATCAGCCTTTCTTTCTGGTTCTTCTTACAATAGGAACAGTTCCCTCCGGGCATCTTCCATTTTTGCGCCTTAATTGATCAATGGGTGGGGATTTCTCGTTTTCTTCAGAAAAGTGACCATTTGGGTAAGATTTGGCCTCATCTGCAACGCAAGCCAATCTATTTTTTAACGACGAATTCTTAGAAGTGATCTTTGACGGCAAGTTAAGTAAGAAGTGTAAATTTTGGGGAGAATTAGAATTTCATAACACTAGAAGGTTCTATTTCCCACAAAATCTAAGAAATAATTTACCCACCCCTTTAATAAGTTGGAATTCCTGCATCTTTTATTAAAATAAATGCTAAAATACCCTTACTAATATTAGTTAAAGACAACTTTACTCTTTTATTTACTCACAAAAGTTTATTTTATTAAAGAGTTAAGTATTTTATAATATTTAAGATATTTTATGTGGTATTGTTATAATTATAAGCACTTTACATAATTACCATGAATTTCAATATATATATATATATATATATATATATATATATATATATATATATATATTCATTAAGTTAATTTTATATGTATATATATGTATGTATGTATGAGAGGTGAGTCATTTTGATATTTTATACATAATTCATTAAGTTAATTTTAATTTTTATGAAAATAAAAAATTACAAATTTAAAAAATTATAATAGAAAAGATACAAGACATCACTTCAAAGAGAAAAAAACTAAAAATAATTGAGATTCATTAATATTTTTAATTTTTATTAGAGTTATAGAAGGGTATAATAATTATATTGTTAATATTTCATGCCAATTTTGAAAAAAAAACACAAAAAAGTTAATTACTACATTAGTTTTTTAATATCAATTAAATAACTTTAAGTATTTTATAAAAATTTACAAAAAAAAAGTTTACTTTTTGTAAAATTCAATATCTTATAAAAATTTACTTCTTGTGTGAATCAAATGCCTCTTTGCTCCCAATTTATTTGACTATGAGCACCAAGCCAATATAGAAAAATGAATATATAATTTTTTGTTATAAATTAATACGGTCTCTTTCCTCTATTAAATAATATTTTCAGAACTTTTATTAATTTAATGCATACGATTAACAAAACTTAATACAATTAAAATTCTCAAATTTTAATTTCTTGTCTTGTGCATGTTTTCGGGACATGAACAAGATTTCACGTCATTAAATGGAAAAGTAAAACTAGTTCGGTACCTATGTTTTGACTAAAGACATTTTTATTGAAAAAATTAATAAATTATATATAAGTAAAAATATTTCATGTGATTATATACTTTATGATTAACAAAATAATATATGATACTATAATAATTGGAAAAAAAAAAGGAACTTTTTCCTTGCAATAGGTGGTTATTGACTTCCGTCATATTCTTGTAACATTAAATAAATATAATACTTTATTAACATCAATACCACAACCACTAGTGACTTTAATTAACAAGTGCATTTATTATAAAGATAATAGATGAGTTGAGTTGGTTTAAATATTTTATATTAATATTTTATTTAAATTATTTTAATATCTTTTATTATATTATTATTAAATCAATCGTACAATTTTTTTATTCAAATAAAAAAAGAGTAAAAGTTGTTATTCTCCACATATGGATGTGCAGGTTAACAATCACATTAATTATTATGAACAATAGTAATGCTATATACACAAAAAATGAGATCTATAATTAAATTTTAAATAGAAATTAAGGGTTATCATTAGATATATGATGGTTGAACAAATTTGTAAAATTCAATTCAATAGATATAAAAGATTTAAAACTAAATTTTAGATCTCATTTTTGGCACATGCAATATATTCTTGTTAACAATTATAATTTGATGATTACAATAGTTACTAATGTTGTAATTATTTTCTTCAAATAAAATAATTAATACACATATCATAATTTGAACAAAGAGCATTACAATAGACAATTAAGGGACTTTACTTAAATTTTAACTTATTTTAATTAACAATTCTAACTTATTATTTTCAACATGTGTTAATAAATTGATTAAATTAAAAAATGGTAAAATTATAAAAAATATTATAATTAGCAATATATGTTTACTTTTCCTTTCATTATCTAAATAAGATAATGAAAAATTATGATTTAACCACCATTTTATTTTCCTCCAATCATTCAGATTTATCTGCCCTTTTTTTTCCTTCTTAATCCTCAAACCTCCCGTAATAATAGATAAGAAGACACAGAAGTATCCAAGATCGTTGTTTTGTTTACCTCTCTCTATCGAGTCTCTAGATTTGAATATGTCATTAAAAATTAATTTTTATTATTAATAAAAATATTTAACCATTTTAAATAATACTTTTAAAAAATTGAATCAGCCATTAAATTATAAATAAAAGCAGTTTAAGATTTAATAGTTGAATTGGGGTTGAATTAGAATTATAATATAAATTAAATATTTTAATATATAATGATAAAAATAATTTAATCATAATAAAATTAAACTTATATATTTACAATATGAAAATATTTCAAACATATCAAATAATTTTATAATTTTATAAGTTCATAATGTAAATTATCACAAAAAAAATAGATATTGAATCCAAATTTCTTGTTCCGTGGATAATGTAATTTTTTATTGTTTGAAACTTTAAATTTTAAATATATATATAATTTCAATCAAATATAATGTTATTTTAATAAACAACAGCAATATTCTTAAGAAACAATAACTAGTTGAATCATAAAAAATATGATCAGTTCACACAATTTGACTTATTCATTATATCTACACTAGTTTTCTGACTAATTTTTTAAAGAATGATTTCAAAGGTTAACAAAACCAATCACATATCTAGTTTAAGATTTTCACAATTGACTGACTGGTTTTGATTCAATTTCCATGACATTGGTTTTTATTGGTGTGCTAAAATATGTATAGATAATAATATAAAATTAATTTATACTAGTAATATATTAAATTTAAATATTTCAATTTGTAATTTTTTTTATTGGATAACTTCTGTTATTCAACCTATTTGGTTTAATTATTTTTTAAAAAAAATTAATTATGATACTTTCTTGATTCACTAGTTAATTTAATTGATTCAACCAATTCAGCTAGCAACTTTTAAAACTATTAAAAGAAAGCAATAAATCACCTGAATTTTGTGGTTTTTTAGCTGGGGGTGATCAAAAGCTGGCTGTTTCAAAATATCAACGCCGTCGACTATATCTCCATCAGGACTCTTTTTTAAAAATAAATAAATAAAACCCGATTAAAAAGTTATATAAAGAAGATTTATTCCCTGAACAAAACCCAAAAAAAAAAACACTTTTCACTATAAAACCTAATATGAAAATTAATAAACAAAATTGTGAAAGTGAATTATGATCATAAAATATGCAAACTAGCAACATATTCGAAACTATGTACATGAGTAGTCCCTGTGAATAAATAAAAATAATAATACAACGAGCACAAATACCAATTTGGAAAATAACCAAAAGAAGGATATAAAAGAGGGAATGTCTACTATGAACTACTTTTTAGTGGATATATATATATATATATATATATATATATATATATATATATATATATATATATATATATATATATATATGTCATTAAATTAATAATCATGATTTAATCAATTTTAAAAGGAATCTATCATTATTTTAAAATTAGTTAAATTATAATTATTAATTTAATAATATAAATTTAGATCATTAAAAATGTGATGCACTACAAATTATTTTAATAATAAAATGGTTCCCTATATAAACTATCAATGCCACACTAAGGGCCACCCAGTACGTTGTGTCTTTATTTATTTTTCATACTATATCTTTATCTATTTGAATTAATTAATTTATAAGTTTCAATGTAAAGAGGTAATCTTTAATATCAATCCTACTTTAATTGATAATAATAATAATAATAATAATAATAATAAATAATCTTATAAATTTAGTTTACATCATTTTTGTAATTTTTAATCTTTTACATCAAAATTCTGACTTTTAATATGAAATTATAAAAAAATATAAATTTTATTTCAAAATCATAAAATACAAACAATTTTAGAATTACAAATGAAACATATAATTCATTGAAACTTTGACTTTCTCAAGTCCTAACCAATCCGTTGAGACTTTGACTTTCTCAAGTCAATTCATTTATTGATATATAACAATTAAAATCAAGACATACATTTTTATAAAATATATCTAACACTTCTTTTGCACAAATTTTAGAACTGTAAGCTAACAACCAGATGTATCTATATGTATAGATTGAAAAGGTACTATGAGGAAAAATAGATAAATATATGTATGGTCTAGCTTTATCACATAAAAATGTAGGTATCATTTGGTACACTACATAGTACAGTATAGTATTATATAAGATAAGTTAGTACACTATATAATGTAAGATTCTATCTTGTGTTTGTTGTCAAGTTTCATAAGTAGTATACATTTAAAAAATAATTGATTTGACAAAATATGCTTACATAAAATTGTCCTAGATGATTTAAAGTACATAATTGGACCAAAATATCCTCCAACAATTATTATCTTAAAAAAATATGATAATGTAAACTAAGCAATTTACATTGTGATAAAAAAAATAGCAACATATGCTTCATTATATAACATATACAATTGGTAAGCATAAAAAAATATGATAATGTAAACTAAGCAATAAATTAGATATCTTTACAAACTTTTCTAAACCAACACTGCTACATAATCTAATATTTACATTAGCTATATAGGATATTAGACTTTGGTTTTGAGCCATCACTTTACTGACTGTCATAGTAAATATTTTATAACATCAATTAAAAATTATCATAGAAAAGAAATATTACATCAATTCCCAAATAAACAAATCATCATTTTTTGTAGGTATCGTCATTTTTTGTAGGTCACATCACTGAATCGTTGGTCAATTTTAAGGATATTGGGTTATTTTATTAACCAACAGCGAATGTTTAATTTACCACTTTGATAACTCATATAATAGATGTTGTATTGCATTCTACCCCTAACAAAAAAATGGAAAACCATTCCCTACACTCTCTTCATTTCATACAATATCTCATGACATGTACTATTGCACCACTTTTAACTTAAAATATATCTAGAACCCTTAAAATTATAATACTACAACTTTGTAATTAATACAAACCCCATATTAAAACAAAAGGCAATGTACAACATATGCAACTTAATAAAGATAGAATAGCCCTATTTTTTCATACAATTTGGGTATGAAATCAGGGAATACCTAATAATTTATATTGCTGAATAACCTATGTCTGAAACCTTCTCAAATCGTAAGGAAACAAAGTGTAAATGAAAATTTAAGTATTGAAATAATTACAAAGAAAAGGTTTATCATGACAAAAAAAATTATCTTTTAATTTATCATCGATATCATTTTGACCAAATATATTTAATACATTGTTTATATGCATCTCTTAAACAAGACCTACATTATCCAAACATTTCAACATACTATACAAACTAAGATTCAAATAATTGTGTATGTAAGCATTACTTTAAAACAAAGAGACTAAGTTGCAAGAATAAAACACAAAAACTATGGAAGTTCTTATGTTTATATGTTCTACTTTTCTAGTGAACACATAACCCCATAGATTTACGAATGGGCTAATAGATCTTCAATATTGCAAAATAAGTGTTAAGCATAAAAAAAATGAAAAGAATCATCCTAAGGTTAGAATATGAGTATACCTTAGTAGAGAAATAATCATTTTAGGGTTCAAAGAGTGTGGCAATAAAATTTGCAAATGGCACCCTAACTTCACCTTTTTTGTTTTAATTTTTCACCTTGTGATTTTAACTATTTTAATGCTAAATGTTAGTTCCTAATTAGAAAAATTGATATGTAAAATAAAATGATGTTGTTCAAATATAAATGTGTAAATGTCAATTTTTAATAACAATCGAAATCTTAAACTAAAATATTTTGTTTAAAAATATATTTCAAGTAAAAACTTTATAATTTAATAAGTTAGTAATATTAAAATTATTTTTTTGGCATTGAATAATTATGTGTTTCTTATACAATTATATAGATACAAATAACAATAGTAGTATATACAAAGAATTTAAATGGACAATCTTACAAATAATAATAGATACAATGGTAACATATTCAAAAACTTCATAAACTAAAATATTTTTCTTATACAACTGATACAAATAATAATAAATTGAATAATCTAATAAATTATAAGAACTTATAATTTATAACAAATAATAGACCTTAAATGAAAATAGAATGTGATACCTTTTCTCATAGTTCCTTCATGTTGCTTGAGAGCTTGAGTTATGTTCTACATATCAAACTAATGAGAGATTATAGTGAAAGGATGCAACATATCCATTTTTACAATGAACTCAAGCCTTCCAATGCAAAAATGCACATGTTAATTTATTTCACTATAATTTCTCATTAATTTTATTATCTTTATGTTTTCTTAAAGTCAAATTTTACTTGAAGTCTTCAAAGTTAGATAATGTAAATGGTTGCAAATTAATGATAAATTATATTTAGAAAAAATAGCATCAAGAATATTGCATTGTACTCAAGTTTACCAATGTAAGATTAGAGATGTTCTTTCTTCTCACAATAATTTATCATTCTTTTTCAACCCATCAAAGTTTGATATCACAATTTTGTATCTATTAACCTTAAGGCTTGATTGATCATTTATTTTAAGCATATGAGTGTTCTAGTATTTTAGTGCAAGAATGGTGTTGCTTACTTTATGTGTATCAATGTTGAACATAACACATAGAGTAATCAACATATCAATTCTTGAATTGAAACACAAGAACAATTAGACATTCACAACAAATGAAACAATCAAGCACCACAAGAAGAGCTATCATGATAATTGTTTCCAATAAATAAGGAAAGTCTTATTTATAAGTCAATAGCAAATTGGTAATGAACTACACATAAACCATTGATAAACTGTCAAGATGTGGAAATAAACCATCATGACGATTGAAATGGATTCTCAAACTTTAGACATCAATTTTTAATAAAAATTCAATGTTAAAAAAAATCGACATTGTATACCATTCCTTCATAAGATGCCAACTTTGGTAAGTGCTTATTGGCATTATTTATTAGAGTTAGTGGCCTCTAGTAAACGCTTATTGTCACCATTTATTAGAGTTAGGGGCAAATGCTATACCTTTATATGTTAGTTAGGTCAAATAAATAACATTTTATCATCTAATTATAATAGTGTTAGTTTTAGAGTAAATAATGATGTGATTTGTTACTTTTTTTTTTTTGCAACTTCTACATCCTTACCTTTTCTCAAAAACAAATATAAAAAGAAATTATTGTTTTAACAACTTTATTAGCATTAACTAATAAATATCATATAGTAAAATTATAATTAATCATTTAATCTCATGACTTTAAAGAAAAGTGATTGTGAATGTTTGCATGATATCCATGAAGTAATCCATTTCCTTTGCTTTTATGTTCTTGACAAATTTCAAGTATAACCTCATATGAATTATGCAAAACTTGCAAATAAAATTTCCTTATCAATGAACACTTATATACTTTATCTTTCTTGATACTAATACTTTTATGTGAATGATATACTTGCAAATAATTACATCCAAGAATAGTGACTTATATCTCAGTAGTTGATGACTGAGCATTATAGATCTTATATTATCCTTTTATGCCAAATAAATAAAATAGAGTGAAATCCCAAATGAAAATGGAGTGGAAGAGAAAACAATATCTGTATGTATTTTATAGACAATATAAACATTCTACATCAATTTCTTAAGTAAAAAATTAATGGTTTAAATAAATGGCATTGTTCAAGTAAAGAATTTTAAATGTTGTTTATTATATTGGTAGATACTCATTATAGGTTAGTAAATATTTGTTACATGTTTAGTGGCCGTTATAGAGATTTTTATGTTGGTTAAGATAAAAAAAAAAACTATCATGATATAAGAATCTAATTTTTCACAAACAATGTGGATTTTAATAAATAACTAACATCCTTTCTCCTATATATTTTAGATGAACTTATATATTATATCAAGTTTTAGAAAATTACTTCAACTATTGGAAAATAAAAGGACTATTGTACGAACTGCCTAAAAGATGGATCAAGTGCTAGAAAACTTGAAAGTTGCATAAATAGGATGAAAAGTTTACTTTGTTTTAAAAGACATTAATTTTTGTAAGTTTCAAGAGAACAAAGAGTTAGTTTCAAAATGAATAAAGAATTTTTAATCAATTTTATTAAATATCAAGGCTTAAGATAAGTTATATGCTCTTTTTGCATATTTTTCTTAGAATAATACAAATATTAATACATTGAATCTGAATATACATAAACATGAGAAAGAAGACATCAATATAGAGTAATTTATTTTGCAATTTTATTCATTTTATATATTATTACATCAATAAATGTAAATTTACAATAATACTACACAAGGAAAGAAAAAAGAGGACTTTAGGCTTCCATTGTGATTGCCAAACATGGTGCTAGTTCTTATTGCCATTTATCAAATTTTGATATTAATAAATCATAAATCTAGGCAATATATTTGCCTTCATTACTAACATTAGCATGTATTTGAAGAAAAGAAACATAGCTCCCCTATTATCTCATTTAATATATTCATATGATATTGTTTAGATTTCAAATGTATCTAAAGGTGTTAAATGAATGGTAGGGAAGCTTTGTTCTTCCAACTCAAGCGTACACTAGAGTCAAATAATGAAGGCTAAGGTGTCACTCAAATGTTATCAAATGAAGAGTGAACATAAAATATAGAATCAATAAACTATAGATATCAATTATTAAATCAAAATTGATGTCTTAGTCTTACTCCAATTCATTACTCAAGGAAGCTTTCTAAATGTTTTTACACATCAATTAATAACAAATCTAACGTTAAATATTTTGTTCTTCCCTCATGAAATTTTAAGTGCTTTTTAGACAATGATTTTCTAACTTAACCCTTGTTTTAAATTTCTATTTAAATTTCAAAATTACATTGATTAACTCTAGATGTTGGTTTGTTTAAAATCACCACATTATTTATTTCAATAATTTCAAAAATGTCACCACATTTGTATAGACATGGGTTTATCCTATGATCGATGTATATTGACTAATGTAAAATTACAATTCTATAATAGTGTAATTAACATCTAGAAAATTTATTCCTTTTTTAAAATGTGCACAATACAAAAACAAAGATTTGTTAATTTTTTCCATTTTTGATTTAAATCAAAAGATAATATTCACAATTAATAAGGTTTAATCTTTTAAATACATTTCATAAATTAGGCATGTCAAAATCTTTTGAGAGTCAAAATTCAAGTAAAATAGAAGAAATTTCCTTTCTTATTGGAAGTAGTTGAAATACAATGATTTTAAAAAATAAAAACTTTTAGTGAAGTGATTTCAAAAAAAATATTTGTCAAAAGATCATTACTTTTGGCAAATTCTCAAACAAATAGATTTTAGCAAATTATTTTAGAAAAGATACTTTTATCAAAAATACAAATTGAAAGCAATTTTGTAAAATTTGTTTGAATATTTTTCTTGAAAATTCCTCAAGAAATTAGAAAATTACTTTATAAAAAATAAGTAATATTTTTATTTTTCATCATTCAAACCATGAAATCAACATAATAGAAAAGAATTAGATTTATAAAACTCAAAAAGCAAAAGGATTTTTCTCTATTAAAAATCCTTTGAATATAACATCAAGTTAAGAAATCAATTTTTTTCCCTTTAGAAATAGATCGAAAATATAAGTTTAAAATTATATATATATTATAAAAAATACCTTTGAAATATTTAGAAAAATACTTGGAAAGGATATGTGTTTACCTTTCATGTTGGGAAAAACTCTTATTCTTGTGTTTCTTGGAAAATTGCCATGAAATTTCTTGGTTTTTATTTGTAACAACCTTTAAATAAAATATATATGAAAAGAAATAGATGAAATATACAATAATGTAAATTATATATTGCCATAATTAAATATATCCATCTTTTATACAAATAGAGTATTAGGGCTTTACCATACCCTTTTATCAAAATAACTATGATAACACTATAGGAAGGCAATGCAAATATATACAATAACAGAAAAGAAAATAAAGTGATAGTTGATAACTTAACTGTTCACTGATACATCAAATAAAACTTATATCTATCTTAGGGTTTTTAGTAGGGATAAATGGAACTTCTGCTGGTATGTATCATGATGTGTGTATGTTCCACCAAATGTCTATAAGTTCAATGGATGGCATTGAGTACAATATCTATAAAGATTCATCCACAAGTATAATGAGTAATAAAATTACTTAATAAGATATCCATCACACAAATTTTCAAATCAACTTTAATTTAGATAACATTTATATGTAAGATATATATATATTAAAAACTTATTTTTTTACCGAAAAAATTTTCTCATTAAACCATTCCGTGTATTGTATTAGTAACACTTCAAAAAAATATATTTGATAATAAGCACAATATAAATATTTGAACAACTATTAAAAGAATTGGAGGCATAAAAGATTCATCCTTGTAACATTGTGCTAACTTTATCCTACATGTATCCCAACCTTGTTTTTCTAGAGATAACTTTATCCCACATATCCTTTCATATGACTAGAAATTCAAGACACTAAGCCATTTCCTAAATCTTTCCACAAGGTCTTATATCACATAAACATGTCATACATTACAAATAGAATTCAATCTAATAATGCTAAATAAAACATAAAAATCCATATTCAGCATATAGCCATAATTTCACATACTGCATAAAGCCAATTTCATCTAGGACTTTCACTAACCCATTTCACATAAATATGGTAAGTCAAAATACCAACCATAACCATAACTAGAATATAAAAATAATTTAATAAGAAAAATTCACAAATTTACCTCGCTGATGACCGTAAGTATTATTGCTATTTCTAGTGGATATATTGTATCACTTCCAAGAGTTCATCAATATGAAGTTTCATTCATAGATATTCTAACATATAAACATAGTAATGCATAAATAAATCACAAAATAATTCATATCAACATTTTTCATACTAACCTAATAATTTCACTATGAAACTAATGGAGTAATGTCCTTTTTTTCATATAATTCTCATTACTAGTCAAACATAATTCTAAGCCAATAATTTAATGTAGTTGTATGTGATTTATCATTCAAAATATCAATCTAGGATTGATATTCAACAAACAATTTTTATAACAAACTAAAGATATTTAACTTAGATTTTCCAAGTTCTATAGTTTCCATTTTCAAACAATTTTAATTGTATGCATTATGTACTATTCTAACAAGTAAAAGACCTATTTTTCCTTAATAAGCTAAGCATTCAATCATGCTACTTAGCAAGTAAATATGCATAATTTGATCATATAACAATATTCAAAAGTCAAGAAAACAATCATGAAACTATATTAAGTTATAACATTCTTATACTTTGAAATTTCATTTAAAATAGCAAAATTTAGTTTTTTTTTTTAATTTCAAGCATCAAAATAAAGTTTTAGAAACATATATTTCAACCTTTTCCAAGCTCAAAACAAGTTACACTAGTTACCCACATATCCAACTAACAAAACATCTCAAAAGGGGCTTTCCTAGATTTTCAAAAATCCATTTTATTTGCAAATATTTATGAAATTTTTTAAAAATTTATAGAATTTTAAAAAATAACTTAAATGAAAATTTTAAACCCTTTTCATGTTCAAAGCATGTTGCACTACCCACTACTTTAAGCAAGCAATAAACCATATCAAAGGAAGTTCCATATTTTCATGAAAAACTAATTTTTAATGCAACTTTTTGTGAAAATTTGAGAAAATTTCAAGCCATGCTTTGAACAATTTCAACATAATTTTCATCCATCTTTTACCATAGAATAAGTTATACAAGTTTCCAAAATGTTTTACTAGTAAAAACTACTTATAGGAAAACAAGTTACTTCTTAAAACTATTAAATTTTAAACTATTTTTTAACATAATTCCATCAACTTTCAAGTGTGATTTCAATCATATTCTTGCTACAAATTCTTAATAAAAATATTTAGTAATCTTAATTAAATACTTTAGAATACAATGTAGCAAGTTTTTATTTAAAAAAAAATTTCTAAACAAAATAAGAAGGAATCTAAAAGCTTGTAAAACTTGACTTAAGTGATTTTTGCTTGAAAACCTTTAATGTAATCATTCTAAAATCTTTATTTTAGAGTGTATTTTAGTGTATACCAATTTTTATCTTGAAAACTAAATCCACTTTCAATCTCAAAACTTGATTTTATGCATTCTATTATCTTTAATTCAAGATAAAATATAATGTAACATCTTTTGGGTGATAAAAACATGATTTTCCTTTTTTGTCATAAAAAACTTAAGAGTTTCAACTTTCTCTCTCTTCAAAAATTTTCTTCTATTTCCATCTAAAATTATGTTTCCCAAACTTTGCTATTTTAAGAAAATCATATTCAAAATCAATACTTTCAACTTTTCAACATAAAACTTTTCAAGAAAACTTTTCAAACTAATCCATCATGATAGTCATAGCTTTAACATATCATCAACCAAGAATAACAAATTATCCACCATAAATAATCATAACTTTAGCACACTATTAATCACAAAATGGATATACATCTCATATATAAATATCTTTAAGAAAGAAAATCAAGAAGAAAAAGTGTGAATTTCTACTTACTCATGGATACTTGTAAAACTTATCCCTTTCATATAGAATCCATGGTATAGCATTCAAGATAACATAAAGTTAGTAAAGAATCTAAAGAAAAACCTATGAAAATAAGATGAATTTATGGAAGTTATGAGCTTATACCTTCACTAGATGATCAAGAATTCTTCTAACTTGAAGAATACTTAAAGCACTAATAAAAACTCACTAAGATCTAGTGATAATTTTCAAGAGATCACTCTTCCCTTCTATTCTCTCTCTCTCTAACATTGAGGAGGGCTCTTGTTTAGTGTGAAGGAAATGAGTTTTCTTAGCTATTGATAGAAGGATTTGGATTAGCCTCTAAGTATGCTTGCATTATGCTTGTATCATTATGCTTGCATATTAAGATGAAATCATCCTTTGTATCACATTAGAGAATATTCTTTTATGTTTTCTTTCACTCCAAGTTCTTATTCCTAAGCCCTTTAATTGTGTAAAAGTTCCTCATTTTCCTAGGTTCTCCTTAAATGCCCTTTAACTATGCCTAATTTCTTCCTTCCCTCTTTCAATTTAGCCAAAATTCTTTTCCCACCACTTTGTGATTGTGCACATCTTTAAAATGGATAGAAATTTGCATGTTCCCACCTTAAGTTAATTCTAAGGTGTTATTATGTAAAACACTAGGTTATTTTAAAATCTTTTCAACCTTGGATCTTAAATACTCTTAATTTCCTTAGATAACTCCTATTAAATTGTCATCCATTAAAACTAATAAATGATTCTAGTAACAATAATAAATATTTTTATTTATTATCTATTAACAAATACTATTTGACTTAGTTTTTATCAATTTCTTCTTGTTACGTTTATGTTAGTATTACATGAATAGCCTTATATGGAACTAGATGTATAAGAGAATACTTTCAGATAAGGTATAAAATCAATTTGAAATCCCTAAATGTTGTATAAGCCCAGATTATACAAACTATCATATATTATCAAGGCTTATAGGATGTTCCAAATGGGATCTAAATGAATTTCAATTCTAATTCATCAATCTTAAATAATTTGTATTCAAACTTAAGCATGTTTTGATCATAAGTTTAAATGAATTTACATAAGCTTAATTGACTAATATATTATTTGTTCTAAATTTATCATCAAACTTAAAATATTCAAACTCAAACTTGTAATGTATATGAATCTAAATGAGTTTATGAAATCTTATTTGAATTATTTTTTTTATTTCACTCAAATTTAAGCACATAAATTGAGAGCCTTTGACTCTAGTGGTATATAATCTTTCTTGAAGATTTTGCCTTAATTTGCGTCTTAGTCTTATCCTAGGACCTTCTATATATGCATTTAATGGTTTAACCACTCCTAACATTAAAAAAAATATAAAAACTTACTTTTACATATAAATTAAACTCCAAAAATTTTATCTTATTTTATTTATCAATATAAGTTTTTCTATAACTAACAAATCTTATTAAAAAATACCTATATATTTGTTATATAATATTAATAATTATACTTAACAAGAAGTAACAAATATTAGAAAGTTAATTACCTCAATCAAACACTACAAAAAAAATTCACCAATTAGCAATTGAAAATTTTGCCATTGAATTTATTGAATCTATCACTAAATAAATTAATAAAGGATTTTTGTATACATTGCTAAATTCCATCACCAAGTCTATCACTAAAATTGCAACTCATGATAACTTATAATTGACAACAATATAGAAAATTAGTGATGATTAATTCATTGCTAATTTGTTAGTGATTTTTCTTAGTTAGCAATAGAATATTACATTGCTAAATTTGATCTCCCAATAAATTTATTGTTAACTTGAAAATTTTTGAAAAATTGGAGACATCATTCATAAAAAAATCCATCACTAATATGGGAAATCTTGTGAATTTGCTACCTATTTTTATAACAACCCAAACAATAAATACCTTAGATTAATATACCTAAATCAAAATAGATATCCATCCAGTAATCAATTTTCCTAAATCAAATTTTATGAAATTGAATGTCAATAATTTGTTTATATAATGTAAAAAAATGAAATCAATGAAAATTCAATTTATAAAAATAATGAAATTAAATGTATATATATAAATAAATTAACTCTAAATCCTATAAGGTTAGCTTTCATCATCTCGCTACTGGTTATCGTCATGATGCTCACCATCTTGGTCGATTGGTAGCTCATCCTTTAGCAAATCTTAAGGTGATATCTTTAGCCTCCAAAATAAATGGCTAAAGTAGCATTCATGATAGTTAGTCTAGCTTTAGATACCAAGTTGCTATCAATGAATTATCATCACCTAATTGTTTTTCATAATTTCCTTTCGTTTCCCCAGAAAGGTCTACACTTTGCCACTTGATAGTGCTTTGTAGCTCTTGTAACTCAACTTGTAAGTATGAACTAGCCATAATAGATAAAGGCTTAGTAATCTTGTTCGCTTCCAATCTCATGTCATAAATACATCCTTTTTTATTTCAATAACCGATAACTTGCATCCATAAAAATGCCTTGTTAACTTGTACAAAGCTCCCTTTACTAACATCAGCTAATGCTTGATAAAAGTGCTCCTTCAACATCCTAGAATACTCATCCTACAAAATTAAAAAGTTAAAAAACTTTTGATAAATTACATATAATATAATGTATATAAGGAAAAGTAATTAAATTTTACCTATGTCCTCTCTAATCTCTAGTCCACAAATTCCTTGTGCCTTCCTTATTCACATGAGTGTCAGTGCATAAGAATACCTCCAGATCAATAAGCATTCAATCAAAACTAACTGCCTGAAAATTTATATATAAAATAAAAATAAGTTATACAATAAAATAACACTAAGTATGGTTTATACATGCAATTACATATTAAAAGTAGCTATTATTAACATCTCACCATCTTTTTTTTGTGTTTGAACATTAAGATGGAACTTTCAATATGCAAGCTCCCTCTAATAATAAATGCTTTTTTTTTTATTAAACTCTTTCTTTTTCTCAAGATCAATATCTTTAGCCTATTTCTTTTTAAAATCATAAAAAAATGGTTAAGCATCCACTTAGGCTTCTTTGGCAAGCCCTTTCTTGTCTGATCTATCATATCCTTATAATTTGTTATAACCTTATAACCAAGTTTTTTCTTTATTAGGTACATAAGCTCTAACTTTCACTTGTGAATGGCTTGCAAATATTGAACAATTAAAGTCAAATGACTATAAATTTGCAAATTAAAATACAAATACAAAGTTAACAATCATTGAACTTATATTTACCTACTAATCACTAAACAACTACTCTTTAAGGCTCTAAGAAATGCTATTGTAGGAAAAGATTGGCTCAATGAAATAAGCTTGGATACCTTCATTAGGCAAACAAAGCAATTAACCTACAACCAAATACATCAATGACACGTATATAGTGATTAGAAAATATATCTATATATCAACAACAATCATTAAAACTAAATATTAATTAAACAACACTTACGAGTCATCATGGATGTAGAAAAACTTTACCATTATCCATATCTTTACCACAAGGTAAAATTGATGGTCACCCTAAACAAATCACCAATATTTAAGCTCTATGCTTAGTAAGCTACTCTAAAGTAAGAGGCTATGAGGCATAAGATTCCTACCAAGTGACTAGCTAGGTGGACTTGTTGACTAATTTGTGGTCCTGATGTTATAGGAGTGGATGGTGTGGTAGATGATGTCATGATTGGTGAGGCACTCTGAGTTGTAGAAGATGATGGTGTCATCCTCCTACCGCAATGGATGACCATGTAGCCACCCTTGATGAGAATATTTCTACCTTTATGAAATAAAGACAAAGTAACCTTGAATGAATGAATGAAAAATAAAAGTTAAACTAATAATAGAAAGTTACTTATAATCATCACTTAAAAGTTAAGTTAAAATTACAAAAAAAAACTCTTAATTCATCATTTTAAACCACAAACACATTATTTATAATCATCACTTAAAAGTTAAGTTAAAATTACAAAAAAAGGCTCTTAATTCATCATTTTAAACTACAAAAACATAAAATCTAGCAATTTCATATTAAAATTAACAAAAATAAGGTAAGTTAAATTAATTCATTGAAACAACCTGAAAACTAACAATTTCACATTAAAATCATTTCCTTCTTTTCATAAACATTTCCCACAAAATTCTTATTTAGGCTTTCATCCCATATTCCTTATAAAAATTTCTTTATTTCCTAGGCAAAATTTTTATTTTCGATTTCATCATAATAATAAAGTAACTATTTTTTGTACAAATTTTTTTTATTATTTTTGAATTTTCTAAAGGGTGTAACATCTTTATTGCCATGACCTAACTATTAAACCATTGTAACTAGCATAAAGATATTAACCAACCACATTTACAAGCCTTTCTAAACTAACTATTTTGTGAAATCAATTGTGCTTATGAAAATATGTATGATGTAGAAACACAAGGTTGAAAAATTCACAAATAATTTTTTTTACAACTCTTTGTATACAAAACATCTTATTTTTTGCAACTCTTTATATACATAACATCTTACAGATATCAAGTTAAAAAATAGTTTTTCATAGTTGATGAGGTTCAAACTTTTAAAACAAGTTTTATGGTAACTATTAAAATCAACAGACTGAACCTCATTTAAAAATCCTTAATTGAAAACTTCTTTTTTTTCTATCATAAAAAATATTTAAAAGCCTTATTCCCTCTCTTTCCTTCTTTTTGAAAGAATTTTTTGAAATCATAAATACAATAATTTCTTTTGAAGTCAAAGTCCAAGTTAAATAGAAGGAGTTTTCATTTCTAATTAGGAAATAGTTGAAATATAATAAATTTATAAAATATAACACAAGTAAAGTGATTTCCAAAAAGAAATCTTTTTAATAGAAAATAATTATCACTCTTGCAATAGTATCTCAACAAATAGTTTTTTAAGAACTATATTCAAAGGGATGACTTGTTAAATAGAATTTTAGAAGACCCAACAATAGATTTATAAAATTTTATCTACAATACCATTTTCTCAAGCAACCAGAAAATCCTTGAAGAACTTTTTTTTTAATCTTTAAAAAGAATTAAGTTTCTTTTTAAAAGTCAAAGTTCAAACCATGAAATAAACATAATAGAATCAAACCATGTTAGACAAACTTGGAAAATCAAAATATCCTATTCTACTTTAAAATACTTTGGAGATAACATTAATTTCAAAAATTGAGTTAGAAATATCTTTTTCCAAAACAAGTCCTTTTTAAATGTACACAACTATCTATTATTTCAATAAATATTTTCAAATTCAAAACTATAGATTTACTTTTGAAACAAGTGAAAACCATTTTTCTTTTCCCTTTTGAAATTCCATGTAGATCAACTTGCTATACAAAATCATTTTTGTGAGACGATCAAAATGATATCATAATAATATACATCATATATTCACAATTATATAAAATACTTGTGTTAAGCAATAACCTAATTGTTTGAGTCTCAAAATAATTATAAAGATATATAGTGAGTTAAGTAATTTTAAAAAATAGATAATCAAGACAATTATTGGCAAACTAACCATTATTGGCATCCATTTCAAAGTCAAGGATAGCAAGATCCTCAAGTGCTAAGAATATGGTAAATCATTGATAAGTTCATAATTTTAGATTTTTTTTTTTTTTGCATTCATTTTATGTAACTTAGTGATATATTTTTGTTTTTAGAATTATATTTTACACTCAATTATTAATTTCATTTTAAAATGAAAAAGAATGAATGATAAACCTTTGAGAGTTTTGAAGAAGTAAAGAAGCAACAGAGGAGGTATCGAAAAAATAAATAACTTAAAGTTAAAACAAAATGTCACATTTGATGTCATATTTATGTAGGTTTGCAATGATGCAACAAAATATGATATCATATTTCTATCATTATAATTGCATTGCCAGTCTCCCATCACTGAAAACCAAATATCAATCCTTATAACTACATTGCTCGCATCCCATCAATGACAACCAAATTTCCTTTCTTATAACTAACTAAACCAAGAGCCATATCAACTCAATGAAATGCAACAGAGTGTAAATCAGAACAGCAAACTGAAGAATATGGAACATGTAATAACAGTATTATATAATGAAAAACTTATTATAAACCAAGGAAGAATATGTATATGAATCAATTTCAAAGAGCATGTGTACCTTACAGAGAAGCTTTCAGTATCTTCAGGATTCATTTCCGTGGATTCCACTTGCTTCAGAGAATGGAAAACATATTTCTCACGAAGATTGCAAAATTCCAAGTTAAACACTATATAGCAGTATCTAAACGATATCTCAATAAAGCCACACTTATACATACATGACGCAGACTAAAAGCTCTGATCAGTGATGAAGTTAGGAATTCCAGCCGGGGGACAGAGTCGTTTATAATTAAACAAAATTTTGTTTTGATATATATTGAAACATTTATAGTTATTTCGAAAATTATAATTTTTTTATTATTTTGATTTAAGACATTATAGCTTTTTTACAAATTAAATATAAAAACTTTGAAAATTTAAATAAAATTATAAAAATTTATTTATAAAGGTTATAACACAAATTATTCAAATTTTTATAAAAAAGAAAAAGTACCAATAGGGGCAAGAGACACTACTAGCTCCTCTGGTTCCGCCAGTGACTCTAATGTCAGTGCACTTCATATTCACGGAGAGCTGAATCGCAAAATATGTTCCCAGATAAACTTGCAGCCATGTGAGAACCTTTTGCAACGAGTCAAAAGTATGGGATGGTGGTTCTGTGGTGCTTTGCTAAGGCAAAGAAGATGACTGGA
Source organism: Sindora glabra (assembly GCA_020226215.1). Lineage (NCBI taxonomy): Eukaryota > Viridiplantae > Streptophyta > Magnoliopsida > Fabales > Fabaceae > Sindora > Sindora glabra. The sequence continues at coordinate 98,987,060 of CM035226.1, forward strand.
TCGAAAAATGGCTTCTGCAAAGGGGCTCTAGAAGTTCAACGACAAAAGCACCCTTTCAAGTTGAAACGACGACGACGTTTCGATTGCCAAAGCTTACATTTCGATCGATTTTGATCTATGTCGGTTAGGGTCATTGACACTTGAAACCGACCCACCGCCCGAACATCCCTCCGTTTACATTTCCCGTCTATTCGCCCACGTCACTAGGACCAACCTTACACGGCCATTTTCAGGACCAACCGGTCGGGTTAGGCCGGTTTAAAAAAATATTACGCCCCTAATTTTTAGCTTGTTTGAAAGTCTCGTTCTCCCTTTTAAGGTGCTAATCGTTAGGATGCATCAATAGTGCATTGATCTAATTAGTACATTGAAATTTCTCCTTTTAAAGATTTTACTTCTGCAATTTTTAGCAACATATCAAATGGAAACAGCTTAAGACAATATGAAAGATTATTGAAGCAATGTTTTACAAATCAGTCTACACAATTCTCACAGAAATCATTTTACTTATCAAACTGGTATGAAATGGCAAAAAAAAAAAAGGAAAATTGGATCGAAAATTATCTAATCATCTTTTTTACTTTTGAACTTTTTTTTAGGCCTTATTTGACAATTAATTTATTCAATTAATTGTTAACTGATTCAATTAGTTATTAACTAATAGTTGATTGCATTAACTGATTTGACCATCTAATAATATTAGTTGTTTGAGTGAAAATATTTGATGAAATTAGCTATTTCATATTAGCTGTTTATATGCAAAATGACATATAAAGACATGTATATATTTTATGATTTATTTAAATATTTTTTACTTTAATAATATTTTATATTTATTATATGATTTATATTTAAGAAATATAATAATTTATTTTTAAGAAAAATGATAATTTATTTTAAATAATTTTTATGTTGTACTTTCTTAAAATATATGATAAATCTAAAATATAATTAAAGATTTATTATATTTCTTAAGATATTATATTTTTTAAAAATAAATTATTATACTTCATAAATATTTTATAGAAATTAATAATTATTATTTAATAAAATTTTTTAATTTTTTTAGTGAGGATATAAGTGAAAATACGCATATTATTTAAGTATAATTTTATATTTTTACAAATCCATTATCAATAAGTTAATTAAAAATGCTGGGTTTACTAATTTTTTCAAATTAGCTTATTGAGAGTCAATCAACTAATTGAATAAGTTGTTTACCAAATAATTAAATTAACTTATTAATTTGATCAAACAATTAAATACTATTAAATCAACTAAAAGTTTACCAAAAAGCTCTTTATCAAACACCCTCTTAGTTTGGTTAGACAAATAAGCATATCTGTCGAAATTAATGAAAGGAAAATTTTAACACTTAATTAATTAAAAAATATTAATTTGCTTAATTTCTTTTAGCATTTTATATTTTTAATAAATTATGAACTCATATTTACAGTATAAATTAACTTATATTTAATTTTCCGTTTATATATAATTTTTCATTAATGATATCATTTAAATTTGATTGATTTTGTCAATTATAATAATCAAAACATAATTCGATGACTTTTCTAAGTTATCATCCTATAAAATTTTTAAAACATTGCTTCGAAGTAAGAGGAGGAAATAATATGAAAAATATAACCAGCATCTCTAATGATATTTTGATATAATAATAGTTATCTAGAAAGACATTAGATAGTGAGCTAATAAGTAATAACCGTGCAAATGGATAGTATGATAAATTTTGAGCCTGTTTGATTAAAACTTTCTCACCGATAATGTTAAAAAAAATTAAAAATAAAAAAACATTACCTTGTCTTGCCCGGGTTACTTCTCTATTAAAAAACAAAAAATAAAAAGCATTTAAACAAGAAATGTTTTAGATAACCCTTGGCTTCGCTCCAAATTGAACGGATAGTCCTCACACATTTCACCTCAATTCCAACCAGCAATGAGAGGATGTGCGTGGCCTTTAACCAAATTGGCGCTTCCCATTGTTACCCATTATCCCCGCTCCTCCAATTTTTCCGTTGCTTTAATTCAACAATGGCGCTCTCTTAGTCTGCACAGTCCGAAAGCTTCCATATTGTTCTCTACCAAACATTTCAATTTCAAACCCAAAGCCAATGCAGAATCGTCACCGTCTGCTTCTGTTGTTGCTGCCGAAGCAGAGCAGGAAGAAAGCTTTCAGGTGCTGGCTGTTATCAAAAGCGATTACAATGATATTGTAATAGTAGACACTCCAAAAGCCAGACTGCTACTCCTCGATTCATCTCGTATCTCTCTCCATCTATGCCTCGTTTGTTCTTCAAACTTTATGGGTGGTTCTTGTCTGATAAGTATCTATAATGAGTCTTTGTTATATTTACAAATGTTGCAGTTTGTATCCCAGAAAGTCGGTAATAGGGAAAGAAATATAAGAAGGAAAAAAAAAAAAAACAAGATACTCCTCGTTTTTTGTTTTCATCATCTATGCTAAGCGACAATGTCTGGTTTTCTGCTTTTGTTGCAGATAATGTTCACAGCGTTCTTACGAAGGAGCAAAAATGGACTGGTTCCTATTGGGTATGTGGCTTTATGGATTCTTTATTTTAGCATCTGTTTGTGAAAGAAAAACGGATGTGAACTGTGCTTCCGGAATGGATAAAACAATGAGGAGAATAATAACTATAGGCTACTTTTTGCAAAATGATTTTAAATAAAGATATCATGTCGTGTGCACCCTGGCCTTGAATGGTGGTACATACATCAAATTAATGCTAAATTTAACAAAAGAAGATTAAGTATTCTAATGTTTACTTACTTGCATCTGGAAATTTTAAAACTTTTTTTTGATGTTATTTTTCTTCTTATCTCACTAACCTGGCTTCATAGGTCATCCCAATGTTAAAAAAAGTGGTTGGTATAAGTCCTCTAATGATCTACAAGATGAAAGTAATGAATTAAGCAGCTTACTCTGCTAACCCCTTTAATCTTATTGCAAAAATTGTGGACATGGTTGGACATGAGTCACATGACTACATTTTTGCTGCTATTTTCTTTTTGGTTTCCACATTTTGTGCTGGCAGATAGCTGATATTTAGTTATTTAAATGTAACTACATGCTTTCTCTTTGTATCGCTGTGTCCATGATAGAATAACAGTTTCTGAACTTGTTTTCATTATACAGGATGAATTTGCAAGCTTGCCCGCTATTGTTCCAAGAGGTCCCGTTGCTATCTTAGGTTTGGTAATTCATTTGATTGTCTTGTGGTATAGATATTTTATAGAATCAATGGTCTAGAGTATTTTCAAAGACAGGGGAGAGGCGTAATAGTAGGAGTGGCTTATCTAAATTATATCATATTACTTCTAAATCTTGCAGGGTGGTGGAACTGCAGCTCATCTGATGCTTGACTTGTGGCCTTCGCTGCAGCTTGAAGGCTGGGAAATCGATCAAATTGTAATGGATTTTGTCCTTCTGCATTGAAATTTTTAAGATGTTTAAATGTACTTTCCGTGATTTATCTTTAGTTATTTGAGGTTAGTCACTCCACTTCACCCCCCCCCCCCAAAAAAAAATAAATAAATAAATTTGTAAGTAAAAGTTATTCAACAATCTAGAGGCAATAAAATATCTTGATCCATGGGAAATGATTTCCTTAGAATCCTGATGGTTTAAATTGCAACTCCAGAGTTAAAGCTTCTTATCCAGTAGAATTTGAAAAAAAAAAATTATTAGGGAGAAAATACTACTAGCCTGTTAATAACTTTAACTTCACAAATAAAATGGCCAACATCACATTACTCTTTAAGCAATCTGGCCTTAAAGAACTCTCATCACAAAATTCATACTACAGCATTAACTTCTGAGCGTGTGTTTTTAAAACAGAGGATTTTTAGTCAGTCTGCTTTCCTTAGAAGACAACATAGTGTCCCTAATTGTAACACGTCTCTTAAAATTCATGTATTATGGTTTTAGTGTAAATTTTGTGCTCAGATCCCTAATGAATGCATCCTCATCAGCATTTCTCTTACATGAAAAACCAAAAATATTCCAGTTGATTGATAAAGCAAGAGAATATTTTGGTCTCTCTGATCTGGAGAGGATGACGGAAGATGGCGGAGTACTTAATGTTCATATTGGTGATGTCTTCATTCCCCCAGAGAATTTGCACAGAAGATATGCTGGTGAGTAATTCACGTTTTAGTTTTATATGTTTCTCATTGCTTAATGTTGAACTACCTCTGCTGAGTTGATGGTTCATGCTCTATTTCTGTTGCACAAACTTTGTATCAGTTGACATTTCCCTTCTCCTATTGGTTATACCTGGAAAGAAAAGAAAAAGCACAATTGATTTTGATATTTATTTCATGTATTATACTATAGAGATCTGATTTCTTCTCATTGATTTTAAGCGGAAGTCTTTCTCTTACTGTTGGCCAACTTATGACTGAGCAATTTCTCATTAACAGGCATTGTTGTTGACCTGTTCTCTGATGGAAAAGTTTTGCCCCAGCTGGAAGAGGTACGTGCTTAGTTTTCTGCGTACATATTGACATGTAGGTTTTGATCATCCACAAAACCAATGAGTACTTTTCTTTTCCTGGTTTAGGAAATAAACATCAATGTTAGTTTTGTAATTTTCAATGTTTGTATTATTTGTCATCCTACCAAAGCCATCTCTCTCTGAGTTTGCACAAGTAAATTTGTGGTTCCTTTATATTTCAATGCACAAGCAATTATGTATCAGCAATTTTTAAAGGAGCCTGCATATCTGATTAACTTACTCTTTTCTTTTGTTTAAGCAAGAAAGTGGGAAAAAATTGTAGTGAGAACAAGCATTTTGTAGATGAACCTAATCTATATCTCTCCTTACTTTTACTGGACACAATTCAATAGCTTGCTTTTAACTAGTAAGTAGTAATAGAAATTTTATTATTTTATCATATATTTGCATTATGTTCGAGGTTATTGTAGTTTTCCTTGACAGGTTAGTACTTGGATGGAATTAAACAAAAGACTGATGCCTGATGGTCGTTTTATGGTAAACTGTGGTGGCATTGATGGAGGATCAAATCCAATGGATGCAAGTTCTTATCCTGGAAATCTCCCAAGTGATGAGACTTGGTTACAGAATCCAACATTGAAAGCTTTATCTGAAGCCTTTCCTGGGCAGGTAGGCCTTCCGTTGTTGACAGGGTTATGATTTGTCATGAATCCTGTCCTGCTTTGTTTTATGCTTTATCTGGTGAAGGTATTGGCTAAGCAAAACAAAGCATGTAATTTTTATATACTAAAGCCTATTTAAGTAAAAAATGTTCCTGAACCAAATTAGATGTTATGAAAAATAGGAAGTGAAGATTTTTTTTTGCCCCAGACCATTTTTATGATGATGATAATGTTACAGATTACATAATCTAGATTCATATTTTGCAGTAAAAATCTTGAGTATGGATTCTCTGTAAATCTAGAAAAGAGATAGATATAGAAATCTTTTTGGTTTTGAAGGGGCGGATTTTAGTTTAAAAAAAAACTGCGTCCGAGGAAATTGACAAAATAAGAAATTGAGGGATTCTAGATCCAAAAACTTGTACCTCTGCTGTATATTGGAAATGCCTGATTTGAATCGTGGTGGTTTCTTTGTTAGACATGGTTGAAGTCAGGGTGCTAATTAGATGCAAAAAAAGTCAAGATCATCAAGTCTGAATTCACTTTTCATAGGTCTTAATTCAAATTGATTACATCTTCACTATCAGAAATACAAATAGTGAATTCTCAGGGTACCTTGTCTTTAGCAATGCTGCTGCTTTTGGATGCAGTGCTATTTATGATTTATAATTTCTGATTCTGACGAAGCTCACAGTCTGTTTTTGACTTGCTCAGTTGAGTTGGAAGAGAATGCCAAAAGAAAATGGTGAAAATTTTATGGCACTGACAGGGCCATTGCCAGATTTGCAATCATGGTCTGCTAGCATGCCACCTCCTCTAAGCAGGAATGTGAAAGATTGGCGACCTTGTAAAATTTGATCTTGCCTGTTCATAACCAAAATTAAATTTATGATCTTCTGGGATGAAAGTAACACTGCATCAAATTTGATTTTGCCTGTTCATAACCAAAATTAAATTAATGATCTGCTGGGATGGAAGTAATACTGCATCACATTTTTCAAGCCAGTCTTAAATTGTTATATTCTTGGAGATAAGTTGTACCTTTGTACACGTTACTGTCTAGAAAGCTTCATTTCTTCACATCTAAGCTTAAGTTAGTTGTACATTTGCACATCTTTATTAATGATTTAGCTAGAATATGAATATCAAGAGCTTTCAGTCCAGGTTGTATAGAAAATGAAATGTCAGTTTTGTGGAGTGTTGCTAAGCATATCATAGTACTGGCGTACAAGGCATTTTACTTCTCACGCACACTATCACCCACATTTCTGCACACGGCTTAACTTGAATCAGCCTACTCTCCATGTAAACATATGGGATTGGCCCAATGTAAGTTGGCTCGATTGCTTGTAAGGATCCAATAGATCTTGTGAATCCTTAGATTATAGGATCAAAGATCTTGTGACTCCCTTGATCATAGGATCAAATTTCCATTAACGTTGGTCATCTCATTTGATAGGAAATCTCTCCTAAGAAGATCCCTTAGCACTCAATGGATAGTTAAGTGGTTGTATTTTGAGTTTAATTGGGTTTGATAATAATTATTGGGTGGACTTTCACCAGTTGCAGCATGCTATTATACCTTACTTGATAGAATTAAGGGAACATCTCTTTTTTACCAATTTGGTTATAAGAAAAACATGAGGTTAATTTGATTCAATTTATATTTACCTTTGCAGTGAGAGTGAGGGGATGTGTAATTTAACTCTTAGTCTATCATTCGAAAGAGAATTTTGCATGGATATGATTTACTGTATATTTAACGAGAGAGAAAAACACACCAACAACGTGAATTCTATATGTTAAAGCGAATTCCAAGATTTTGTATTTTTATCTTTCTTCAGGTCTGGGTCAATTGTAAGTATATACAAAATTTATTTCTTATTACGAGAGGCGACTCCACAATTGTATGTAGCAGTCACTCATTTCTAACTTAAGCTCTATTGGTTTTATTGAAAAATATTTTTTATAAAAATATAGTTATAAAATATTAAAATAAAAAAATATTTTATTTATTTAATATTAATATAAAAAATTGAAGAAAATAACTTCTATTTTAAAAAAAATTACTTTTTTTCATTTTCAAGCTTTTAAGTATTAATTTTTTTTATATGAATATAAATAGTATACTATCTCTTCATGTATATATATATTCAAATAACATTTTTTTATGTAAATGAAATCTTAGTCTCGGAACTTTTTTTTTAGATGAAAAATGTGAATGATATGCTGCAGTTTTTCATGTAATTGCTGTTTATTTGGGTCCATTTTCCTCCAAAATACGATTCCAGAGGGGAAACAGATCAGGCTTGATCATCATAAAACACATACCAAGGATTTGAACATCAGCAACATTTTGACCATAAGTTTCGATATTGAAATCAGAACAAATGCGTCTTGTCAACTATGCACATGTGCACAAGTCATGGAATGTGTGCAAAAAGTTGAGAAAATTGGTGTGGAATGAGAGAACGGCTTCCTAATTCAATGTGTCCCCAAAAGCAAAGTCAAGAAGCGGCGCTGTATGCCTCTTTTGTGATTTTAATGAGTTATTTAGTACGGATTTTGGCGCAAAAACTGGTCAGCCTACATATATTCAAACTCATGCACCGTGCATATCAAATTGTTAATTAATTAGTTGGGGATACATTATAATATTATTGGTAATGCCACTCATTCAAAGGGCCACCTTCGTGGTTGCACCACACACAGGCCAAATCTCAAAAAGAGAGGGGAAAAAGGGAAATGTATTTTAAAATTCGCATTTTCTCACGCAAATTAGTGTATTATAATTCATTTTTAATAGGTAAATGCAGATCTAGCTACCAATCTCAATGTTAAAACGTGTGCCTCTTACCATAATTTTATCGGACAAAGCGCTAGAAGATTTGCTCTAAACCTTAAATTAAAAAAGACATTAACAATTTAAAAGATTCTTAGCTTTTATATAAGCCACAAGCCACAAAATTCATAGGAATGTTAGATATGCAAAATTCAATCTCTTTGGATTGGTTCATATAAGCTCATTTAAAAAATAAATTAAATTTTGAATGATCTGGTACGATTCATATCTATAATTTGATTTGTAAATATGTAATTTGATCTATAAATTTATGAATTTTAATTATTTGGAGATTGATAAATTAGACCGATTTGTTCAAATATTAGCTCATACGAACTAATCTATATAAGTTTGTAATTAAAATGAATCAAATTTTGAATAATTTAATTCTTTAAATTTGCAAATTATAATCTGTTTCACAAGCCATCCACTTCCTCATACATCAAATCCATGTTATCTAGCGGAAATCAACATGTGACACTAGTACGCAGACGAAACTCAGTTTACAGCACACAATTATGTGAATGCAATGTCAGATCTAACTATGATTAAAAGATTTATCCATAAACCTAAGTGCCTAGCTAATGGGCTCATCTTAATTAGAGGTGGTTTTGTTCTTAAGAAAAGAACATGTGCAATTTAAATCCTGACATAGGATACCTTTATGTATAATTAAGCCCATAATATGCAGTGTGCGTAAAGTTAACGGCACCAGTACCATTGCTACATGCATGCAAGAATATGCAATATTAAAATAATTATATATACTAATAGAAGAAATAAATGGTTAAGTCAGAATCATAATGAGAGATCATAAGTCATAGTTGGGTTACTTGAATCAGCGTGCTTGACCAGTTACATTTACACTCAGGTTGCGTGGGAATCCCTTTGCTTTCTCAGTTTAATTTCACTCACTGAATATGAGAATTCTTTGACTTCTTTTTCTTTTTCATAAACCGTACTTTTTTTAAATCATGGATTAATTTTTATTTGAAGTACAAAATAGTAGATGGTAAATCTTGGAATCTTTTATTAAACTAAAAACATTTTGAAACTTGACCTAATTCTACTTAAACCACTCAATTATTTAGTTTATTCTTTGCCTTTTGGTATTAATACGTTAATTTTACTCAAATTTTAATTGGGGCATTATATTTATTTTTATTTTTTAACTAAGCACTTCTTGTTACTTTTAATCTTACACCAAATAATAATAATAATAATAATAATGCTTCTATAACTTCAAATATTTTTTAAAATAAATAATCCACAAAATATTATAATTTTCACTATGCTAGTTGTCACTTTAAATAGTATAAAATCATTTCATCAACAATCATTAAATTAAAAAAAAAAGTTATAAGAACACTACTTTCAACCTACAAATGTTAATGGGCTTTGGTTTTGGCTAACCAAGATGGTACCTAGAATTGTGTATTTTGTCTTGGATGTGCACGTGTGTAGGCCACAGACTTTAAGGAGTTTTGTTTTATCAATTGTACCCTTCTTTTTAACGGTGAAAATATTCCTTCCGTTCTTATTTACATGTCATCGTTAACTAATTTTACATATATTAAAAAATTAATTTATTTTATTTATTATTAGTGAACTTTACAAGATTATTCTTTATATACAAAATTCAAAATAGTTGAAAATAAAAAAATATAAAGAAATAAATATAAGTGGATTAATAGTGTAGAATAATAAAGTATTTATTAATGAAAAAAATATTTAATACTTCATTAGAATTCTAAAGTGATAAATAAAAAAGAACAAAATAATTCTTCAAAATGTAACAGATAAAAAGAAACGGAATGAGTAATATTTTTGCCAGAGTTTAAGAGGGAATTACACATGCATTAGTTACTCATATATAAAAGTGGCAATTAATACATTCTTTTAATTATAGTAAATTTTATAATTACCAGTATTAATTTTTTATTTTTGCTATATTTATACTTTTTTAGCCAAAAAGTATATTTAATCCCTTAATTTTAACTGAATTTTTATTTTTATTTTTTAAGTTTTATTTAAAATAAATTATCTAGTAACTTTAAAAATGTACAATATTAATTAAGTATTTTTAACAAAATACTTACTTAACATCACACATGGCTCATATGAATGATATTTTTACATTCTTATATGTTAAAAATGTACTTTTTATTCTTCAACTTTTACTAAAGTTTCAATTATGCCTCCTAAGTTTTATTTGAAACAAACTCTACCCTTTAACTTTTTAAAGATAATGAATAATAATAAGAAAGAAGAAATGCCAAACAATGATGGTTTCAAAGAAGTTGAATTATAACTAATAAAAGTATCAATTAGACCTTTTCGGTAAATTGATGTAAGAAAAAGGTTATCTAAGAGAAGAAATACTATGCCAAATAAATCAAGTAAAAAATGAAAAGGAAAGTTAGGTATAATTAATAAAGAAGAAGAAGAGGAGGAATGGAATGGAGCAATTGATCATTATGAGAGTAAGGAATTAGATAGTTATATAGTTATAAGGAAGGATAGTTGAAGGGTATAATTTTACCTTATAAAAGAACTTAAGCAACAAGATAAAGATTTTAGCCAATGTTAAAGGAGTAAAAGTATCTTTGTTTTAAAAATACGAAAATATTACTTATATATGCCATGTAATATACTAAGTTTGATGTCATGTGAGCATCTCTATTAAAAAATCTAATGATGTTAGGTTATTGAGTAATATTATGTGTTTTTAAAAAGTTAAAGGATAAATTTGTTTCAAATAAAATTTAAAAAATAAGAATGAAACTTTAGTTAAAGGACTAAATTACATGCCACTTTACTATACCTGTCAAAACGGGTTAACCCAATCAACCAGGTAAATCCAATAGGAAAAAATTGTATGTCGAGCCAGTCCTAAGTTAGGCTATTTTTTTACCAAGTCAAGTCCAGATCGGGTTGCTATAGTACCAGTCCTAATCTTAGTCCCAATCTCAGGTCAATATTTACCAGGCAGGTTCAGACGAATTTTTATAATCTGTTACATATTATTATTATAATCATACTAGTTTTTTGTTTATTATTAATTTCATATCATTAATTAATTAAAATATATTATTATTTATTAAATATAATTATATATTATTATGACTTAAAATTTTATTATATATATCAATGAGTCATGTATATTATATATGAAAATAAATATATATTATTAAATATATATTTAATAAAATAAATATATATTATTAAGATTTAATAAATGTTTGAAATTGTATTTAATAATATATACATTTAATAAAATAATTTTAATTTTATATTGATCAAGAATTTTATATTATATATTTATTTTATTTAATAAAATAAATATATATTATTAAATATATATTGATCAATGCCAAAGTATTATATAAAAATAAATATATTTATTAATTTATATATGACCAAATATATATAAATAAATAATTATTTATATAATATATTAATAAAAATAATTATAATGATTTTTATAAAATAATAAAAATAGATAATAATGTATCATATTATATATATATATATATATGAATATAATATATTTAAAATTAATACCAAAATTATTTATTTAAAATTTTAATATTAAAGTATTAATTTAAATTTTAATATATTATTTATTTTGATAAATCTATATAATATATATTGACAATATTAAATATATAAATTTATTAATTTTAATATTAAAAATTATTTAATATTACTCATATATATAATTTTAATATTATATATATTAAAGTTTAATTTTAATATACCTAAACTATTATTTTAATATCTATATAAAAATTAAATATATAATAATAAATTATTTATTTATTATTTACTACTATTATCAGGCTAACGGACTAATCCAATAATCCAACGGATTAACACTTACCAGTCCTAGTCTTTTACCAGGTTAGGCTAACCAATCTCAGTCTCTTACCAGGTCGAGCCACTATTATTATTTTCTGTACTAATTTCAGTCCCAATTCAAGCAAAATTATATCAATTTTAGGCTAACATATTAAAATTAGCCCATTTTAACACCTTTATACTTTACCTTCTTCCCTCCATTCATTTACAATGTTAACATAAATATTGAAGTGTATTATGACATCTCACCTTAACATTATTAAATACATGCTTACTTTTTAATTATATTATTTCTTTTAACCATTTATATTAGTATTGCGAGTGAAAAAAAATAATTATAACAAAAGAAAATATATTAGATTAATAGAGCCAGTTATAAGATTTAAGAAAATTTAATAGTCATCACCTTTATAAATAGTAGACTAATTGTTGTATTTACTCAAAATTAAACCTCCCTAACATTATGGTGAACCATGCATTTATTTTTATACTTCATTTTTATATTGGGTGTTGTAATCCATTTAATTTACACCCAAAGTATTTCTATACTTTTTTTATTAGGTATGAGACTAGCCTTTATGAAAAGAGTAGATGATAAACCTCTTTCAACAAAAATGTCTCCAATAAAAATTGAACTCATAATCTTTTATCTAACTTGGAATACCTTGAGATCCAATCTATTTTCATTGTGTCAATCTATCATAAGGTTTTGGATTTTAACCTAAGACATAAGGGGGATAAAGGAAATGAAGCTCTTAAGACTAATAAACAATAAATGTTTTGGTTTACACCTAGAGTATCACACACCTTTTTTAAATATAAGACTAATCCATGTTCAGGATAAGTACAGTGGACGATAAAACCCTCCTAATAAGGTCACTTTCAAAGGGGAGACTCAAAACTTTCTACCAAGTTAGAAACACCTTAAAGACTAAACTTACAATATTCAAGCCTTTCACATTCATGCACATGAATTTAACTAGTCTAAAATATAAGATGTATTAAATAATATAGATTATATCACATTTACCTATGAAAAATTATAAAATGAATCATTATTAATTTACAAATTATTTTTTAAATTTTTATTTTTTATCAAATTTTAAATAGTGAATTAACAAATATGATGCAATAATCCTAGAAGTTAGGTGAATTTTATATTGCCTCAAGAGTTTTAGAAACTAGGGTCTCAAAATTTGTTACATTAAAATTGTTTAATCACATCCATTGAATGAATATAATTTTAATTAAATAATTTCAATCTAATAGTTTCAAAACTTGTCACATTACTCTGGGTTTTGAAACTCTAAAAATACAATAACAAGCACTTTAAAGATTAGGTTCCTTTAAAGTATAAAATGCACTTTAAAAAATAAAGTACATCATCAAATCCATTAATAAGAAAAATCAAGGATGTTGATATAGTTACAAATTTAAAAGTTATTTTTATTTATTGTTATTTATAAAATTATGTGTCCTGATTTTAACATTAATAGTTATAATGATGTACTATACCCTTTAAAATATATATTATACTTTAGAGAAATTCAATCTTTCTAGATATACTGTGATATATAATTTATAATGACAAAGGTTAAATTTTGATAAGAAAATTCAAGACAACGGTTTGGTCAGGAACATATATTTTGGTCTTATCCATATATCACGTACAAGCAAACAAATATGGTCTCAAATAACAGCCAAATGTTCCTCTCCGATCCCCTTAATTTGATGGAACGTAAAAGGAATCTAAACTAACATAGTTCTGAAATTAAGCAATTCATTTGAGTTTAAACGTCCATAATCAAGAAAAATTACAAACTTCATATCACTAAATTTGTCAGGTTAAGTAGTCGCTTTGTTTGGTTTGTTTAACAAAATTAATTTAGGGATTTTTTTTTAATGTACCTAGGATCCGGAATCATGGCGCATAATCCATAGGCAGTAATCGCCGCATCCCAATAATCCAAAAGACTAAAATTAATTAATTATATAATATTTAAGTATATTCTTTTTTTTATAATTATTTGCTTCCTACATGAATTAAATTCCTATAGAAATTTGAACTTTTTAAACATTAAATTCTTTATATTCTTCTTTAAAAGTGACTCTAACATATTTAGTTAATATAAGGAATTAATGTTTCTCAAAAATTAATTTTTAATACTTTATTTATTCCAATTATAAATTTTTCAAAATACTGTAACTAATTGACTAATATACTAGAGTAGTTTTGTGCCAACCCTTGTGGGAAAGATAAAAAGGGCATGGTCATAAGGTAAATTACGTTGAGTAGATAGTTTTACATTTTTATCCCATAGAAAAACACATACACCTTTCTATCAAGGAGATGGTCAAGTTGTAGCCGAACTTTCTAACTCAACTAAACAGTCCACCAAGCTGTCACTTCCATAGGAATTGCAATTTCCCTGTGTGTCTCAACCAAATGACAACATAACAAATAATGACCGCATTATGTAGCCAAAAATTTCGGTACTAAAGTGAAAAGGTAATTCCGCTGGAAGATGAACCTATTAGGAAATTGAATTTTTCGTTACCATGCAAATTATGCTTTTTGCAAATTTCAAAGTAAATAAATCAAATAAGAAATATAAATTCTAAGTTGAAAAGAATAATTCAATAGAAAAAATATTCAATTTTTTAGGAGATTGAGTTTATCATTACCAAATTATCTTTTTACAAAGAGTATGGAAAATCTACCTCCTAAGAAATTAAATATTTCTACTGTTAAATTGCCTTTATTGCATTGTAATATATGTTTTTTAATTTAATTTACTTATTTTGATATTTGAAAAAAGGCAACCTAACAATCTAATTCATAGATAAAACTCCTTATAATATTATCCTTTTACAAATTTCTAAATGATTAAGTCAAAAAAGAAATACAAATTTAGATTCAAAAATAATAATCTAATGATAAAAATATTTAATCTCTTAAAAAATTAAGTTTTTCATCACAGAAGTATGCTTTTTGTAAATTTTAAAGTGAATAGATTAAATAAGAATTATAAATTTTAATTTTAAAAAAGTAATTTAATAATAGAAATACTCAATAATATCAATAATAAAGTAATAGGATAATTCCATTGAGAGGTGAACCTCTTGAGAAATTAAACTTTTCTTTACTAAATTATGCTTAGGCTAGTTTAGTTAATAAGGTTTGTTCCTTTCAATCATCTATATCTTAATTAGGTTCGAATTGTGTTATTAATATTAATTTTAAAGAACCAGGAGATTTATAAGTACTATCGTGACCCATCAAAAGATGGAATACGCATTCTATTCTTCGAATAAAATAACCTATCCTATTCCAGTTTCAGAAGTTTGCATCAGAAAAAAATTACAGCATTAAAAGGTAAAATGGAACAAAATTACTGCATTATGCATAGAGATCATAGAACCGCAAGGTTTGACACCTACACTGAATTTGATGCAAATTGTCCACTTTTGTGAACTTCATTCAACCCTTTGATTGTTGACTGCAGCTACAGTTACACATACAACCCTCGATAAAATAATATCATAATATAAATTTATATTTATCGATTAGCTAGCTCTTAGCCTGCTAGTAACGGGTCAAAAAGCGTTACAGGCACACGTTCGCTTGGAAGGATTCAAAAATATGTCAGGATATATATTTTATAAAAATTTTGGCACTGCTTGAAAAATAATAAAAAATTGAAATAACAAATGAAGAAAGTAATAGTAACGATAATTAAAATAATAGTAAGGTATATCGGAATAATGGAATGAGCTGAAAATGCCTCTGTCATTATTCTTTGACTTTGACCAGGGGTCTGTAAATGAGGGGGCAATTGAAGACGGATAGATATTTGATTTCATGTTGTAATGAAGAAAAACAAGATTCAATTTCATGGTTTCATATTATAAAATTAAATATACAGTACTAGAGTTCCAAATTTGAATTATAAATATAAATCAAGAACTATCATTAAATATAAGATAGTAAAAAAAATTATAAAGTTCAATTTAATAAATATAAAAAATTTTAAATTTTATTTTTGATATTTATAATTTTTTGTTAAATGTATGATTTGGAAGAAAAACCAAAGGCAGGTTACTATATGGGTTTATGTGTGAATTGGCAATTGACATTCGACAGTTCAGCAGATTTTCTTCATTGTAATATGGCGATTTTGGGGAGTGTGGTTTCCCATTCAACCGACATTTACCAAAGCCTATTTTATTATTGCAGAATACCTAAATATGTACAAAGACATATTACAATATAATACCCTCTTGAAGATTATAGAGTGTTATACTAAAGTTAACTACAAACCTCAACATGACTCACCATGGATTTACTCAGGTAGAAGTGAATTCATTCCAATATAATTAAATTCTTCATCACTAAGCCATCGTCTAATGATTTATCACGTTATGTACCTATAGATTTAATGACATATTTTCTCTTTTCAAATATTTTTTAACCACATGAGTTATGTGAGAATTTGTTGACTAACCCTACCGATTTATTAGTTTCATCTGTTCAAGTTTTTCTATCACATCGAAAAGCAGAAAATACAAGATTTATATATATATATATATATATAATTAAATTCTATTATATACAAAATTTTGTATCTATTTCTCTCTAATATAATTTAAAAAATAATCAAGAAGAAAAGAATAGGATCCAAATCATCCTCTGTATTCTTCTTCTATTTCAAACAGTGATGGAGTTGCATGTATATTAGCATAGGCACATAGACCAATTTTTTTTCTAAATCACATATATAATTATATGTTATTTAAAATACTTCATTAATTTTTAAATTTTAGCCCATTAAAATATTAAAATATATTTACTACCGCAAAACTCTCATTTCCTGATTTCCCAAGTGGCTTCAACGTGTTAAGTCCATAACTTTGGAATATCATCACACTCACAAACAGCTAGCTTTCTTTCTTATTGATCTTCAATTGACTTGTGCTATATTTAACAGTTTTCATATATTTCTGTGCCATTTCTTGTATGTGAAGCCACCCCAATTTGCTTTGCACTCATCCACACACATCTCCACATCTGTCTCTCTCTTAAAACCAAAGTCCGTGCCCTTGAAGCGAAGAAACTCTGTGCTGCAGTAACCTAAGCTTCCCTTGCTGTCTGCTCTGAATTCCTGTGTATCTCTTTGTCTTCTTCCCTTTGTCTTTCAGGAACTCCCTTGCTTAATAATCACAAAAGGTTTGTATTTAAATCTCCATTCTTCTTATCATCAAACTATTTGCTTCTGTTTCTTCTTTCTCTTGGCTTTTCAATTTTAGTTTCTGAGTGGCTATGACTTTGAACTTTTGTTTCTTAGATTCAAATTTGGCTTTTAGCTCTGGTTTTAATTTGATCTCTGAAGCTCATATGTTTTGTTAGCCTGAAAGTTTTTTATGAAAAACAAAGAAAGTTTGCTTCCTTCCTTTCCCTCAAATTTATGTTTGGCTTTCATATAAACTAAACTATCAATCAATGAATTTTCTTGAAAAAGAAAACAAATATAGATTTTTTGCTTTTAATCAGTTTTGAGCCTTTTGAGTCTTTGATTCTATAGGATCAATAACAGTAATCATTATGAAGAGAGTTCATAACTTCATATATATTGCTGGTCTTCAATTTCTTTTTCATCTTTACTCTTTCAAATTTCATCCTTAATTTTCTATGTGCTAAACTGCTAATATATTATCTCCCATGCATGCAATTATACCCCAAAATGGGTGGGAAATGTTTTTAAATTTTGATAAATCTGCATGATAAATGAGATCTTCTTCTTTTCTGAACAGAACCCAGAATATATATGACGGCATATTCTTCTTTTTCTGCATTTGACGCTGGAAGTGCTTGCTTTATTGTTTACATATCTTCTAGAAATATGATTCAATGGAACTGATCAACTAAATCGGAAAAATGGTCAAAAAAGTGACCTATCTGGCTTTGCCCTTTTAGGACCTATCTAGAGTTAGCTCTTAGATTCTGATTCCTCTCATGTTGTCTTTTACACTTTTGTGAATGCACATGGAAAGTTTCAAAATCTTGTATTCTTCTCATATTACTGTATCAAAGTTTTAAACTGTGGTCTGCAACAAAAATGTTTCACATAATATTATTTTTTTAGACTATTTCACAACATGGCCGCTTTTTTTCTTTCTTCTTTTTTTTTTTTGGGGTATCTTACTGCAATTTTGCTAATTATAACATAATCACAATTGCAATTTAGAACCATGATCTGTGTAATGAATTTTTTGATATATGACGAGTTCTTCTTCCTTATTTTATTTTTCGTTCTGCAAAACTTTTCTGTTAATTCTATGATGTTAAGGGCACTACTAACACCGTTTTGGATTGAACTTCTTAGATGCAGATTCTTTTTTCCCCCTTTTTAATGTTCCTCACTTCTTATATCCCATTCATAAAGTACCTTTTTTGAATTTGGAATCGGAGAATATGATCTCGTGATTAGCATCCTGTCGCCTCCATTTTTGAATTTATGCTTCATGGAATGGTAGTTAGAATTAAATATTCCTCTAACAATTATCAATCGTATTCATGAGAACATAACTGTTCTATAATTTACAATTTTGCTTTGAACCACACACAAGCATAAACAAAAAAAATGTGTATATATATATATATATATATATATAAAAGAATATTAAGTGAGAGCATAATTTTTATGTTAAGGTGAGAGGAATGAATTGCAACTATCAGATTATACAATAAAGAATTAGGATCAAAACACAAAATTATGTAACTCTTTTAAATGATATAATTTCTCTTCTCATCTCCCATGTAAAAAAACTCTATTCTCTCATTCTCTTAATATTGCATATATATATATATATATATATATATATATATATATATATATATATATATATATATATATATGAAATTCATTGTGATCTTAGTCACAGATCTTGTCTTTCTTTTGCAGGCAAAGAGAATTAAACCGTAGAATAGAATAGCAGAGAATGATGGGAGGCAGCGGACAGCTAACGGTTCCTCCAGGCTTCCGGTTTCACCCAACTGATGAGGAACTTCTTTACTATTACCTCAGAAAGAAGGTGTCTTATGAAGCCATTGACCTTGATGTCATCAGAGAAGTAGATCTCAATAAACTTGAGCCCTGGGACCTCAACGGTATTTGAATCCATATTTATTCAATTTCATTCTCTAAGTGCTCTTTTTTAGTTCTCAATACAGAGATATTTCATCGTGATTTGATCATATCATATGATATACGTGAAGGGTTTGTGCCAGCAATACAATTTCCCATAGCTCTTGAAAGCATCCTTAATTATCTTTTAGGGGTTGAAACTTTATGCCTGATATCATGGACAATGACCCCAAGTTTGTAAATTGCTACAAACAGGATAAAACTACTTTCACTCCCTAACATTGATCCCTCCTCTCTCCTTCTCTTTTTCATATTAAAAAATGTAGACTGACTTAACTTATTCTTTCACAAGTCTAAAATGTATTTACCCTTGATATAGAGAGGAATGTGAGGGTAGAGCGAGTATTGAAGAATGGTAAGTAGTTTTATTCTTAATTTTATACTGTACGATTTTTTCTTGGATCATGTTTTGCTCCTGTCAAAAACAACTTTTTTTCCCCCACAGTACTTCGCTCCATGTTATATACAAATACTACGTTTGGATGTGGGGAATGAAGGCACAGAATGTTATTCCTAACCTGGGAGTTTTGATAGAGGATCGAAACAAATTGAAAATTTATGAATAATTCTTCAAAATCCTCCACTATTAAATTCTAAAGTAATTTTTAAACATCTAAATAAGGGAAGAGGAATTTATAATTTCATGATATATTCTCTTCCCTTTTCCCCATTCTCTTTTATTTTCTTCCCTTCCCTTCTTAAGTTCCAAACATACTGTAACGTGAATGTTGGCTAAGCATCCTTATGTATGATTCGTTTTATTCAAACATGCTGTCTACTTACGGTTTCATTCGCATGAAAAAGATGGCTTGTTAATTAACTATAATAGGCAAAAGTCTACAACTACTCCATTTACTTTTGGTTCCTAAGCCGATGACTTTATGTTACGAAGATCAGGTTAAGTGTACAGTAATAACAGAAATAACAAGTCATTTAATATATACACACAATCTTGGATTTCAAATTCAGGACATGAGAAGGAAAAGACCCAGCAACAATATCGGGTATCGTTACATTGCCAAAAGTTCTGGCAACCTGGCTGGTGTTTTTTCTGAATATATTGTAGTTTCTGAATAGCTGGGTGGGGACTTGCAGATAAATGTAGAATTGGGTCAGCGCCTCAAAATGAGTGGTATTTCTTTAGCCACAAAGACAAGAAGTACCCAACAGGAACAAGAACAAATAGAGCAACAACAGCTGGTTTCTGGAAGGCAACAGGGAGGGACAAGGCTATATATCTTAGTAATTCAAAGAGGATTGGGATGAGAAAAACCCTAGTCTTCTACACTGGACGTGCTCCTCATGGCCAAAAGACCGACTGGATCATGCATGAGTACCGCCTTGAGGAAGATGATGTAGATGTCCAGGTACATTTGCAATCAAGATTTAGAATTGTCTGGAATCATAAATTTGAAATAAATAAAACATTTACACATATATAGCTAGTGAGAGTGTAAGTGTAACTTGGAAATGATTTTGGTAAAGAAATTCTATTTGTGAGATAAGTGACATCCATGGAAAAAAAACAATTTCCAAGATAAGACTTGGTTCACGAATTTAGTAGGACTTGATATTGTCCTAGGATTTTTCTCTTTTAATTGTCCTAGGTTCGAGGGTCAAGCTACCTTGTCGTTAGGAGTACTTTGTAAAATTAAAAAATTTTCTCTACATTTTTTTTATTTTTTTAAAAAAACTTTATAACCTCCTCCATAAATTAAAGAATTTTCATATAAATCTTTAATAAATTTTATTTTAGTATTCTTAATATTTTTGTGGGGAAGACTACGGTATCTTTATAATAATCCTGGGTTTGAAACCCAGGACACGTGGCGGAATGCCATTCGGCCATCAAGACTACTAACGTTAGTAGTTTATTTACCATCAAGACTACTAACGCTAGTAGTCTAAGACTACTAACGCTAGTAGTCTAAGACTACTAACGCTAGTAGTCTAAGACTACTAACGCTGTAGTCTAAGACTACTAACGTTAGTAGTCTATTTAACAGTGGCCTGGGTTCCAAAACTCAGGGGGCACCGTAGAATCCCCCTATTTTTGTTCTAACTTCACCCCAACTAGATTCAAACCTAAAACATTATGTATGTGTTAAATTGTCACTTCTACTATTAAAAAAATAAAATAAAATAAAACATAAGCATCATAGTTTATGCACAATGTCAGGTGTAACTAATATTTTCCTTCCATAATAACAATGTCATATGCAGTGGCAACTTATTAACGACATACATCTTTTCTTTTGAGCAGGAAGAAGGTTGGGTGGTTTGTAGGGTATTCAAAAAGAACAACCTCAATAGAGGCAATTTCCTACAAGAAATAGACCAAGAAGAAGATCACACAACCCACATGAGAACAATAGGCCCTTGTCATCAATCACTATTGCCAAAACAACACCACATGCCGCAAATTCAATATGATCATCATTACAATCTTGAAAGCTCAATGCACCTACCTCAGTTGTTCAGCCCAGAAGCACCCATCTCGTCCTTTCCCTCATCATCTAATTCCATGAACGCCACCATCGACACCACCCTTGAGTGCTCACAGAACTTACTGAGGCTGACAACAAGTGGTACTAATGGCATTGGATTTAGTAATAATCTCATGCAGCAACAAGAATATCAGAAGTTCAACAATGGTGATTGGTCGTTCTTGGACAAGCTTCTTGCCTCACACCCCCGCCACCAGGAGGCCATGGAAGAGCAGCACTCACAAATTCAGAAAGGTGCTGTTGCTGCTTTGGGTACTTCAATTCAGAAATTCCCATTTCAGTACTTAGGTTGTGAGAATGACATTATGAAGTTCTCTAAGTAAGGGAACAAGATTTGGAAGCATTTCAGCTTCCTTTGTCATGTGTTATAAATATATGAGGTGGTTAATTAATTTGACTGCCAGAAATTATGCACTCGTGCTAAATACTTATTGAATCTTTACTTATCAATTATTTAGTAATTGCTTTTTGAGTATCAACGGTACACATATGTTAAGGATTCAAGTTCTCTAAGATCACGCAGTATATCACAAATGCCCTGGCGGGGGTATGTTAATTTTTATTTAACCTCCCCACTTAGCCGTTCATTTATTGATGATAAGGGATACCCCAATGAATAAACTTTTGAAGATATGATGGATCTCTTTCGATTTAAATTTGGTTAGTGCTTGATTTGCATCCATCAAAGATGATTAAGGAACTAGTTGAGGGCCAATTAGTACTAGATTAATCAGATAAAAGATTATATAAGCATCTTTTTTATTTTTTTTTTTGGTTAGCTAAAAAATTAATGAGTTTCCCAATCACTTTTGAGAGCCACCAATTAACACAATCCTAACTCAGGATGGTTTATGTCTATTTTTTGAGCTTTTGTTCTATCAAAACATTAGTTTAACGGGGACAACGACAGCAAATGCACCTTTAAGTACATTGCCTTGGCACCCTATTTTTTATTATTGATATGCAAAATATTATTTATCTTATGTTTTCCCTATTTTTATCTCTTGGAGTGTTACAAGTATTTAATCTAATAGAATTGATCTTATTATATGATTGGGTCATGATTTTGCAATGTTACTAAATTGTACTTAATGCTGAATTTTAATATCATTTTAGGATTTAGGCTATAGCATGGGTTTTATAGGTTTAATTTGGGTGATTTTTATGACACTAGAAAACTAAAAGAAAGATATACAATTTTTATATTTTAGCCGTAATCCAATTTAAACTTTTGAAGGATAAAATTTAGGTTATAGCATCTTAATTTGTCCTATTGGTTTTCCTTCTTGAGAGTTAAGATATAATTAGGTTTTGTACCTCCAAGGGTAGTATATTAATAGTAAATAGCAATTATCCTCTTCTCTAAGTTTCTTATGTAAACCGCTATAAGTGATTTTTTTTTCAAAAATTCAACAATTTAACACTTCAATTTTAGTTTTATTTTGATATTTTTCCTCTTTAATTTATTTATAATTCAAAATTAAGTTGATGGTTTTAATTTTTACTAGTTTGGAGGTATTTATCAGTCTAATTTTTCTTTAAAGGTCTTAGATAGGCAAGTCATCAATATATTAGATAGAAGCAATAAAAGTAGTTGTTATGATAAGTGTGTAATTATGCCTTTGTAATTCTTATTTTATATCAATTGAGTAATAAAAATATTTATTTATAATTCCATTATCTCATTTTTTGGGTCTTTATTGATTATGATTGTTTTGATAATTAGTTAATAAAGACCCATTAGTTAATTATTCATTACTACATAATTATGTTAATTTGTTGGCCTTTTGACATCAATTAAATTGAAAAATGATGTATATAGTAACACAACATCATTTTTGAAAATATTTGTAACTTACCATATCTGTTAAACTAAAAGACCAACATTGAAATTGAAATATCAAAAGTAAGGACAGTGGTCTTTTTACGGTTGTCATCCAAAAGATATTTGGATCATCTCCTAAGAAAATATAAAATATTTACACATCAGTTTGTTAATAACTGATATTTATTATTTTTCATTTTATCGATAATTTCTTTTTCACTCCATTTTTATTTATGTGATATAAAAAGACAACAAACCCATTCTTAATGCATATTTAGAAAAATTTTAAATCTCATGATAAAAAACATCCCATCAAACTATGGTTCTTTTCAACCCTCAAATAGATAGTCATAAGTAAAAGATATCTATGATTTGATATAATTGTCATCACCATAAGATTCATAGCATTCTAAGTGCGAAATATCAATAGGTGTATTTTCCTTATATTCCACCCATTATTACAAGGAATAGATAGTTAATATTTGCAAAATCTTATAAAGCAATTTAACATGAGAAAAATAAATTAAATCTCTTTAACACACAAAAATTAGCAACAAAGATTTTAAATCAGGATTACATGGTGATTATGGTATAAACTATATTAATGATCTGGTATAACTTTTGTGTATGCCATTATTAAAAAAAAGTCAAGATGCATAAAATTAATAATGTTATTTAAAAAAATTGGCATCCATTATCAAGGTGCAAAAGTTGTATTAAAAAAATAAGGGTAAACAACATCGATTCTTTATTTAAAAAACTAACAGGGTTTACTGGATGAGAAAAATGGGATATAGATAACATGTTGATTTTTTGACCTATTGATGTTTAAAGTTATACTAACAACTTGTTAATATGTAATAAATACTGAGTATTTTCTAATAACCTGTAATAAATAATAAGCATTTACAAAGAATGGTATTTATGAGGTATCGAGAAACTACCAAAAATTATAATATTTCAAGGTATATCAATAGTCAATTTATATAAAAAGGAACATACATAATATGTTGGTTTTAGTTAATAATTGATATCTAAAATTTTGCATGTTTCCTACAAATTTCATTCCCACTTTCTATTTGAAACATCTAAGTGATACCTTATCAAAGATAAAAAGAAAATTAATGATAAATTGCAGTTAGAAGAAGTAGCATTCCCATTTTTGCATTTGAAGGCTTAAGTTCATTGCAAAAATGGTTATGCTACTTCTTCTCACTATAATTTATCATTAATTTGCAACCATTTACACCCCTCTAAAGTTGTTTCTATTATTTATTGTAAATTATAGCATTTCGGTTCCATATCAAGAAATATATTTAGAGATGTTGAAAAAATGCAAAGATAAGAAAAGTAATAAGAAATTATAATGAGAAGAAGTAGCATGACCTTTCTTACATTTGAAGGCTTAAATTCTTTGCAAAAATGATTATATTATTTCTTCTTACTATAATTTATTATCAGTTTATAATTATCTATACTTTCTAACTTAAAAGCCTTCAAGCAATATAAAGAAATTATGAATCGAAAATGCTAACTTTTTCTTTTCATTTAAAGTCTATTGCTTTGTAATAGATTTTTATTCATTGTATACATTGATGTATTAATATTAGAATAAATAAAATATCATAACACAATTTTTGTAAAAGATTGTCAATTTCTTTATTCCATCAAAACAATTAGTTAATGTTGTATCTATTTAATTATATCATAAAAATATCATAATGCAAAAAGGAATCTTAACACTATCAACTTCACTTAAGCTCTATTTAATTATAAACAAAAGTCATCAATTCACCCAAAAAAATTCATCAATTTATAAAATAACATCAGTATTCTTATAAAATTTACACTAAAATTATAAAATTATTCCTCGAAAGATTATAAAAACAATTACCTATAAAATAGCAGTTATGATATCAATTCTTATTTAATAACCAAGGTATAAATTTACATAGTAAAATGCTAAAATTTTATTATAGATGTCAACTTTTTAGTAATTGACATGAAAACTTAAGATAAAAAGGCATGAGAAAATAAAAAGAATGAAGTCATAATATCATTTGCAAATTTTATCCTAAAATTCATCTAACTTTAAAGTAATTTTTTTTATCTAATGAGGTATATATACTCACTTCCAACTTTACGATAATTCTCTTTAATTTCATAACTATACTTATCAATTATTTTGTAGGATTGAAACTTTGTTAGCCCATTACTAAATTTATAAGATTGTGTACTCACTAGAAAAGTGCAAAATATAAAAATAAGGATTTGTTTAGTTTTTGTATTTATTCTTGAAACTTAGTTTTTGATTTCATAATTAACCATATTTTATTGCTTATTCTTTTTATGCAACTTTTACAAACTTATAGAGGTAAGAAATTTGATTTCATCATCTTCTTTGGCATTTAATGTAATACCATATATGAAATTTTAATGAATGGTTATTGCATTTGTAGATATTGGATTCAAAAATATTTTTCTAAGGAGTACTAACCTTATATATTGAGTAATAAATATGAAGATAAATGCAACAAAGCATCCCATCTTTAACTAAGGTATCTTTCATCATTTTGAAACATATTTAACTCAATTTATTCCTTAAAATTATTAAAATTGGGATATTATAATGTCATAAAGATATTAATCTAGTTATGGTATTAAATGGAAGGAATAAAAAGGATGGGACGACTACAAGAAGAAGTTAAAGCTAGTGGGGGGAATGACATACCATGTCAATTATTTTTATCAATTGAAAGGGTTAATATTGATTGGTTATTAAAAAAACAATGTTTAATGTTATTAAACATCTTAAAGTTATATTTCGCATGAAAAAATAATGACAATTTTATACATATGAAAATCGATATTATTTTTCTTATAAAACTAATACAGAATTGTCTAATATATAATGATGCTAGTATATACATAGGGTAATGACTAACATTAAATGTATAAAATAATCTATGTTAAAAGGCAATTTTATAGTAATGATTCATGGAAATCTGATACTATATAATTTATTATTGTTAATTGTTGCTTATAGAATTAGGATGATTGATTGTAAATCAATAGCAAATAGAATTCTAATTTTTGCTTGTAAAATTTATAATGCCTATGAAAAATAGTGAACAAATTTAACAATTCTCACTTCTAAAAATGTTAGATTCAACATTAACTTGGTTTTGAATCCCTAGAATTATTATTTATTAGATTTAGATGCTTATTCTGATTTGAATTAGTAATAAAGATTGATTAGTCACTTGTTATAATTAGTTTATATTAGAAACTTGCATGTTGACTACTAGGTTTAGAGTTTTCATAACTTAATTAATCAAATTAAGAGTACATTCATTAAGTGTAGATGATAAATCTAAAAATTAAAGTTTGATTTTCTTGCACTATTGGATACCTATCTTTTGCTAGCTTCAATTCAATTCTTCTTTCAATTATTTATTTAAATTACTATTGAGAATCCCATAATTTTACATTCAATTTTCACTAATTAACTTTATTTCCTTGGTTACAATCTAGATTTACTCTTTACTACATATTTGAACAAGTTTAATAATTAATTTTAGTGTGAGCAACGTGCATTAAAATTTTAGCACTATTGTTAAAGAGTAGCTTAGTTAATTTATAATTATTTTCTTTATTTTTAACTCTTTTTTTGTTTACTTTTTAGTTTTTTTAGGCATGTTGATAGTGCTAGATAACAAAATTTGCTATGAAATTTAAAGATGAAACTCACCAATCCAAGGTTTTTTAATATTCTAAGCAAAATCAAAGGCTTTATCTCCTGACTTAGAATTTTTTAGCTAAAAAACATCATTTAGTATTGTTTTCTAATTTTTTTAGTACTTTTTAGTCTTTGTATTTTCTAATTTTTTTTTTCATTCTATAGCTTATTCTTCATAGTGTATAAATTATTCCTCCTATGATTTTAACTTAAATTTTAATCCTAAAAGTATAAGGAACTTTATTAAATTAAAAGGCTAAAATAAAAAATATGACTTTTTATAATTGTTTTAATGAGGTACATGCATCTAGAATTAAGTGATAACTTTCTAAACTAACATGTATTGTTAGTCAATTAGCTATAATGTAGATGTGGGCAACTTAAGTATGTGATTTATGCTATATGGCTGGACATCTTTTTGACATGCAACTAGAATTTCAAGAATATGAAATACTCCAGCTATTTTATTCAATGGGAAGATTTCCAAGTTTACTTGAGTGATAACTTTCTAAACTAACATGTATTGTTAGTCAATTAGCTATAATGTAGATGTAGGCAACTTAAGTATGTGATTTGTGCTATATGGTTGGACATCTTTTTTATATGTAACTAGAATTTTAAGAATATGAACTACTCCAAACATTTCATTTAGCGGGAAGATTTCCAAGTTTACTTGAGTACCATTGTACTCCATATTCTAAATCCTACAATCTAAGTTAACAAAATCATGCAATTTTCAACTATGGCAACTAAGTGGGTTATAGCCAATATCAACCTCTATCTGAAGAATACTTACCAATGTATCAATCTTAAACTTCAAAAGTGGAACTTAAAGAAATGTACAAGCAAATTTAGCAAATACAATGCAATTCAAGCATAAGAGAATACAATTTTAGTAAGAAAACAATGGTAGGAATAAAAAATTGAATTATAGGAACTAACTTGCACAATTATGGAATAACTATTTGATTTCAGATATTTAGTTAATTATAAGTGAAAAAAGAGATCGACATATAATTGACTATCATAGTATACATGGTTTTAATGTTAGTTTGTAAACTATCATAAAATGCAATAATAACATCAATTTCTATTTTATGAAAACTAATGCCATTTATATTTCTATAATTTTAAGAAATAATATTAAACGTCATTTACTTTCTAAAAAATAATCTAATACCTAGAAAAGCCACTTTGATTCATTTAAATAATTGACTTTATATGTGCACCCAACCCATCCACCTAAACCATAGCCCTTAATTCTTCATTTCCTCATCCTAAATCCTAACCCCATCCCTATGCCCTAGCCCTTAATTCATCATTCCCTGATTCTCCTTATTTTCCTTGTATTCTTAGCAAGATATAGAAAGCTAAGATCTCTTACTACTTTAGAGAATCCAAATTTAAATAACATTAAAAAATAAATTAAATAACAAAAGATTGAAAATGATGAAAAGTTATATATAATACCATAATCAGAGATAAGTGTTTTATTAAATTTGTCTTGACACCTATAACTTAATATGTGAAGTTTATGTAGAAAAGTTTTTTAAATACAATACCCAAAAATGCAATGAGAATTTAAGAAAAATTGATGGATTACACATTTTCACATGAAAATATAATAGATGATACGATAGAATGTCAAAGAAAATGAATGAGATCAAATTTCTTACCTATGTAAACCTATAAAAGTTGTATCAAAATAATAGGTAAAAAAAGATTAAATAGAAAGCCAAAATTAAATTGCAAAAATAAACACAAAGGAAAAAATCCACATAATTATACTCACATATTCAGTCATAAGGTAACCAACTTTTAGTCATACAAAATAATTAGTAAGCAAAAACCAAAAATTGAGAAAAATCTCTTAAGTTTGGAAGGAGAGCATACCTTATTAGATAGAAACTCATTTTAGGGTTGGAAAAGCTTTGAGATGAAATTTGTAAATGATGTCATATTTCACTCTTTTTATTTTCAACTCATGCCATATTTTAACCTTTTCATTTTTTATTCATACCCATGGCCTAAGTTTCCACGTCAATTTTTACAATGAATTAATGCCTAAATTTAATATTAGACATTAGTTTGAAAACACCATCGTCTTTTATAAAACATCATCATCCTATTTAATAATGTTTAAGGTTAAGTATTATACAAAAATTAACATCATAATATATATAGATGTCTTTTAATAAAAAAAATTATTTTCTTTTCTTTTGAATAAATTTTTTATAACCATTTAGGAACAATCCCAAAATCTATTCAAAATGGCTAGATACAACAAATAGGTATACATTAAACTAAAACTGATTCAATTTTACACATCATAGGCATTAGAATTTACAATTTTTAGTTTATATCACAAACACATGCATATATATCAAACAAGAATCCAAAAACATAACTCATATATATATATATATATATATATATATATATATATATATATATATATATATATATATATATATATATATATATATATATACAAGCAAAAATATTATATGTTTTAAGTTTAAATCCTATAAAGAACATTGATATTATTTTATAAACTAATCTTTTTTATTTTTTATCCATGTTACTTTAAGTGAATTAGTAGCATTAAATTTTCTTTTTGCATTGCAAAAGTTGATTATACAATTTTATTTATTTCTATATTAGTATATGAATATGTACAAAGGAAAAAATGTGATTAAGAATAAACAACAAACTTTTCATTTACAATAAATGTACATTGCATTTCTACACAAATGAAAAGAAAAAAATGGTTATTCTTAGCTCGTAATTCTTTCATATTTCTTGATTGCTTCATTTGCTATGAGCTACTAATTATCCTTGTTTTTCAATAAAAGGACATTCTAGCCATTTGTTTTATGTGCTATATTAATTTTGGGAATAAATTTCCTATTTGTGTTATGCCAATCGATACTATATGTTATTAGGCTATTATTCTAGAATCTCTCAAAGTTTTATGCATTAATGTAGAATATGATCGTGTAGAAATTTCAAGATAGGGTAAGATTATGAAGCATCAAAACTTACACTTTTATAAGCCATATCTTTTACAATGGGCGAAAACTTGCTTCATAAAAGTATGAATTTTGATATTCCATAATCTTACTATAACTCATAATTTCTATATAACCACATCCATCACTTATACATAAAAGAAATTCCATAAAAATAACCTTATAATATATAATACTAATTGGAAAGGCACAAATAGGAATTATTTTACTAAGTTTGAAATAACACATAAAGCAAGCAACACATGTACAATCTCATATTGAAATATACTAACAGTCAAAGCCACATACCAAATGAAAAAATGAAGCACCACATTAAATACAAAATTGATGGAATGAAGCATTTTAGAAGATATCCTTTTTTTATAAAATGAAAGTTAACTTCATAAATCACCTATTTATTTCAAATAGATAAGGAGAGCTTTATCTATAAAGTAAGAGCAAATCATTAAACATCGATTATTAGTCTAAAATCAACATCATAAGTTTGCCTATTTTTATAATTACGATGACTTAAAATATCAATTAAGTGCTAAAATGATATATAAACTGTTAATGAATTGTCATAATGATTGACAAGGACTTATATAATGATCATTAAAAACAACCAATGTTATAATTTCAAGTTGATAAACTATCATAACGATTGAAATGGACCTAAATGATGGTCATAAAAAATAACCAATATTGTAAGTTCCTTCATTAATTTCATTAATGAAGTCATCTTCGATTTCATTTATTTAGACTTATTTAGTTTATTCATTTAAATTTTTTCAGTTTCATTTATTTAGATATCTTCAATTTCATTCATTTAAATTTTTTCATAAATAGCATTCATTTAGATGTTCTTAAATTATAAGAAAAAGCTATCATATTAAACTTTGATTAACCTAAAAATTGACATTTTTATGTTTACCACTTCCTTAGCAAAGCCTTCTCAATTATTACAAATTTTTATTATGCAAACAATTGAATATGAAAAGAAAGTTATTTTGAAACTAATTTAACATATAATGTACATATAATGTTATTTTTATTTCGATATGTTTTCTTTTTATTAATTCATGTACTCTAAATATTTATTATAGAATTTTAAGTAAAAAAATAGATGAGTAAAAAGAAATAATTCTATAAATTTAAAAAAAATTAATTATCCTTACTTTATTCATAATGAAAGTGCAAATAGATGAGTAAATAGAAATAATATTTCTACAAATATATAGAAAATAACCATAGTAAATCATTAATAAACAAAAACTACATATCCACATAAAAACAATGGAAAAACCATGATGTATCAAAATCTTCATTCTAGATGCAAATTCCAACATTATTGTTCAAATTTCTTCAGTTTGTATACTCCATTAGGAAAAGAATTGAAAGCTAAGATTATCTAATTATACAGTCTCTCTATAAAAGATAAGTAGGTTCAGCAGCTATTCCATTCACTAACTCTTCCATTGATTTTTACTCTTGATCAAAATAGAGAAAGAAATCAATTATAACATTGTATATCAAACTCATTATACTCAAAAGTATGTAGGATAGATGTTAAAAGAATTCATAATGAAAAACAAAATTCTAATGAAGATTTATAAGAAAAAAATAGACTTTAGTTATTTAAAAAAATCAACATCATGTGATTTTGTGATTTTCAATGTAACTCCTAAAATGCCTCTTAGACAATGGCTACTAACAAGGACAAATGTCCTATGTTTTTGTTGTTTCTAACAAGAATTTTGAATTGTCTTTTAAATGATAGTTGTTGGCTACAATTGATATCCTAAAATTTTATAGTTTCCAACAAGGATTTTAAAATTCATTTTAAATGATAGTTATGTATAAAACCAATGTTATAGGTTTTTAGCAATGCTTAGATGTCAATTGTATTCTTACTTATTATTTTAAGTTTTTATATAATTTAAAAAATATTACCATATAAAACAAACATGAATTTTATTATAAACTGATGTCTATTGACAAATATAAATTATTAATTTTATACTAGTGTTGTCACATTTACTAACAAGTTGGAAAGCCAACATACATTCTAGTTGCCTCCTACCTTTCACTCAATAAGTGGATTCCCAACAAAAAATGATATTCAAAATTCTTATATTCAAGTATAATTTGTACCCAAGTCTATTTTCTTTATTGATTCTTTTATTTTCGCTCCTTTTCCCAATAGCCTTTAAAATGCTAATAAAGAGGAAAAAGAAGAAGAAAAAAAAGATTTTGGAGAATTTAGTAAAGTGGAAGTTGATATATAGCAAAAGGAGATTGATAAAAAAAAGTAGAAGAAACTGATATATATCATAAAGTGATGTTTCCAAGACTATGAAATATATTTAAAGTTTATTCTATTTTTTCAATTAAGCTAATTGATTTGATATTGTAGGATGATTTTAATTTGAAAAGAAAGAATGATTTAAGATTAACACTTAGAGAAGAATTAATAGATGAATTAATTTTTGAAGTATATTCCCTCTTTGCCTATTTGAAGTGTACTTTAATAGAAACATTTGAGAAAATTGCTTATGAATTAAAGTCAAATTGAAGCAATGTAGTAATATTTAACTAAAGATATTAAAGAAAAGCAATTCTTAAAATGTAACCTATGCTCTTAAGTTTTATTATCTTTTCTTTCTCTTTTATTTTTACTTATCTATGATTTTTTTTATGTTGATATGCTTTACATTAAGGGTAATGTAAAATTTAAATGTGGGAATGAGACTTTTAGGGATTTTTTTATGTTTTGACTTTTTTTATGCCTTTGAATTTTACAAAAAAAAAATCTATTTTTTCCATATGTTTTTGGAGTCCTTTTTGAGTCATTCTAGTTGCTTTCCCATTATTTATAGTTTGCATGTTTCATGACTGAGAAACAATTAAGTTTAATGGTTTCATAGCATAATTGAATGAATGTTGATATGCTTTACATTAAGGGTAATGTAAAATTTAAATGTGGTGATGAGACTTTTAGGGATTTTTTTGTGTTTTGACTTTTTTTATGCCTTTGAATTTTACAAAAAAAATATCTATTTTTTCCATGTGTTTTTGGAGTCCTTTTTGAGTCATTCTAGTTGCTTTCCCATTATTTATAGTTTGCATGTTTCATGACTGGGAAACAATTAAGTTTAATGGTTTCATAGCATAATTGAGTGAATTATCTTACTTCTTGAAATTAATTGGTGCAATAATGGATTATGAATTTGATAAATTGAATTTTTGGTTGCATGTTATATCTTATAAGATTTTGAGCCTTTGATTGAAAAGCAATTAAATCTCCTTGTACCTTCCAGGCTAACTTTATCTTTTCACAAAGTCCATCCTTATTCCTAAAAAATTAGCCTTATGCATCCATAAATATTTTTCCAAACCCAATACTATTCATATCACATGTCATTTCATCACCCTCTTTCACATTTAAGTTATAATCATAATTTTACATTCAAGCCATGTACACAACTTCACATTTGAACCATAAACATAATTTATATGAGAATTGCAAAATCATAATCTTCAACAGTAACTTTTATATGCACAACATACAATTATTAAAGTAACATATGCATACACTACATTGAATTTTTAAGATATAAACAAAATTGGTAAAAGAAAAGGGATATACTCGAATATATACTTGCTTCAAGCCAATCTCAAAGTATTTCTGGATGTCACACTCAAGTATATACTTGAGTATTGTACAATTATAGAATTTCTATGAAATTAATGTATATTTAAACACTTTGCATCTCTTAATTCACATACACATCCAATAATCTAAATTCCAACACAATAGAAGCATCCAAACTCATTCTCAAGCTATAAATAACCTTAGCTCATTTGAAAACATAATTCAACAACATATAAACATCAATTATCAATGTATATTTGATATTTGAACTTAATAAAATGAAATCATCTATAATCAATTGATTTAAGAAAATTATCTACTTACCTAGATATAAAAAAAGACAAGAGGAACTTAAAAGAGTAGTTAGTTTTCCTTAAACAACACGCAATCAAGAAAAATCAAAATTAATGCCCTAAAATCCTTACGTTCCTTCTCCTAAGCAAGAATTAAAGAAACCACTAATCTAAAGCATGACATTAAGAAAGATTAGCTTGTTTGAAAAGTAGTTGTTGATGATTAATTGCAATTAATGGCTTGATTGTTATTGAAATGCTAAGAAGAAGATTAAGTTAATGTTTGAAAAAGAAAAAGTTGATGAAAAGAAGGAAATTGGCTGGGAATGGCCCTTTATGGGAGTTATAAAGGTAAAGGCAATTTGGTAATTTCAAAATAGCTAAATTCAAATTAGGAAAAATTACTTCTAAATCTCCTCCATATATACCTACTTAATTATAACTTCATACAAAATTCTGATTAATTTAATCCTTCCTAATCATATTATTTTATCTTATAATTTACCACCAATTCTAATTATTTCCTAAGAAGTTATCATTCTAAGCATAATTAATAATACTCAAATAAATAATTTCACATACAAAAATACTTTTAATTATTTCTAATATTTTGAGGGGTGACACAAATTTGGGGTATCGTATTGAGTTGTAATTGTTTGTAATTTACCTATATGTTTATGTTTTAAGTACTTTATTAATTTCTTTAAATTTTACCTTTTCATATCTTTATTTTTCTTTCCTTTTCTCCTTAATCCCATTACAATCTTTAATAAAGTCTTTTTTTATTTTTGTGTACATGTGGTTTAAGTAATAAAGATTAAATGACAAATAAGCATGTGGTAGGGTAATTTCATGTATACATGTAAAATGGGCAAGGTGGACTCAACTAGATCAAGCTCACACGAGCTAACTCGCACTTAAAACAAGAATAATAACGAAAACCTACCTTACCCAATGGATAGCCTATACAATAATTTTTTATTTTTTTATAAATTGTAATGATCCAATTAGATTTTTTGTCTTGTGTAATGGATAAGTCAAGTAAGGCTTAAAAATTATATTAAACCATTAAATATTAGGTTAGGTTGAATTAAAAATCTTCAAATGATAAAAGAATAATATTGAAAAAAAAAATGTTTAGGCTTGTGGATAGGCCCATGATATATAAGCAAGCTAACATAGATGACTCATTTGATACTATAATCAAAATAAGCTCAAAATATAAAGCTCTTAATGCTCTATACCCCTAGGTAGCCTATGAAAACCCACAAGGCAAGAGCTTGTTTTACATGTCTTATAGAATGAAGTAGACTGAAACACTAGCCTCTTAGATACTTAAGAGTTGGAGAGTGAATTTGTAAAGGTATACTAACTTGATTTTTCTATTTTGAACAAAGTTATTATATTGATTAATTTTGAGTTAGTTAAGATTTTTATTTATAATGTGTTATGATTCTTAATGGCTTTAATTTTTTTTCTTATTAATTTTGTAATTTTGAAGTCATTGGAAAGTTAGTCTTTTATTCTTTAATTTTGAATAAAGTCAAGTTTGGCCAAAAACATGCAAAGGCTAAGTGTGGAAAAATTTAATGTACAAAATATTATCTATATTAATTTCTTCCTATCTTCTACCTCTTAGAGTGTTACATGTGCTTAATTTAATAGAATTATTCTTGTTTTATAATAAGGTCATGATTTTGCAATGTTAAAGAATCATTTGTTTAGTGATGGATTTTAAGACTATTTTATGTTTTGAGCTATGAGTTCTAGAGGTTTGATTTGAGTGATCTTTATAGCAGTAAAAAGTTAAGAGAAAACTCTACAACTTTTATGTTTAGATTAGAACCTATTTTGAACATTTGAAAGGTCAAATTTTGCTATAAAGAAAACCTAATGTTGTTGTCTTATTGAACTCAATGATGATTTATGTGTCATATCTGGAGTTGAAGGAGCCTATGTGAGGTCAAACTAGCACTTAAATTAAGTGTATGTCTATCCTAAGTTACCTAGCAACTTTCATGTTTAAATATTAGTGAAATTACATTATTTTAATAGTTAAACTTTGACTGGAAGCTAACCTATGAGAATTTACTACTATAAACTTTAGTAGTAATTTAGTTTGTAAGTTAGGTTCTAAGCTTCCAAATTAAGTAAGATACCCTTCATTATCACCTTAAGAAGCACTTTAATTTGACCCAGGAGATTTTCCTCCTTAAAAGGTTAAATATAATTAGCTTTTGTGCCATTAAAGGCAATATACAAGTGATAGATAACAATTATCATCTTTTCCAAGTTTCTTGTGTAAACCACTATGAATGAATGATTTCTTTTGAAAGTTTAAGCGTTAACACTCTAACTTTGGTTTGATTTTGAGAATTTTTCCTTCAATTTATTTATAATTTGATTATCTTTTTTCCTGCTCTTTATTGATTATGGTTACTTTGATAATTAGCTAATAAGAGCCCATTAATTAGTTATTCTTAGTAATTTGATGCTACATGATTGATTGTTTTTAATTTTCACTTATAAAATTAGGATGATTGATTATAAATTAGTAGCAAACAAATTTCTAATTTTGGCTTGTAGAATTTCTGATGTTTACTAAAAATAAAAAATGAATTTAGTAATTGTTGCTTATAAAATTGTTACATTTGGCCTTAACTTAATTTTGAATGCTTAAAACTATTATTTATTAGACTTAGCTGCTTGTTTTGAATTAAATTAATAACATGAAATTGATTAATTGCTTGTTCTGGTTAGTCCATATTAAGAGCTTGTATGTATTGCCAACTTCGAAATATTCACAGGTTAAGTAATCAAATTAAAAATAAATTGGTTGAATGTCAATGATAAATATGAGAATTATAGTGTGATTTCCCTTGAAGTGGATTCTCATCTTTTGCTAGTTTCAATTTAATTTTGCTTTTAATTATTCATTTAAATTGCTGTTAAAAATTCTCCTATTTTACTATCTACTTTGACCAATGATTGAAAAATTATAATACTTAATGGTATGATAGTGAAAGAAAATAATTTTATCCTTGAAATAGAAAATATTATTTTCTACCATACTCTTTATATTTAATATTGAATAGAATAACTTTTTTGTCATCTTAACATTTTATAACAATATTCTTATCAAAGATATTTTTCATCATAATAAATTGACCTTAATGTTCCAATATTTTCATAAAAGTTCAAAAAAAGTTAATTATTTTGTTATTTTTTTAAGTATTAATCGCATGCAAAATCATACATACTTACAACTTTTTTTAAAAAATTCATAAAATTTTATATGAAAAACTACAAATTTTATTTGACGTTAAACTTTTATAAAACTTGCCATTTTTTTTCAAAAGCATAACTTAGCAAGCCTATTTTATAATTCTTATATAGGCGCCTAAATTCATGAATCTTGTAATTATTGTTCATATTCATTGCATGTGTGTTAGGGGGGAAAAAAAAGGAACACATTCCATGTGGGTATGTATTTTGAATATAAAAGTGCATGCATCAAAACTTAATTATTCATGTAACATGTTCGGAGATCATCGTTCAGAAAATTTGCCCACAACCTGTTTTGTTATGAGTTTTAAGCAATGTGATTGAAATGAACCAGCTGTCTTAACATTTACAATTTGGTAATTTATTCTTTCAGATATTGTTGATCAAACCTCCTGGATCGATAGTAATTAGATATTAAATCATTTGCTTTATTTATTTTGATTAAGGGATAAGTAATTATTTATGCAAGCATCACTGGGCAAACACCAAAAGTAATTTAAAGTACTAACAGTATGGATTCTGATCAAGAAGATGGATATAATTGGGTTTACTAGGCTGCCACAAGATCCATGAGGCCCACATCGAGAGGAATCCTTCATTATTACAAACCACCAAACACTAAAGCCGCAAAATATTTTTGAAGCCTCCTTCAAGCTTGGCCGATCCGGGTACCCGCCAATACAATGGGTTAGTAACGCAAGGTGGTTA
This sequence comes from Sindora glabra, assembly GCA_020226215.1. Taxonomy (NCBI): domain Eukaryota; kingdom Viridiplantae; phylum Streptophyta; class Magnoliopsida; order Fabales; family Fabaceae; genus Sindora; species Sindora glabra. The sequence goes on from CM035226.1 coordinate 99,025,146, forward strand.
AAAGCCCCCTCGATCGCACTCCGCTACTTAAATTAGGGAAATTTTTTGGTGCATTAATTATAAATTTGAATGGAGAAAAATAAAAGAGAATCGGTATGTCATAACTTTTTTACTTGTTTGGGAGATTTAATTGAGAAGGGAAAGAAATTAAAATTGAAAATTTGTAACTAATTTTTTTGAAGTTTTTTATGATGTAAATTTATAGAAAATATTTGATCATCAAAACCTTCTAAATAGACACAAATTATATGCAGATAAAAGTTTAATGTGAATATTTATATAAATACATACACTTTTAGTTGATTTTATTTTAAGATAAAAAAGTCCAAGTAATTTGATCATTGTGGCAGCTTCAATCTAATTGATATGATTACCATCTTCTATCTACATGTAAAACAAATCACAAAGAATACTTATTTTATGAGTCCTAACTGTCTCTTTAGTATTTTTGGGAAGAATAGAAACTATTATTGATGGGAAGCATGCAATTTAACTTTTTAAAAATAGTTTTCTAGCTTAAATAAAATTTTAATCAATAGTGGGTGACACACTATCAAAAATCATCCGTTACCTTGATTCAAAATTAAATGTTGGGCTTAATTTTATTGTTACTTTATTTGACTTATAACACTTTATCATTTTAAACTTAATTTCTAAATTACTAAATTCAATTTAAAAATAATTTTAATACTCTAAAATCAATAATACTAATTATGTTCCTCCAATTTTGAAAATTTTAGAAGGTTCCCAAAAAATAAATAAAAAGATATAAAATTATAACTTAATTATTTATTTTTCTTTTTTTTCCCACCCTTCCGCCGTTCTCAATTATTTTTTCTTCCTTTCACCTACTAACTCCAAATTAAATATTAAACTTGAAAGGAAAAAGGTATCACCTATTTATGGTGTTGGCAAGGCGTGCAAATATTGTGGATGAAATCCCCCCTTCGATAATCAAAATGATCAAGCCGTTATAACTGCAAAGGAGGACGTTCCGGTCGTTTTTGGCCACTCGTTCTTGCTTGAGGTCGACTAGTCTAAGCTAATTGGCATCAATTTCCCTAACTAATGCAGCACAATCCTGTCCAAATGAATTTTACAATATTATTACTGTTAAATTATTAAAAAATTATTGAATTTTTTTAATTATGATAAAAATTTATGGTGTTGGCAAGGCGTGCAAATATTGTGGATGAAATCCCCCCCTTCGATAATCAAAATGATCAAGCCGTTATAACTGCAAAGGAGGACGTTCCGGTCGTTTTTGGCCACTCGTTCTTGCTTGAGGTCGACTAGTCTAAGCTAATTGGCATCAATTTCCCTAACTAATGCAGCACAATCCTGTCCAAGTGAATTTTACAATATTATTACTGTTAAATTATTAAAAAATTATTAAATTTTTTTAATTATGATAAAAATTTATGCCATTTTTTAAAGAGAAAAACATTTAGACTAACAGTGAATTAATGATAAATTTTATAACTTCTACACATGATTTTTCCAATATCATTTTCTGCTGTATCTAGATTAGATTGTGAGTTCAAAATTCAATAACAAGACGACAACGCATGAATGTATTGTTTATAAGATAAAATTCATGTCTAGGCTGCAATTTGGATGTCCTTCAATGGTGACGCATAGGTCCATTTAGGCAACTTTACGTAAACAACATAATGTTAGGTTTGGAGGATGGCGTTGCCATAGGAAGACAAGTGATCCTGAATGTCCCGACAGTGATGGCGGGGTTAGCGCACTCTGCTTCAATCCTCCCAAGGAAAGGGGGGACGAAACGCATGCTGGATCTGACGCAGCAACATAGTATAAGTCATGTCTATCGAATCAAAATACTTTTTATTCTCCTTATAATACTAAAAAAATTCAATCCAATTATAATTAATTTAAATAATTAGAAATTTAACTTTTTGAATGAAGTTTTTAATTTAATTTTTATAAATAGAAAAAATTATTGTTAAAAATAATTTACTTTTCATAAAATTTTAATGTGATTAAAAATTAAATTAATCGAGAGTAAAATATGAATTACAGATATCAAGTAATGTGGATAAAAGAAAAAATTGAAAATTTTAGTCTATTATCTTTTATATTCCGATTAATAAAGTAACTCCTCCTCGCACTTTACTTCGTCTAAATATTTTATTTATCAAAATATAAAAAATAATATTAATATTTTAATATTTTAATAAAATTTAAAATATTTCCGTCTCTGACGCCGGGGATGTAAGCTCATCAGGTACATGTTACATTGACTGATGCAGCAACGTTTGCCGGATCTTGACGCAGCAATAGCACGAATTATTTTATGCGTATCAAAACTATGTATGTCTTTTTAAGAGTAAGTAAAATATTTATTTTTTATTTATAAATATGACAATTATTATATTTTTAAAATTTTATAATTAAAATATTAATTTTACATTTTTAATTTTATTATAATTATTTATCTATTTTTATATAATATTGAAATAAATAATAAAAAATAATATAATTAAATAATAGATATATATTTAATAATATTAATGTAAGATTTAATAATTAAGTTCAATATTACAAATAAGTGAAAAAATAAATAATTATAATAAAAATAAAAATAAGGTCCAATCATAATAATTACAAATTTTTAAAAAAATATAATAATTATTATTTTTATAAATAAAAAATTAAATATTATATTTATTCTAATTTTAATTATTATTTTTAGTACCAGTATCTTAAATTTTGATCGATAAAGTAATTACTTCCCTACATTTTAACTTTCATTGGCATAATATTAAAATATTTTGTCCAGATACAAATAGAAACGATTTTGAAATTTCAGCATTCCAGTGAAATAAGAAATATTTCACAATATTTCACTTTCAAATACAAGTGGTTGTAAGCTTACCAAGTTTACATTATTTTTCGTCATAGCTGACTTCACGCAAGTATTTCATACCAATTTTGTTAGGTCTAGCGCAGCCATTCATATTTTTTATTTCTATTACTAGTTGCATAATTTAATGAGTAAAACACATACTTATATTAAAAACGTTCCCGTTAATATAAAAAAAATTGTAACAACACTTCCATATCACTTAATTTTCCAAAATTATTAATAATGAAATTCAAGCTTAAAAATATATGTAGTAAAATAAATTTTAGAGTAAATATAATATTTAATTTCTTATTTTTAAATATAGTAACTATTATATCCCTTAAATTTTATAAATAATACTATTAATTTCTTATTTTTATATTTTTATAATTATTTGTTCTTTTCTTCGCTAATAACACTAGAACAAATAGTAAAAATAACGAATATAATTGAAAAGTAAGTATGTATTTAATATTACTAATATAAAATTAATCAATTTACTTTAATATTTATCATTTATTTTAATATCATGAATGAAGGAAGAATAAATAATTATAATAAATGTAAAGATAAAAAAAATTAATAATATTAGTTATAAATTTTGAGAATATAATATTCATCACTTTATAAATAAGCAACTACATATTATGTTTACTCTAAATTGTACCAATTGAGTTACTTGAAGCTAAAGCCGGTAATTCATGTCATTTAACTTAATTTATTTATTAAGTATGTCAAAACGGAATATTTATTTGACTCATTTAATAATTTTAATTAATAATTTTATATTATAAAATTATTTATTAAATTTAATAACTTATTATTTTTATAAATGATATGTTTATCGTCATAGCTGAATCTTCACGAATTAATATATAAATAAAATATATTTTTTATAAATATTTTTATTTTTATAAATAAAATATTATTTTAAATCTTTATTCTCATTTTATAAAAAAAATTCTATTTATATATATTTATAATTTAATTATTAATTATTTTTTAAATAAACTTTGAAAATTTTAATATAAATTTTTAAACAAATTAACGTATTAATCTAAATCTATATAAATATATTATCATTATATCAAATTATTATATTGTGTTGGAAATTCTCACTCAAAAAAGTTAATATATAATTCGGATAATATTTCCTAATAAAGTATAATTATCCGTACACGTTATCTTTGACAACATGCTTAGCAGCAACATCTTTTTGGAATTTTAGTATTGTCCGAAGAAGACACACCACAGAACGTGAAGTCAAAATCGTAGGCTTTGAAATATGTGAAAATTTCACTGTCGTTAAGTTGTTAGGTTTATGGCAATTCATCATCCAGAATTATTCAAAGAAGATATATTTTAACATTGAAAAACTTGTTGAAATTATCGTCTATACTAGCATAATAAAAAAATAATTAATCATACAAGTGGTTAAATCTATATATGAATCGGATTATTTGTCCAACCTGATTAGTTTAATTCAAAAAAATATAAAATTTTGATTTTTTTATGAATTAAATATTAATTGATTATTTTTCTCACAATTTAAAAAATAATTAAGTTGAGCTCAAATTTTGATTATATGAATTGAGTTAGTTGAACTTAATCTAATTATATAAATTTATTTTTATCATTATAGTTATATATTATAAAAAATAGCTATATTTGATTTAATATAATTAAATAATTTATATATTTGAATATTTTATTATCTATTTAAGTGTGTATCTTTAATATAAAATAAATTTAATCTTTATTTAAAATAATAATAAAAATAAAGTAATTAGACTTTTGGTTGAACATTAAACCATATATAATTTTAATTGAATCTGGCTGAGCCAAATATTTTAAAAATTAAATGAGTTCAGTTTAAGTTAAATTATTATATTTCATATGCGTTAAAAGTCTAATTCAATGATCTAATCCACGAACATCTCTAAAAATGATAATTCACTTAATTCACAAACGATTCAATCCCAAGTATAATAAAGAATAAAATGTCTAAGATAACAATAAATATTATTGTACCTTAGGAGTGTCGGCTAACATAATTAAGAATTATTCATAGACTTAAATTACCGGATAATGTAAAATATTTGCTTGAGATGATAATAATGTTACGGTTAGATTTTGTTTCACCTAAATAAATATTTGATATATGAATTGGATCAACTCAATCCAATACAATTATATAAATTTATTTTTATTTATATAGTTATATATTACAAAAAAATTATATTTTATTTATTTTAATATAAAAATATTTGTATTGATTTAAATAAATAATTTATATATTTAAATATTTTATTATCTATTTAAATACGTATTTTTAATATAAAAAATTGTTTTATATTTAAAATAATAATAATAATAAAGGTTATTGAATTTGCAAATAAATCTTGTACTACGTATAATTTTCATTAGATCGGATTGGGCCAAATTATTTAAAAATTAAATAGATTATATCCAAATTATTATATTTTATGGAATTATACATATAAAGCTTAACTTGAAGCTTAAGATCCATCACATAAACACTTTTAAAAATAATAATTTATTTAATGGCTATAAGCAAAGTACTAGATTAATATTAAAGATGATAAAAAGTAAAATCTTTAAGGTAACATTTATTATCATTACGCTATAAAAATGCTAGCAAGAATTATTCATAAAACTTGATTACTAGATAGAAAATTAACGTATAATATTTATTTGAGTGCGAGATGATGATCAGATTAGAATATATTTCAGCACTTAGACCTATATATATAAATACTTGCTTTTATGAATTTTTTGTTTGTAGAATTTCTATAATTTCGCAAGTTGATCTAATTTGTCTCAGTTCGTGGAGATCTGGTTCTTGTCATGTACGTGCTTGTGATTACTCATTATGTCATAAGAATTTTATAGCATATCAGAAAAAGAGATTTGGGCGCACCCATTCACTTTTTTACTATTTTGTCCTTCTTCTTTCTTCAATAAATATATGGATAACAAATTCACATAAAAAACACAAGAATATCATATTTATGTTTGGTAATTATATTCAATTAGTTGTTTAATTTGCCGATAATTGTTTACACTTACACGCAAGGGTGGACCTACCATGTGGCTGGGTAAATGCCCCCAAACCATATAGTTTTGTCACATGTTCATGTATATATTATGTACTTTATTCCTCTAAATTTTATTATCAACCCTCTAAGGAAAAATTTAAATCAATTTTTTTAATTAATAGGATGTTAATTATTACTTATTTATATTATACTGTATATTTTTATGTTGAATTTTATTTTAAGAGTTTATCCTATCGAATTACAAATAACTTTTTTAACAATTATTAGGTTATAAGAATGGTTTCAAAAATAACATTTAATTATAATGTATTACTAATAACATTAACATTAAAATTAAAATTATAGATAAAAATCTTCTTATATATGTACCTTGAATCAAAAAATATGTATATTTATATATTATCTTCTTAAATATATTATATATGTACCTTAAATCATATTTATTCTTATTTTTTTAAATTATACATACTTATATTTTACAATTTTATAGAAAATACTCCACATTTTTACTAAAATTATAACAATTTAAAATTTACCTTTCTTATATTTTAATTTTTCAAGAAAATTTAACAATAATTATTTTTATGACATGAAAATGTCATTGATTCATTTTGAGTATATAATATTTACTTTAAATTTTATCCTTCTAATCATTTAAACTAATTTTATATCGTACAGTGATAATTATTTAATTCAAAATATTTGATATGTAACATATGTTAATACATACTAATTGAAAATAAAATTAAAAAAATCATGATTTTTTTATCATCTACTTATATATATATATATATATATATATATATAATCTGGCCCTCTCAGAAAACATGTTTTTGATTCCGTCGCTGCAAAACACGTATTAGAAAATGTGATTATATCTATATTATATTGATGGTTCAATTTTGATTTAATTTCAGTGTAGTATTAATAATTTCTTTTAAATCTTTTGAATGATATAGAGACTTTAAGAAATCTGAATTGGTACGTTTCTTGAACTTTGTACCAATATTGTTGATAAATTGGAATGTAACCGTAAATCCCCACTCCTATTATTGTGAGGTTCATTTTTTCTCTTATTTTTGTTTATGTAGAATATTTTATATCAATTTTGTATTTGTGAAATATTAAATTACTTATTTTTATCTTTTTTTCAAGTATTTATATGAAGATTAATTTTCTCAATTGTGGCCCAATAAGGAAAGAATTAGAAAAATTAATATTTCATAGAAATAAATTTAATATAAAATATTTTATAAAGAAGAAAATAAGAAAAAATGAATTTCACTAGGATGAAACTTTTGATTCCAAATAAACCTTTAGAGTAAATAACCAAATTCATCCTTGAAAGATTAGATGGACATCAAATTATTACTGATTTTTATTATGCCATCAATTTAGTCTAATTTTATTTAATTTGACATCAAGTTGGCCTTATTATTAATTTTACCATTAGATTAACATCAAATTTTTCCTAAAAAATTTTGTTGATATCCAATTAATTTTAGCTTTTATTTTAATATCAGATCAGTCATGTCCTTAGTATTTGTCATTAGTAAACTCAATTTGCAGTTAAATATGAAACAATTAATTACTAACTTGTCAAACGTGTTGTCGTGCTATTGCAATGTGAATTAACGGCTATTATATCAAAAATAGGAACCACAAGTAATTTTTTAAATAAAAAATTAGAAACTGAAAATATGAATAAGGTCAATCTTTTTATCAAAAAACGGTTTATAAGTCTAATTATGTGTGGGGAATGTATCAAGTAGCCCACAATATTTATTCAAAGAATGGCTACCAACAAAATTAATTGTGTAATAGATTATGGACAAAATATTTTAATGATCCCTTAAAGATAATGATAATTATAAAAAAATGAAAAAAATTAGATGAATTATTTTAAGTGTCTCAATGGTATTTACTTGTTACTCTATTAGAAGTAGAGAAAAAAGTGTGATTACCAAGTGGCCAGAATCATTAATGTAGGATATGAGAGAATGGATTAGAAAATTTATGAAAAGAAAAAAAATGGAAAACTAAAATTGATAAAAAAATATTTACAAAAGATTATTTTAAACTACAAGAATAGTGCCTACATATGTTCAAAAGAAAGATCAAAATTTATATAGTTTGTAAAAATTTATTTTAATCTTTTTTAGACAATTAATCTTTTTATAAAGATGAAAGTAATTTGTTAAGTAAAAAGAGAGCAAAAAAATATATTTTTAAGTTAAAATTGTAAAATGTAAAAGAGTGGAAATGTAATGTAACACAATGACGAAGTATAAAATAAAAATTTTGTGTTCCTATCATTTTGTTTTCCATTTTTATTTTATGTAAAATAGAAAGAAAAATTGAAGGTAATAAAACTAAAATTTTCTCCAAAATTCTCACATGCTCCAAAATAATATCAACATACATTCACAGATACAAAACATGTATCTCACAAACAACGGATTAAGTATAAATGAAATTCTAATGTGCCTTAAGATTTTTTTTCATCCACAAGCCGCCAAACAATTCTTTTGGAAGCATTATTGTTGCTTAGAGAGAATAACTGACGGTCATCAAGTGCCTTGATAAATTACTGTCTCATTATCAAACAAAAAGATCTAAAATCAGCTAGCAAATAATTGTTTCCAATGAATATGAAAATAACATAAATAAAAGAAAGTTCAAAAAAATAAAAGAAGATTTCTAACATAGTATATCTCACACAATTAGGTTGTAAACATTTTGCAATAATTCCAGATGAATCAATTTATACAATGCACGCGTCATTGTGTTTCATTAAAATGGTATAACAACAAGATGGAATACAGATAGAGCCAACGAACATCATACTTAACTTCAATGGATCCAAGATATACTTGGCTTGCCGGACAAAACATAATCTATATCTCTTTTTTCTCTTTCTAATTTTCTTCTCTAGCTCTATGATATTCTCCTTCTCTCTGATTTTTTTTCCTTCTCCATCTATTTAATTATCTCTTGCTTTCTCCTCTCCATAAATTTTGTGTCCTTGAGTTGTTCTTCATGTTCCTTTTATAATTAGGAAGTGAATCACAACCCTCTCCTTAATATTAATTATTTATAACAATTCAAAATTATTTATTATCATAAAATTAAAATTAAATTGATCACAAGTTATATCTTATTCCTATTTTGTGAAGGATGCAAATCCTTTTCTCAATATTAATTTCCAAAAAAATCCATTGATCAAATATATTTTTATTACATGGGATGAAAATTCCCTTCCCAATATTAATTATTTTATCAAATCAAATATTATTGTAATTAAAATTAATTTATTCACAAATCGTATCTTATTTCCTCCTGAGGAGGGATGCAAATCCTCTCCCCAATATTAATTAGATTATATGACCCATAAAAAAATCCTTTCCTTAATATCATTTAAAAAATATAATTATTTCTAAAATGTTTTGTGAATTTTATTAGTATTTAATTAATAAAAAAATAAAATGATAACTAAAAAATTATGTTTTTAATTTTTATTTATTTTTTCCATTGCTAATATTGTTGTTGTTTTTATTATTTATTTTTGTCTTATTTAATATGATCAATGTAATAGCCTAATTATAAATGACACCCAACATAATTACTGTTAAATAATTTTTTAATGCTAAAAATGTAAAATAGATTTTTTTTAATTTTCAATAATTTACATATTTTTTAAAGATTTTTTTAATTTGATCTAAACAAAATATAGTGTTCACACTTTCCCTTCTTTAATTGTTTCCTAATAAGGAAAATTAAAAATTATGATTTTTAATGTTCTTGAATAAGAACAAGTAAAGACAAAATACAATATCTTATTCAGGCAGAGAAAATCAAAATATGAACAAATATGATTGCATAAGTGTATTATAAAATGAAAAGTAAGTTCTTAGCAAGACTTTAAAATTAATTATGAATTTCAATCGTACTAGGAAAGCAAAATAATATAATGCAATTCCACCCAACATAAGTAGATTGAATAAAATAACCTAAGTTGATATAAGTTTGAGTTAACTTGATTGAACATAAAAGTAAACAAAAATAAATGACATAATTCGATACAAGTTTGACATAAATTGATTGAGTTTAATTTAACAGCAAAAAAGTAAATAAGTAAAAATAAATAACTTAATTTGATATAAACTCAACCTAACTTAATTGAACTCAATTTATCAGTGGAAAAATAATTACACAAAAATAAATAACCTAGTTTAACATAGGCTTGATCCAACTTAGTTAAGATCAATTCAATGGAGGAAAAGTAAATAAGTGAAAATAAATAATTTAACTTAATTTAAACTCGACTTAACTTGATTATATTTAATTTAATAGTAGAAAAATAAATGATTTGACTTGACACAGACTTAGCCTAACTTAATTGAGTTTGACTTAATGATAGAAATGTAAATAAGCAAAAATAAATGAGCTACTTTGACACAAGCTTAGTCTAGCTTAATTGGGTTCATTTTAGTAGTATAAATATAAATAAGAAAAAATGTTATGAATCTTCAAAATTTGAAAATTTTCTAAATTATTCTTAAATGAAAATAACAAATTTACCTAAAGAGAAATGTTTGTGAGAATAACAATTAATTGCTTGGATGGACTTAGGTAGTGGGAGATGCATATTATGCATTGTAGGGGGAATTGCCACCAAAAAAATAAAATTATATATATATATATATATATATATATATATATATTAATTATAGTTATTACCCTCACAATTTACATAAGTTTGCTCATATAAATTTTTTTTATTAGTTGGAAGAGAGAGATTTTACTTTAAATAAAAATAAAAATAAAAATATCAAATTTGGCTCATTACATACATTAATACATATAATTTAGAGACTAAAAACTAAAATAATATTTTACTTTTATTTAAATGTAATTTTTTATTTATATATGTGTATATTACCCTTACAAACTAAACTTTTTGGATCCACTGTTGGACATAATATGAGAATTTTGTATGTAATAAGTGTCAAAAAAATCGGTAAAAAATGAAATATTTAAGAGTTATAAGTATTTAGAGGTAAGTACGTAAGTTTGGAAAAAATTTAAGGCATAATTTTGAAAAACAACCCTGCTCTTCCTCCCTTAAACTTCATCCCCTTCATTTTTCTTTCATTTTCCTAATTTTCCCAACACTTCTCCCATACACTCTCATCTCCTCTTCTTCTTTTCTTTAACATCTTCCTTGATTAAGGAATTTGGAGGTAGATCTAGATCAAATTTACACATAATCAAGGTAAAGCCCCACTTAAATCTCTATTAATCTTAAGAGCCCTTGTAAAATTCAAATATTAGCCTCAAAAGGGGAGAATGAAAGCTAAACCTTTAATTTTCCCATTTTAAATGATTAGAGACTACCAAATCTTGCCTCTAGCCCATAAATACCATCTCCATATTAGGTGAGTGAACATCCTAACTCTAATTTAGGGATTTAGATGAAATTTGCTTAGTTGATTAAAGTTTTAAGTTTTGATGAGTATATGTATTAAATGTGTGAATGTGTGTTATTTTACTTGATTTTGATGTTGAAATTGATATAAATGATATGTATTAAATGTATATTATTGATTTAGTATGGGTTAATAGAGTAATAAAAGAGTTTAGGTGGGAAACTTCACCATATGAACATTGTTCTTGCACTAAATTTGCTAAATTGCATGCAATAATTGACTATATAATTAAATATAACCTTAGAAGATTAACTATAGCACAATAGTTATCTTCTATAAGGCTATAGTTAACTACTAATGAAAAGTTTAGCCTTTTAGAAGGTTGTAGTCAACTACATTGTCAACTATAGATAAAGACCTTGCTTTATAAATGGGCATACAAAATTGTTTAACCATAACTAATCTCAATAATGATAAATTCATTACTATAAAATGGCTAATTGACATTAAGTGTTTAAGGGAATTATGTGTCAAAAGAATGACCAATGAATGTTATACTATATGTGGTTTTAACATCGGTATGTGAATTATTGTAAAATAGAAATATAATGTTGGCTTTTATTTTACGAAAAGCAACATCATTTATGTTTTTATAATTTTGAAAAATAACATTAAACACTATTTGCTTTCTAAAAATTGAAGTCTAATAACTATAATACCATATCGTTGATTTAAATAACTAACATTATATGCCTACCTACCCCACTAACCAAAACCCTAGCTCCCAATTCCTTATTCCCTCATCCAAAACCTTAACCTTATCCCCAAGTTCATCATTTTCTCATCCTAAACCCCAACCCCATTCTCATGCTCATCATACCTCCATCCTTCTATTTCTCTTGTATTCCTAATTAGATATAAAAAGTCAATATCTTCTATTATTCCAAAACATTCAAATTTAAACAACTTTAAAGAATACATTGAATAATAAGATTGAAAAATGGTGAAAAGTTCTATATAATATCACAAATAAATATAAGTATTTTACTAAATCTATCTTGATACTCGTATCTCAATATATAAGGTTTACACTCTCTAAAAATTTTTTTTGAATACAATACTTTCAACTGCAATGAGCAATCATGAAAAATTAGTGTATTACACATAATAGGAAACTAAATTGTAAGAACAAATATAAAAGAGAAAAAATTCTTTATAATTATATTTTGTGCTTTTTTAATGAGTGTTAAACCTCACATATTTAGTCACAAGCTAATTAAACTTTAGTTATACAAAATAATTAGAGAGAAAAAATATCTCTTTTCTTTGCAAATTCTTTTTTGAACAATTAAAGTTGTGAAAGAACACAAGAAAAGATTAATTTACATTTCAATTTCATGATGAGAGCTCTCCTATTTTGACTTTTCAAAGCCTCTGATAGCATAGTTGAGATAATGATGAGTTTTCTACCCTTGTAGGTATAAAGTGATAAAAGTGAAAGAAAATCATCTTTAGATTAGAAAGAAAGTATACCTTATAAGATAGAGAATCATTTTAAGGTTGAAAAAGTTTAAGGTTAAATTTGTAAATGGCATTATGTTTTACTCTTTTTATTTTTAACTTGTGTTATACTTTAACCTTTTTATTTTTAAATTGCACCAATGGCTTAAGTTTCCATGTCAATTTGTACATCAACTAATGTCTAAATTTACATATTAGATGTTGATTTTAAGAAAACACTATTGTCATTAATACAATGATACCATTCTATTAAATGACATTTAATGTTGATTATTACACAAAAACTAATGTCATAATAAATGAATTTTTTAATAAAAAATAATTTTTTTTATTTTGGGCAACTTTTTCTATACCCATTTTGAATAACCTAAAAACATTCCAAAATAGTCTAATACAACAAACATGCATGTATTAAACTAAAATTGATTTAATTGTACACATCAGATAAATTAGAATTTATAATTTCTAGTTTGTATCACATGTATATCAAACAAGAATCCTAAAACATTATATATATATATATATATATATATATATATATATATATATATATATATATATATATATATATATATATATATATGCAACAATATTATATGCCTTAAATTTAAATCTTGTACAAAACATCGACCTTATTTAATGAACTTATCTTTTTTGTTTTTTAATTCAAGTTACTCTAAGTGAAATTGGTATAATTAATTTTTTTTTACATTATGACATTTTTCTTATACAATTAAATAAAAACAAATAGCAACAAATTAAATATAAATAAAAATATAAGAAAAAAAGACAATCAATTATATTAGTACACAAACATATACAAAGAAAAATTCTATTATTTACAATCAGTAATAGACTTGTTATTTACAAGAAATATACATAACATCCTTACACAAATTAAAAGAAAAAATGGTTATCCTCTATTTGTGATTCTTTCATATTGCTTGATTGCTTTATTTTTTATAAGTCATCAATTGTCCTTATTTTTTAATGCAAAGACATCCTAGCCATTTACTCTATGTGTTCCTAAATTTAATAACAAATATCCTAGTTATGCCTTGCTAATCGGTACTATCCATTACTAGGCTATTGTTCTAAAATCTCTCAAAGTTATAAATGTTGAATACGGTGGTGGAGACATTTTCAACTATAGTATGACTACGAAGCATTAACATTTATGCCTCTATGAACCATGTCTCTTATAGTGGGTAAAAACATGGTTTATAAAGGTGTGAATTTTGATAGTTCATAATCTTATTGTAACCTATAATTTTTACATAATCATATTTTGCATTTATACATGAAACATTGAAAGATTTTAGAACAATAACCTTCCCTCGGATAATACCAATTGGTAGAGTATAAATAGGACTTGTTTTTACCAAGTTTAAGACAATACATAAAGCAAGCTATCTATTTTTAATCCCACATTAAATTACAACTATAGTCAGAGACATATACGAGAAAAAGAAATCAAGTACCTCATAATGAAGCACCTTAGAATTTTTTTTTCTTATGGAATGAAAGCTATATTCATACATAATTGATTTGTTTCAAATAAGTAAGGAAAGCCTTATTTATAGGTTAAGAGCAAAATAAATAGACGTTGGTTATTAATTTAAAATTAACATCATAAGTTTGACCATTTTTATTTTCTATGATTATGATGAATTAAGACATTAGTTAAGTGATTAAATGGCATGTAAACTATCGATAAATTCTCATGATGATTGAAAATGGCTTACATAACAGTCACAAATTACAAACTAGTGTTATAATTTCCAATTGATAAATTAATAACTGAAAGAGACTTGAATGACAGTCATAAAAAAATAAATGATATTGTAAGTTCATTTAGTAAGTACCTCTAATGAAGTCATCTTTAGTTCTATTTATTTAAATTTTTTTAGTTTCATTTATTTAAACTTCTTTACAAATTCATTCATTTAGATGTCTTTAGTTTTCTTCATTTAAACTCCTTTATAAATAGCATTCATTTAAATGTCCTTAAATTATGAGTAAATACCGTCATATCAAATGTTGGTTAATCCTAAAAATTGAAGTCTTTATGTTTGCCATTTACTCAATAGAAGCATTTCAATTATTATAGATTTCTTTTATGTCGATAACCAAATATGAAAAGAAAGTTATTTTTAATCTAGTTTCACACAAATATCATATTTATTTCAATATGTCTTCTCTTTGTTAATCTATGAAATCTAAATTCCTATTATAAATTTTTTTAAAAAAATTCAACATAAAAATGAGCAAAAAGAAACAATATTTCAAGTTTAAAATTTTTAATTGTCATTGCTCTGTACATAATGAAAATACAAATAGATGAGTAAAGAAAAACTATATCTTTACAAATTCATACAAAATAACTATACTAAATTACTTATAAATAAAACTACAAGTTTACATATGAATATATAAAAATAATAAGAAAATTATTATATATCAAAATCTTTATTTTCAATGTAAACTCTAACATTATTGCTAAGATTTCTCATATTTGTATATTCTATGAAAAATGAGAGAGTATACAATAAGAGATAATTTAAGGTTAAGGTTCTTCTATTATACACTCTGTAGATGAAAGTGGAGTGACAGATTAACAACTTTTCCGTTTACTAGCTCTTTCATTCCAGATTTACTTCTTAAGAAATTAAAAAGTATATAATAAGAGAGAAACAAATATTAATATTATTTCATTGTACACTTTTTCGATAAAAGTAGAGTGAGAGATCAACAATTATATTATATAGCAAACTCATCATATTTAATAGCATATTGGATAGATGTAAAAAAAGTTCACATGGAAAGATAAAGTTAAACTAAAGATTTATAGAAAAATAATAGACATGATTTTTAAAAAACACTAACATCATATGATTTTATGATTTCCAACAAGACTCCTTTAACAACTTTTAGATAACAATTGTTAACTAAAATCGACATCCTATTTTTTTGCATTTTTCAACAAGTCTCTTGAAATGCCTTTTAGATAATAGCTATTAACTAAATCGACATATTATGCTTCTATAATTTCTAATGAGGCTTTTAAAATGCATTTAAGATGACAGTTGAGTAAAAAATCAATGTTCTAAGTTTTCACACAAGGTATAAATGTTAGTTGTATTCTTATCTATTGTCTTAAATTTTCATGTAATTTTAAAAATATCATTATATTAAGATAAATGTTATTTTTGTTGTAAACTGATATTTATTAATTAATACAAATCATTAATTTTATAGTAGTTGTTCTTCATTAAAATAGTTAACCACTATTAATCTTATTAATGGTAATTTCATTGGAATTCAAATGGCTAATCAATATTAATCTCATTAATGATAATTTCTTAAATAAAATTAAAATTTTGTTATTTATTTAAATAAATTAAATAATTAATTAACTAATATTTTGCTAGCCAATTAGCAAGCAGGTTTTAAGAAAGCAGAGCCTCTTTATTAAGGTTCAAGGCAAAGCTTCTAAAATGCAAAATGAATTTTACCTTCCTAGAAAGACACTAACTCTTAGTGTTCCATTGCCCTTTTCAATCTTAAATATAATCCAACATCATAGAACAATTCTAGAATTATTCCTAGATCATTCAAACATGTATATTAGATATACATTAAGTTATATTAAAATTGATTTAAATATATCACTTATATATTTGTTTGTCTAAAAGTAAAATTGATTTATATTTATCATATAAATATATATAAAAAATTGATAAAAACACGTAATCCTATTTATGATTTTACAAGTGGCTCTACTACCATTGTTAAATTTTAGAGTTACCAAACATAGCAAAAAAAATTAAAATTTCTCAAAACTTATCGGTGAATCCATGTGAAAGAAACATAAGTTAATTTTAAGATTTAATCTTTGTACTATTGAGCTAAACTTATTATCAAAGAGTTCAATCCAAATCAATAATGTTGCATTTGAATTCACAAATGCAAGTATGAATCACCCTTGCTTCTAATAAACATAAGCCTTCCAATCACAAACACTACAATAGTGTTTAATCACCAACGCTCAAAGTATTCAGTCACAATTGATAACCATAAATAGGATTATGAATCACAAAACATTGTCTAATGAGGTAGCCCTTCTAAGGTATCCACACAAATGATCAAATACTCCATTCAAATTGGATAGAGTTATTCTCTCTTTGATACAATACTAGTTACAAGGTATTTCTAGTTTTAGGATTGCTCAAAAGACTCTATCAATCGATTCTTAGATTTTACCTATTTTATAGAAGAAAGTTAAGTGCCTTATTAAGGCTAATAATGCTTGATTAAGACATATAATGCCTCATTAAAGTTCATGATGTCTCATTAAATCTCATAATGATTCATTAAGGTTCATGATGCCTTATTAAGGCTAATGTTCTTCGCTCATATTCATGGCCATATATTTCATTATTAAGTGCATTAAAAATCTTTTAAATCAATTAATTAACTTTTTAAAACCATTAGAATCCTAACAAACTTTTACTCCATTTTTTAGTTGCCTCCCCAGGAGAGCTTATATGGATATATATGCTCTTTCTTTGTCTCTTTTGGTTTGGCCTACTTATTTCCTATTAACTAAATGACATATTAGTTCATAAGTACAAATAATATACAAATAAAACATTGAGAAGGACTAGTTGCTAGAATGTATAAATTTTACATAGAAATGCTCACCATTCCTTTATTTTAGGAACTTCTCCCATGATTACTAATTATGAAGCTCCATTCCTTAAGCAAGTTTGTTTTTATAGTAGTTTCAAATTTGATATATGCCTACCTTAACCTCATCTTAAAGTCACTCCATAGCTCTATTGCATGCCTCAATACTCTTCTATGCATGTATAAGGTGTTAGAAACATCGAAGCCACTTTACAAGTGACCTCCTTCCAAGTGTTATCCTTCAATGTTGGAGTGACACTCCTCTAAAATTTATAAGCTATTGATACTTGGAATGTTCTATTAATCCAAAGTAACTATTATATGCCATTTTATTTGGTTTATTTGCATGCCCTTTCTTATTCAACTCAACATTTAACTTCTCACTCCTAATTCGTGTCATGGCAATGCCTCTCAATGTTGTAGGACCTCTTTTGTTCTCTTGGGTAGGAGTAGCTCCCTTTCTAGAATAATTCACATTGTAGCCATTTCAAAAAGAAAAAAAAAGATAGTATCAATCATGTACAATGATATATAAATAAATTTAAAGGTTGATAGCAAAGTAGTAAATATATAATTTGTTCTCACAATAAATACAATATGGTGGGCATGGAAAAATACATAACTTGTATGATAAGCATTTGAACTAAAATTACAACAATCACCATGTTTTATAAAATCCTTCACTAATTTACATAATGGGAAGCAAACAAAAATTATTCCTTTATATAATATATCTGTCACCTTAAATAGAGACAATGACATGCATTATCAAAGGAAATAAGTTAAAATGGTAATGACCTCACCACCAAACATAGCATGACCATAAAAATATATCTTAAGGGCAAGTAAAACCTAAAAGTATCACCAAACACAACAAATAATATAATCTTAAACTTAGTAATGATTAAGGCTATCACATTTTCACTATATATATACATATACATCTCAATCAAATGAAGCTAAGTAATTTCTTAATATCCAAAATAGTAATGAAAATGAAAATGAAAAACATATCTAAAAATAGGTATGATGACTAGAACAATTACAAAGCTAACTTTCAGCACAATTGAGAATGTGGCAAAGGTTTGGAAATCGTTAGAGAAATGGTGAAAGTGGATTTTATTGTTAGAGAAGTGGATTTCAAGAAGTAAAAGTGAAGCCGAACAAGGATGAAATGAAAATTATGCAAATAAAATATTTACAAGTTGATTTTTAATTTGATAATTCATGTCTTAGATAAACAACATCATATTGATACAAAATAAACATATAAAATTAGGATAATATTTATAAGAAATTCACGTCTTCATCAATTTTAAGGTTGATTAAGTAAATAATAGACATCTTAGTTTGCTTAGCACCACACAAAATTACAATACGCCTTACTTTTAATGTCGATTAAGTAGAAAACTAATGTCTTAAGTTCTTTTCATATTTTCTAACATGAAACAACATCAAATAGACATTAATTATAAGTTTAACCATCATCTTAAGTTTAAAAAATAATTCAAAAATACTACCATATAAACATAAACATTGGTTATACTTACTATTCATTATTTTATTATTCTAAAATAATTTAAAAATATTACCATGTCAATATAGATATTAATTTTTTTTATTAACCATGATCTTATTATTTCAAATAATTTCAAAAATGTTACTACATCTATACATATCAATTTTTTATTTAACTTACGTCCATCAATAATTTTATAGCAATGCAATTTCGCTCCGTTGATTAAAACCTGATAGTACACTCTAGAAATGAGATTCATGACTCAAGAAACCCAATTAGTGGGGAAGTCAAAGAAAATAAGGACCTCTCTAATGAAATTCCATTTTAAATAATCATAAACCATCCCGAAGTCGATTTTAATAATCACGTTGCTCGTCCTCGCTCTAGATTTATCGATTGTATTCATTAATTCTCTAAGGATTATTATATTATTAGCAACTTTCCTATTCTTCTCCTATAGTCTACCATATTCATATTCAGATAACTATATATTGCTACTTTACATACACAGTCAAAGGAACCAAGAGAACCCCCCCTTTTTGGGCAATTTGTGCAAAAGGCAGAGAAATTATGAAATTATTATTAATATTTTGATAAGATTGTGATAATAGATTCACCTTTTAAATAATAATTATAGTTAAGTTTGTTATTCTATAGCAAAAAACCTGCTTCTAAAATAGTATTTTCAAAAAATAATAAATGCTAATCCTCTCACTTCTCCCTCCAGAGAGAAAATGGGTCCACGAGTAATGTTAGTAGTGAAAATCTTAGCGCTCAATGAAAATATGTTAAGTTTTAAGGTGTTTTAAGTTTAATTAAAGATTTTTAATTCAATCCTTTTATACATCTTTATTAAAAAGAATTTATCATATACTGCTTATGTTTCGAAAAAATATATTGGGTGTAAACGGAAAAAAAAAATGATGTGAGACCGTAGCCTTTCCAAATGGAAAAAATCCAGAAAAACTAAGATTAACTTTGCCTCAATTCAATGAGATGGACACGGGATACGCACTTGAAGATATGAAAGTTTATGCACACAGGACAAAATTAGCATAATCCATAAAAATATATATAATTTTATATGTACATAAGTAGTTTAAACTATATGAAAACATGTTTAAATATTTAAACATAATTAAGAAGTACTAAATGTCAAATTTTGTATTTTCTATTTTAAAAAATTCTATTCATTAAATATCATATTAATGCTTGATCGAGTTTAATTTGTCTTTTTTTTTTATAGATTCATGGTGCTTCATATTTCAAATTATATTTTTAGTTTAAGATTTTTTTTTGGTAATAGTTTTATAAGAAAATTCAAAAAAAAGATATATACACAAGTTTATTATTAAATTAAGGTATGTCATTAGTCTCTTTTAAAATTTGGAGTTATATTTATTTATCATTTTCATATTTTAAAGATCACAAGTAGTTGAATTCAAACAAAAGATATGAATAGTTGTCAATAAAGTGTTAATTAAGTGAAAAACATATTGATTTCAAGCAAACTTTATCAATGAATACATAAAGGATTTAAATCTTGAGAATGATCTTTATTAGAAGAGAGAAAAAT
Source organism: Sindora glabra (assembly GCA_020226215.1). NCBI lineage: Eukaryota > Viridiplantae > Streptophyta > Magnoliopsida > Fabales > Fabaceae > Sindora > Sindora glabra. Next base: position 99,045,832 of record CM035226.1, read on the forward strand.
TGTTAACATTTTAACTTCCGATGTCAGAGGCAAACGTAGGCATACAATGGAGTGTGCACGTTCCCATCTTAATTTTATGGAGAGTATGTATTATATGTCTGTAGTCTATAAAAGCGCCTTCATAAAAAAGAAATTACTTTTACAATAAAATATTTTTCTAATTTCTAATAAGTGTGTTACGTGGTATATTATTAGATTACAAGTATAAAATCAATTGATTACATGTAAATTGGGGAGGCTATGCTTCTTCTATAAAAAAAAAATAATGATATAATGAATATTATTTATTAATAAGCTTGTTATTTTTTCATCTTTCTATTATTTATTATTTTAATTTTTCCTAAATTTTTTTCACTAGGCATATAATTTACTTTATGCATTCTCATTTTGCCATGAAAAATGTTTACTAGCTTTGAATTTGGATATTGTAATTTCAAAAAATTCATTGATAAATTATGCGTGTGCCTATATTTTTTTTTATTCTGATCAAACATTTTTCCATTGAATGAAAAGTTTTAGGTTAAATTTTTTATAATAAATTTATTTTTATTTATATAAATATTCAAATTTTTTATCAACTTTTATTACTTTTAATTACAAAATAAAAATATTAATAATTTATTTGGATAAAGGAAATAAAGGAGAAGAAGAGGAAAGAAAAGGTTATCAAATATCCTTTCTTTTATTTGAAAGTTTTATACAAGGAAGGAATGAAGATAAGAGTTTATAACTAATCATTCAAAACTTTTCACTCTTTAATATTTTGTAATCCTAAAAATTGAGAAGTTTAGGAAGTTTTCTGCTTAATTTACAATTTTAACCCCCTTTCCTTCTTTAAATTATATTTATATTTATATTCTTAGCATTTCATTATTATTTACATTTAAATGAATATATGTTATTTATATTTTTTAAAAGGAACCTAATATGTGAAAAATATATATTATAATTATGATATTATTACTAATAAAAATATATAATTATATATTTTGTTATCAATAATAATTAGATCAAAAATTTGAGACCCATATTTATTTACCATATACATTCATATCTATACTAGTTTTAAGATGAATGTGAATTGAATTATTGTTAACCTTATCAAATAAAAGTCATATTACATCAACTTATGATAATTCTTCATAAACCATTTAAACCAAAATTATAATATTATTATATATTAATTTATCATACCATTTTTCAAAGAAAAATTGTTTTAAAGAGAAAATGTTTTATAAAAAATTGGACTGATATTTATTTGAAATCTCTTATCTTAAAAAATATTAATAAATTAAGTACTTTTTTAAAAAAAGAATAAAATTATAAAAATACATACTAGTTAACTATATATTTTATTTTAATTTCCATTATATCCAAATAAAGGAAGGGAGAGCTATGATGTAACCCTCAATTCTTCTTCTTCTATCCCATCCACTTCATTGTCTTCTCTTCCTTTTTTAACTTTCAAATATATCATTAAAAAAGAAAAAGCAACAGAATTTCGAACTAGATCATATTCTACTTAAAAAAAAAAATTCTTACAAGTTAATTTAATGGACCTATCTATTGCCAATGAACAAATATTTGAATTATCGTTTTAATTATCATTATAAAATTAAAAGGTTTATACATTAAAAGATCTTTGCCAACGACAAAAACATAAATCTTCTCAAAATTATTTGGAAAAAGAAAAGTCATGACATCCAATTTTAAATCTGTTGCCGCCATTCTCCATCACTTATCTTACGATATCCATAGTTGATAACAAGGCCTTGTCAAGTGAAGGAGAAGTAAAGAAACTTTTATAAGTTCTTCGAATAGAAATAGGTTCCTTGCACCACTTTTAGAAGAGTTGTCAATATATTTTAAGGTTAAGAGATAGATTCGTGAACCTCAATGTCCTTTGCCGGCTGTTTCGCAGTAGTATCCGTTGGGAACGCTGCATGCACAGTTTGAGTGCACATGGGACTCACATGCATACGGCTGTTCCTTGCAGACAAGGACCATGCACAATCACGCGCGCACCGGACACCATTAATTTTTATTTTTGGCTTTCAAAAATATTTTTATATAAACGTAAGAAATATAAATTATGATTATTAGATTTAATATTAAAAAATTAAATTAAAATAAAAAATAATTTTAAAATAATCATGTAATTTTTTCAAATAATTACATAATCTTTAATTATATTCTAATTTTAATTATCAATATGAAATTTCACAGTCATGATTCATTCCTTTCATCTTTTACATGAAACCATCTTCTCATTTAACATGTGTTATATATATATAGACATACAGGGTATTACTAACCTTCACATCTATATATAAAAGTTAGTAATTTCCATTCTTTTAATCAATGTTTTAAAATACGATTTAATAAAATCAAATAATTGAATTAGTTAATATATTTTTGTATATGAAATTATTTATAATATATACATATTAAAATATAGATAAGTAGATTTACTTTGTGTAACTGTATTTCTAAAATATAATTAATATATATTGAAGTTATGTTTGTACTAATTAATGTACAATATGTGATGAAAGAGACATGTTAAAATTAAAGATATTTTAGTATTCGAATAAAATACACAAATTCTAGCAAATAAGAAAAGATTCAATATATAATATGGATAAATTTTATTATAAAATTACTATACATTTATATTATAATTAAACATATAAATTAACATATTATTAAATTTTTTTAGTTATGGGTCAATAATATCCACAAAATTACTAATATACTTTAATGAATAGATGTTAGTTACTATTATCACCAATATTTATTTTGACACAACGGCATCTTTTAAAATTATATAAAAATTAAGTCAATAGATATTAATTATAAATGACATCTAGTTTTACATGATAATATTTTTTAAAAAAGTAAAAAACTTATAGTGTTGATTTTATACTTAACTGATATTTAAAATAATGCTTTTATATGGTTATAAAAAATTGGTAAAATTTAGGATGTTGATTTTTTGCATAATCTTCATCCAAAAGACATTTAAAACATCTCATTAGGAAATATAAAAATTTTACACTCAAATTTTGAACTTAACTAACATCTAAAGTTATGACAATCATCAATTACTTTGAAAAAGGAAATACATAAGAAATTGGTCTTGTTTTAATGACCAACATGCATCGGATTTTTGACCACTTATAAATTTCATGATTACTCTTTTCTTGGATTTAGGTGGAATTTTAGCGCAACTCACCTATTCTTAAAAAAAGTTTGAATTTTATAGAAGCATTACATTCATGATTTTAATGCCTCAAGCCAAAAATTATTAGAGTCTTGGATGAAATGCTTTCATATGATTCGAAGGATTTCTAAATTTAGTGTAAAAATGAGTAAGTCATCCTCATATTCCACCCATGAATCTAAAGTAAGAAATGAATAGCTAATGTTTGCATAATCTTGAGAAAAACTTCAACATAAGGAAAACAAATCAACTTTCTTTAACATTAAGAATCTGCAATAATAATTTCAATTTAAGGTGTGAAATTAAGGCATATAGTTATTATGCTATAAAAGTGTATTAATGATTTAGTATATTTTTTATGCGGATTGTTTTATGGAATACATATAAATTTAATGACTTAAAAAGAAATAAAATGCTAGAACCAATTTATAGAATTGTTTGTTTCTTTTCTAATCTAATTGTATTTTTATAATGAATTATTCAATTATAATTAAATTTTACCTTAAATTTTTATATTTGGTTAGTTTACAAAGTGTACTTAATAAAAAAAATCAAAACACAAATAACTTTCTATATAAATTCACAATATGATTGCAAAATAAAATCTTAGTTGTTAACAAAATTAATGTCTAATGGTATTCCAAATATCCTTGCTTAGCAAATGTTAACTCTTAACATATCAATTTAGGACTTAACTGACATATAACATTATGGCATTCATGAGGTTATAGGAAATATACAAAAACTTAAGATATTAATTCTTTACAAAATTATCAGCATTTCAAAGGTCTCTCTAGGAAATATAAAACTTTTAGACTTGATTAATGCCTAAAGGTATGACAATTCACAAACATGATTTCTAAGACATCAATGGTTTGTTAACAATCGATGTGTAAGTTTTGCAATGCTTCCTATAAATTTCATTGTCACGCTCCATTTCAAATACTTTAGTGATATCTTAACTTTTATTATCTAACTCTAACATTTGGGTGGAGTGTGCAAATAGCTACCATGCTATTTCATTTGATACCTTTATACACATTAGAGAATCTTTTCAGAGAACTTGCCCACTCTAACTTGTATTTCTTTCACAAGTTAGAAGGTCTCTAAATGTATTAAATGAAATGATAAGGGAGTTATCTTCTTTCATGACCTAAACTTTAATATTAGTAATGAAGGTGAATGTATTGCCTGAATTTATGATTTACCAATTTATGAGAAGACCTTTTTTTAAATGATGACAAAAAAAAGTTAATTAAGAGGATGGCAATGAGGATGGAACAATGCACAATCCCCTTTCTTCTTTTTTCTAATGTAATATTAGTGCATAGGGCAACTCATTATATTTATTGATGTAATGATATATAAAAATTAATAGAATTATAAAATATATTTTCCTGATTAAATATCTCCTTTCTTATATTTTTATAAATTCACATTCAATCTATTAATGTTTGTATTAGTTTGTGTAATAAGAAAAATATGCATAAAGAAATGACATTAGCATTATTACAAATAACTAACGTTGTAATTAAAAGTAAATTAATTTGAACTTGTATAAAAAAATTATCAATTCTAAAAATGGTATTAAATTTTATAAGTCGAAAAAAAAGGTATCAATGATTACCAACTTTGACTTGAATTTATAAAATTGTTGACATGTATTCTAATAGTCAATGTAATCATAAGCTATATCCATTGAAAGATGTTGGTGTATTTTTTAATAGTTAATGTAATTTTAAGTAATAGTAAAATAATTTGCAAAGAAATATTTATCAATTATAAGACATTTGTTGTCTACAAATAACTAATATTTAAAAGTATTATCACATTGGTTTCTATTATATACCAATATTAAATTATATTTATTAGAATGACATTGCATTGATATAGGTGATGGATATTATAATAAAACCAATGTCTAATAACTAACATGGTTTACTTAATCTCACTTTAAATGTCGGCATTGCTTAGTACCAACAAGAAAAGGAAAATGATAGTATTTTAAATAAATACAAAATAGTGGTAGGAGAATGAAAATACAAGACTAAAATGTTGTGGCACTATTTGCAAAATCATAAGTCCTCCAACACAAAACGTTGTCTTACGAAATAATAGAACCCTAACAAAATTGCAAAGCGTGAATTACTTTTCTACTCTTGTATATAAACAAGGTACACATACCAAATATCTTTGTAATATGTGTGTCTTAATATTTTTAATGTGGATGTGTGGTTTTTTTTATTTGCACTTTATCCTAACATTTTCAATTTAGAATGATTAAGGTTAATTATGAAGCCACATTAAAATGTTTCTAATTCTTTATTGACTTATAAATATACACCATAATTTTAAGCATGACATAAATTACACATAGAAGATTGCATCTATAAATGTATAGAATTATTTTGGTTTTAAGCATGTGCTTGGAAAATGTTCAACTTTGGATGATTTACATTACAATTTTAATGAATATAAATGTATGAATGTATTTGGATTTTACGTACATAGTTAAGAATATGTACAACTTATAATGATATAGGGTTTACTTAATGTTCATGTGTGTATGATTCTAATAATATTGGCTAGCCATAGATCGAAGGTCAATTTGTGCTGATTGGCATAATATTGAATATAAAAATGAAATTGATGAATTCATCAAATTTAAAGTTACTTGGGGTGGGAAGAATTTAATGACGACCTCATAAGATGCCTTTATATTTAACATTATTATGTCAAGAAGGTGACAATCATGTAACTTTAAGATCATCTATTTATCCATGACATTGACATCAAATGTACATGATGGATATGGCATGGTGAAAGTAGCTAGTGTAGCATATCTAATGACATAAAGATGAAAGTTTTGATACTCGCTTAAAGGATATGGTTCATGATTTTGCAAATAATTTTACTAAGTGCTTGTAAGTCCTTGATAGCTTTATAAGTGATGCAAAAAAGCCAATGTATTTGGTTATACTAAATTCACACATTTATCTATCATTTTGAGATTATTTAACTTAAATTTGGAAACTAAATGAAGTAACAAGAGTTCCATGGCATTATTGTAATTATTGAAAGATATGCTTCTCGAAAGTAATGTACTAGTTCATCTTATGACATAAAGAATATCATGTGCCCGATGGGCATGAAGTATAAGAAAATTCATGTCTGTCCTAAAAAGGTATGTATACAACGAAAATAAGCCAAAAGACATTATAATAAATTAACACTTGTACGATGAATTATGCTATAGAAATATAAAAATCATGGCAATTTTATCTCTTGCCATAAAAAAATTTAAATAAATGTAGAAAAAATTAAAAAAATTTATGCCACGAGAAATCTTTATTCATGGCAAAATATTCCTTGTTCCATGAACTAAACTACTAGAATACATTCTTTATAATAAAGTATCACTTGTATTACAGAAAAATTTTACTTATGGTAAAATATCAGTTGTGCTACTAACTAAGTTATGAGAATATATTCCTCATTGTAAAGTATCACTTAGATTACGAAAAAACTTTACTCGTGACAAAATATCACTTATTCCACAAACTAAATTATAAGAACACATTTCCTATAATAAAATATCATTTGTGTCATAAGTTAAGTGATATAAATACATTTGTTGTGATAAAGCATTGCTTGTCTTATTATATAAATGGAAAAAATTTATCTATAATAAAGTATTATTTATACCATAAATTAATTTTATATATAAGATTATAGCTAAATATATTATTTCTATAGTAACCATACATATAAAAAAAAGGTTATTTATAATAAGTGCAATGTATTACAATATGGTAGATAATAAAAAAATATAAATATTTATATTTTGTGAGTATTTGGCAAATAACTAGTTCATATCTTGATTTAAGGGCCTTTAACTAATTAATCAAGTTAAATAATTATTTTAAAAATTTTATAAATAGATTATTTGATCAAGTGATTAGCCCCTAATCAACCAAAATAAAAAAGTTATAGAACCTAGTATTTTCAATTAGTCGATTCATAAAATATATAAAAAAATAGAATTATCTATAAATTATATAGTTATATATATTTATTATTTTTATTAAAATAATAGAGATAAAAGTTAAGCCTTAAATCTTAAGATATCTAAGAAATAGTTCAATTATTAACCTCCTAAGCATTTTTATTTGTATATATATCAAATTTAATATCTATCAAAATGTAACAATTTTTCATAGGTACTAAATAATTATTTAACTTTTCATCAATTAAATTTACATAATATATTAATATACATTAATAAAATAAATATTATAATATATTAAAGATTATGTTATATAATTATATAATAAATTTAAATTAATAGGATTAACCTATGCATATATATAATACATATGTATATAACAATTTTTTCAATTCTTTGTTTAGGCTAATTTTTAAAACATCACTTAAACAAAAATACATCATCTAGGTACAAAATATCATAAAAAAATTATTTTTTAATTGTATCACATTATTCTTAAAGAATATATTAACAAAGAAAATATATATTATGAAAATACTAAAATCATTATATTATATATAAATATTATGATTCTTAGCATAAGTAATAATAAGTTTATTATAGAAATATATAATAACAAATTTTATATTCATCACTATAATATTAATGAAACTTTTATTAAAAAATAAAAATAGTAATTATTTTAAATTATAAATAATTTAATAATAATTAAATTATTATATTAAAAATTTTTATGTAAATTGTATTTAAAGGAGTAATATATATAAAATAGCTTAGAAGTTCATTGTTGTCTTTTATTAATTTTTATCATATCAATTTCATTTCTTACAGATATTTTGTATTAATTTCTTCCCTTCTAAATAATAATTTAATTAATTTAATCTGTTCATTTATAACATTATTGATGGGTTAATGACTTAATAAATGAAAGAAAAAAATTAAATATAAATAATATGATGAATGGAGTTAATACTAAAAATTTGTAAAATATTAAATAATTTAACTTATATTTGTAAATGATAAAAATATATATCATAAATAAAAAATTGAAAGTAAATAATTTATAATAATTTAAATTTTAATTTATAATTAGAATTTAAATATGCATAATAGTTCAAAGTTATGATTTATATAGATAATTATTTCATACAATTCAATCTTTATTGAAAGAATTTTTTTGAAAATAATAAAAAAACTATTTGAAAGATGTAAAAATTTTACTTTCATCTTGTAACAACTTAATTAATAATAATTAAAGAATAATATTAATGAAATAACAAAATTATCTAATTAATTATTTATAAGAGATAAAATTGATATAAAATATTTGTAAAGAATAAATTTAATACAAGAAAAATTAGTAAAAAAATAAATGAAAATTTAACCTATAAAAAATAATTTTTAAAATAAAATCATAATTTTTTTTAGTATTAATGCATTTTTTATTATATGTATTTATGTAATATTTAATTACCATATAATTCTTGTCACATGAATGTAGTTTTATTTTTAAACTTAATTAATCAATTAAAATTTTATAAAAAATATATTATATTATAATATTAAAGAAACAAATTAGTGTAATAGTAAAGCTTAATATTCATTAGTTTGGAGATTCAAGTTCGATTCCCCGTAAATGTAATTTATAATTTCTAGATGGATAGAGTTTTAACAATTTACACTAACTTAATTTGATTTGAAAACATTAACAAGTTTTAGTAGATGTTCAAAAAAATTAGCAAGATAATACCTAATTAAATTGGCTAGATAATTCATTCATTTTAGATATATATAACAATTATTTTAGCTAGTTAGATTAGTTTCTCTAATTATTTTATTTTATTTTTTGCTACAATTCTATTCATGGTAATATAAGCTACTAACTACAAATATACCTTTCTTACCACATTTATTCTCATGACTAAAAGAATCTAATAACCATGGGTGAACCTATGGTAAAAAAAAATTATTTATATCACTAAACCTTCTTTTCATAGCAATTTTCTTGCCACATTCACTTATGTTATAGGACCATACAGCCAATATTCTTATGGCTAAACAACATAACCATGAAATTTTTAATCTTATGCCATGATTTTATTCATGACACAAGTGATGATTTGTTGCTATGAGTGTTGGTATATATGTCCTAGAAGCTAATTATAAGATAATTGTAATAACACATAATATATTATATTTTATTTTAGGTAATGCAATTATTATATTTTGTTTCATTTGAAATATCTGCGCAATTTACAACTTAATATAATAATTATCCCTAAAATAGTTTTACTATTCCTAAAATGTCTTTAGTTAAGTATTATTGCGAAAGGGATAACAATAATACATTGAAACTAGTATGTATTATGACTGATGATTATGAATCATGAATATATGATATCAAGTCAATACATGAGTATACTATTAGTGAACCAATGTACTAGACTAACCCATTGTGAGAATACTATATAGTTTGTCATGTGGCATTAGCTATTCTCATGAGACTACATTGCATATAATCCTTGGATCTAAAGTCACTATGGTTTCCTATATAAAGAGTCATATACTTTGATACTGTCCTATGTCACCTTTAATTAAAATGATGCATAAGGCATTAATTAAGTATTTCACGAATCATGCTGAAGGATATGGTGATGTAGATAGGATTTTATTCCTCCTATATAAAAGGAGATATCCTTAGGCTCCTTGATTAAGTGAGAGTAAGAAACGCATGGCTATACTCAAATAGATTAATATGTAACATTGATCATCTGTTTAAGTTAGTCTACTCAGTATCAAAAAATATGGATTGAAAATTGATAAGGATAATACATTTCATCCCTTTAGTTTGATTTGGATATCCTTACAAAAGAGATTGTATTACAAAGTGTTATTCTGACATTAGGTAAATGTCGAATCATAAACATTCATATTACTTGGATAGCAGTGATGTATTATTAGATACCGCTCACTATTTATAATCGACTACTGGATTATTACTAACATAATAAAAACCTACAAGGTTACACAAAAGGAGAAGGAATGAGATAGTAGTTAATTAGAATTTAGTTAGACTAAAATCTTATTAATTAGGCCTATTATTTAGTGCATATTATATTATTAAAGTAATAATATATACATTATTCACATAATATATAATATATTATGTGATATTATTTAATATTAAAGTAATATCGAATAATTATGTCATTTGATATTAGATAATTACATAATGAGATAATGTTATTACTTAATAATAATATTTAGTTATTAATATTATTAATATAATATTATATAACTAATAGATAAAGTCTATCTCTCCTCACTCTTACAATTACAAGGATAAGGTTTTTATGATTAAATAAAATTAAAAGGAGTGTAAGTGGTTTCTTAGTGAGACTAGGAAAGTGGCATGCCTTAATTCTATAAAAAGGGAACATAAGCATCACTTTGATGATGATACAAAATTGGCACCAGAAAACTACATCAAAATTGCACTAAAACTTTAATCCTACATAAAAGAAACAAATCCTAACAGATTCGTAAGAGGTTAAGAAGTCATCATTCACTCCGTATGGATACCGTAGAGGCACCATCATTTAATTGTACTTATGATTTAGGATTTGCATTTTAAAAAGTAATCTTATAAACACAGTTCTTAATTCATGTCTTTGTGCATTGATTCTAGGAAGGTTTCACATAATTTTGAAAATTTATTTTTTCGCTGTGTTATATGATATATGTGAAACCCAATAATTAGGATGTATTGTTAAAAGGCATATTGCTAAGGAGGTCATGAAGTTTTGCCCAAAAAACTTATTAAATATAGATATTATCGGGCTTCTTAAGTCTTACCATAAAGGAAGAATTTCAAGAAAGGATACATTAGGGATCTAAATAAAGAATATAAAGTATGAAATGTAAGAACTTTTGCGTCCTATAAAACAGTGAAGAGGTTAAGCCTTATATAAATGATCATATTACTCTTTCAAAAGAACTCTATCATAGCAAGAATGAATATTAAGTATAAGCTAACCATAATTACTCATTCACCATGTAGTTTTGCAATGGGCAGGAAGCATGATAAAGCTAATATTACATGTTATTTCTGATATTATAAAATCGTTAGCTAATAGGCCTCGCATAGAGGTCATATTCTATCAAAGATATGATATCCATGAATATTCAATTTATACAAAGGGACAAGATGACAACAGTGCCATGCCTAAAAATAAGGTCACTTTGGTGGCTCAAGCAATATATGTCTCTAGTACCAAAGACAGAACCCTATCTGTGCAATGATGTTATATTATGGGATCACTAAAAGCAAATGAGAGCTCAACTACATCTTTTCCAGAGAGTTTGTCTTTCAATATAAGTGGGTAAAAAATAATAATAACATTTAAGTAGATGAGCTAAGAATCACATTGGTGGCTTTTTATAAGGAGGGTTATAAGAAAGAGTTGTTTATAATGGCATCTTAAACAAAATGAGTTTTTTAGGTGTCCAACTTGGTTAATAACAAGTGGTTTAGAGTTTTCAAGAGAAGAGACAAATTGTTAATAGTATGAATGAAGAAGATATAGCCGCCAATACTGAAGACACACCTTTTTTCTCATTAAGACTATATTAATTATTCATGAAAGTAATTTCAAGAAGTTTTATGTTTGAAAAGATCATGGTAAAGGGATATGGATTAATGAGCCTTCTAAATCAATTTTCTATAAGTTAAAGGTACTAACATTCTCATTTTTAAATTTATGCTTGCTTACATAAGTAATTGTTGTTAGTTTGTATTTTGATAATAAAAAATATTTAGTTAATATAGGTCTCATACTCAAACCAAAAAAATATCTATGACCAATTAGAAGATAATTTTTGCTTTCACCAATATCCTTTTTGTTTGTGATTGCTATAACTATCTAATTGTCATGTGCTCATTTTTTCCCTTGTCATTGATAATGGTCTAACTATATACGAACATTCAAAAGTGTAAATCTTGGGATATTATCTAATCTCATGTCCAAATTTTATGTAATTATTGTAATCAATAATATGGCTTCTACCTCTATTAAGTTGTTATGTATTACATTTTTTGAATATGGAACTGCATAATGTAATATGAAATTGTACATTGTCTTTTGTTTCATTTAGGGTGTGTAAGTATTTTAAAATTAAGGTATTGTATTTCATGTTAGAGTTCTATATGCATTTTAAATTGGAAGTGGTGTAATAAGAAGTGTTTTGAGAAATTGTACAAAATGGAGAAAGTGAACAAATGAGAGCAAAGTAGGTGTACAAAGGCTAATGATCTTTTGTTCTTGGGAGAAAGGGAGGTCATTCAATGTAAGTTATTTAACAAAACCAATGTGATATATAAAACATTTCACATCCAATTTTAAAAGAGACCAATGTCGAACAATGCTTTTCAATGATGATTACTTAGTAATAATCAATATTTTTAACTTAATAACTAATATTTTGCATGATCAAGTTGTATGTTCCAAGAAGAAACAATGACGGTTTAATTGATAAAGGAATTGATATTATTTCATTTTTATTATATTAGTTATGTAATCAATGTCATAATATATTTATAATAATATCTCATAAGACATAGGTTGAAAATCAACATATAATTTACTGAACACTTGACGTTAATCAATAATTTAATAGGAGTGTTAAAATATAATTTTAATAGTTATGTGTTAAGTTTGAATGTGGAGAAAGTTAAATTTGGCAATAAAGATGAGCAAAATATAAAATATAATATTCGTATAATGAAAGATGATGGTGGCTTAGTGGTTTCAACAGCAATATTTTCACCTATACCTCTGTGTTTGATTCTCACTATAGCCAGTTCTTGTTAATAATTTTTATTGACGAGGAAGAAGATACGCCTTCCCCCCAACCCCCACTGATGCCGGGTTCCAAGTTAATGCTAACTGTGCTGGGTTTGACCAATTCCAAACCGGTTTTGATGCGGGTATTCGGGTTCCTATTCCCTTGACTACTTGGGAATTTGCATCCCGGTCTGGTTGAACTAGATTGAATTGAATTTAAAAATATCATTTTAAATTGAATGAAAAAATTATATTATAAATTTAATAATAATAAAAATATTAAAATTAATTTATCATCATTATTAATTTCTTAAATTAAATAGTATATTTATTATGTAAATAAGAAAAAAATAAATGAAGTTGATTTAAATATTTTTAAATTAATTATTTTTAGATAAAATTATTTAAATATATATTATTATTTTTTATTATTAAATTAGTAAAATGATTTTTTCATACAAATGAACAAGTAAATATTATTAACCTCCACCTATAAATATGAATAGAAATTAGCAATCTCTTACTAATCTTTATACTTTCATGTGGATATTAGCATTTTTCATATTTTTATTTAAACAAAAATGTACAATTTTTTCTCTTTAAAGTTATTTTTATTGGTGACTATTCTACTAATTAACAAAGCTTTAATAATTAACAAAAAGAGATAGAGCTTAATAATTATTATAATATTAATGTTTTGCAAATTATTGTTATTAACTTCTTTTCTCCCCCTTACTCCTATCATGTAATCTGTATATTATATGTAAATCCAAGGTTGAAATTTTCATCTTAGACTGATAAATATTAATATTCAGGACTATGACAGCAATTGTTTGATAAAGTGTGTAATTACTTATAACCACTCTTTTTAGGGAGGACTCCTTAGATATATTTTTTCACTCTTTAATATATTATTCTCGACTAAATACAACATTCAATTTTTTATTTATAAGGATGATAATTATTACATTCTTTAAATTTTATAATTAATAATATTGATCCTTCATTTTTATTTTTACTATAATTATTTATTTATTTATTCACTTATAATATTAAAATAAATAAAAAATAATAAAATTGAGTGTTAAATCACACCTTAAAATATTAAAACATATATTTTTGTCACTTTTTATTTTAGTGTTATGAATGAAAGAAAAAACTAATAATTTTAATGAAAATAAAATAAAAATTTAATAACATTAATTATAAAATTTAAATGATGAAATAGTTATCCCCTTTATAAATAAAAAATTAATTATTATATTTATTCGACTATTCTCCCTGCTATACTAACTAATTTGACCATCGGAATTTTTTTGATAGTTTCGTTCGATCTCTTTCTTTTAGTTCTACAGATATTTTAAGAGACAAAATCTCAAATAAATATTTTACTACTATTTGATAACCTTCAAATCGAGAATCACGCAACGAATTGCGCACGTCACGTTGAAGATTTGTCCAAATTGTCTTACTTGTCAAGTCCTCTTTTTTTTTTTTTTCCTTAACGAGTAAGAGAGAGAGCAGGATTAATTATTAAATTACATCTTAATAATTTTATATACATATTTATTTTTCAGTTAATTTTTTTATTTTTATTTTTATTTTATGAGTGAAAGGAAGAATCAATAATTTTAATAAAAATAAAACTAAAAAATTAATAATATTAATTATAAATTTTAAAAAATATAATAATTATCATCTTTATAAATAAAAAATAAATTATTATATTTACTCGACTATTCTCCCTGCGATACTTGCTAATTTGAACATTGGAATTTTTTTAAAAGTTTAGTTCAATCTCTTTCTTTTACTTTTAGAGATATTTTAAGAGAAAAGAAAATTCTCAAATAAATATTTTAACACTATTTGATAACCTTCAAATCTACAATCACACAATGAATCACGCAAATTACATTGAGGGTTTGTCCCAATTGTGTGGTCACGACTTCTTTTTCTTTTACCAAAAAAAAAAAAAAAGAATAATCAACGTTAACTTTTTTTTTGACGTTATTATTGGATTATTCAGTCATTGCAAAATATATTATTTGAATTATAGTTATTGATTATTTAAAAAGTCAAACTGTCATCAAAATTTTATTAAAAAATTAATAATTTTATGAATCATTTACTCCTTTATTAATTATAGATTGATACTTTTTCCCGTATCGAATCTTATAAAATGAAATGATGATGACTACCATTACTTGTGAAGGCTTGAAACATAGATATCGTGATAAGATTTCAAATCTAATCAAACTAAAGGGGAATGACCAATAATAACTTCAACCGACAAAATAAAATGGTTGGAGGCAAGCTACTCCCTATAATAATTCAAAGGATTTGATAAAAGTTGAAGGGTGTAAAAATTTTCAATTAGGAAAATATTTATCCCGGGGATTCTAGAACAATCCTAATAATATATGAAGTTATTTAGTTTATACAAAAATTAAATTTTTGTAAAAAATTTAATTTCTTGAAAAACAAATTTTTTGGTGAACTTCTTGAAAAAGGCTTAAATTATTTAGTTGTCACTAAAGAATTGACACTTTCTAAGAATTAATTTTTTATATTTTATTTGATTCAATTCTAAATTTTGATAGAAGTATTATCAAAATGACAAATATACCACTTAAAATTGTAATATAAAAAAAGATATTTCAATAAATTTTAAATATATCTAATTGTTTTTTTTAAATCATATTTTTATATATCTTTTCATCATAATATCAATTTTTTATTTTTAATTTACTATAAATATATATATACATATCTTATAATTGAATATCAAAATGATAAATAAAATAAAATAATATATATAATGCATATATTTTTATTAAGAATTAAACTTCTATTATAATTATATTTATGATATAATATTTAATATTGATTTTATATAATTTTATATAATAACCATTTCGATCATTATATTTTATATAATTAATAATTATATTCATATTTTATAATTAATAAATCATGTTTATCATTAATGCATTATATTTATTATAATTTTTAAATAATGAAAATAAAATATTAAAGTAACCATTAATTAAATTAAATAGAAGCAATTTTGTATTTCTATTTATAAATAATATAAAAAGTTCTTTTTGTCAAAGTATAGATAAATATTTTCGTAATATATGAGGAATAAAATTTCTCAAAAAATATTTTTCCTTTATTTTATTAAATAATATCTAATCAAATAATTCAAAAAATTTTACTTTTCAAAACGTTATACTTTCCACGTATTACCTATCAGAATCAAACCACTTCTATATTTATAACTATGTATATTCTTTCTCTTTTGGAGAATATTCATTTGCAAACTCTACTTGTCAAGGTACGCTTCTATCATCTGCCGACTCGCTGTAAACTGCGTGGGTGGCTGCAAATGCGAAGGCCGATTGTCGAATTCAAATATGTCGGTCGTCATTATATGATTTGGATCATCTACGTAATTACAATGGCAGATATTCCATTTAGTCATTGATTAGTACAGATTCAAAGGAAAAATACGAGATTTTCACTCATTTAAATAAATAAAATGTAATAAATGCAGTAGTAATTAATGCACTGAATTCATATATATTATAACATGAAGAAAATGATGTTATAATTATTATTAAACTCTGTCAGATTTTTATAATGTCTGACAGTGAAGTCACTCTAGTCTTTTTCAGAGAATTTCAAAGGTCCAAAATGACATCTCCACAGTCAAATGAGAAAAATAGAATTAATCGTTAAGGGTCAAATTGTGGTTATCCATATGGGGAATTCTGAGCGTGCCCAAGGATATGATTTGACGCTAAACTGTACCGTCATTCTTGCTTACTGCTGAATTTAACTCCCGCTAGGAAGAGAAATCCTTCGCCACGTTTGTTATCCTTTGGTTGGTAGGAGGGGAAATAAGGAAGAATTTTTTTAAAAAATTGTAAATGAAAGAGAAAAAAATAGAAAAAAATTTAAAATTTTTATAAAATTTAATTATATATTTCACCTTTAAATTTTTTCCTTTTTTCTCTTCAATCAAATAAAAAAAAGTGAATTTTTTTTATTTTCTTTCTTTCCAACCAATCAAACCTACAGTGAAAAGTTTCGCTTAAAATTATTATTTGCTTGCGCCTTTGAAATTGTGAGAAACTGACGTAGGAAAGTGGGGCCGGCATCGTACGTGGTGCCTTATAATTTCAATGCACGTTTCTTCTACAGGGCAATGGATCGAGAAAATTGTGAATGTACCCGTTTCTCACGACAGTACGCTGCGGGAAAAGGAATATATATAAAGTAGTTGAGCAAGAAAGTATGAAACACAGAATTTTATTAATTTTTGCATGATAGTGACAGAGTGTTAGAAATATATTCTCGAAGAAGTCTCTATTGATCCAGTCAAGTCATTTTTTGTTAGGACAAGGAACTAGTTAACGAGGATAGAGCTGAAGAAGCCTCTGTTTATTAGAAAATTGTCCTAAAAGCCCCTCTTCTCATAGAAAATTCGACTAAACAAGTCCCCATTGATTAGTATTGAAATTGAAGTAGTGCATGTTGATCGAAAGAGCAGCTAGGAAGGACTCTATTGATGAGAAAAACCTACATCACATAAGTTGAATGACCAACTCACATAAATTAAAGTTCCTATTGATTATTATTTGTATTATATATATTTTTAAATTTATAGATTTATAAACAAATTGTAAATTGAAACGTGTATATATATATATATGTGAAAATAAAATATACAATTTTAATAATATTTATACTATTACAAAATTATTAATATACATCATGCATTAGTGAATTACACATCAACTTTTGACCGATATCTAATTGAGCATCATTATATATTTGTTATAACATTCATTATATAATTGACATATAAAAAAGATTAAAATAATATTGCTTCCTTTATCAATTAAATAGTCATTCTTTCTTCACGGGATGTACAACACAATGAGGCAAGACATTAGTTATTAAAAAATGACATAATTTTTTATTATGTAATAGTCCACTACAAGAAAAAGAAGCAACGACGACGACATTTTTAGCAATAACAAAATTTCGGTCATCACTAAAGGTTTTTCCAACGACAATGTCATTGGTGAAGTGTAAAAAAAATTTGGCGGGAAAATAAAGGCATTAGCGACAACAAATGTCATTACTAAAAAGTTAAAAAAAATTTCAGCAAGAATTTTCGACTTTCAGTGACGACAAAGTCGTCGCTAAAAGGTAAATCCTTCACCGACGATATTGTCATCGCTGAAGGTCTGCCTCGAAAATAGCAAAATACTTAGTAGTCTAGTGCACTCCTAATTAATTTGTTGATTCTATTTCTTGGAGTTTAAGTCATTTTAGGTCTTTTATTTGTTTATGTATTTTTTGCTCATTACTTATATCATTTTATTTTAAACAATATTAATAGGTTAATTAGTCTCTTAGCTTAAGCCTAATTAGTTTTATTTGACTTTTTACTTTCTAGCCTATTTGAAAAGGGTTGTTCTTCATTGCCATAACTTTTCAATAAATTTGAAATATAAGACTCTTTATGAGCTTTCTCTCTTGGTTTTTGCAAAAAACTTCTAACTTATTAAAGGAGATTCAACCTTTATGGCATTTAATTTCACTTATTAAAAGATCTACATCTTTTATGATGTGATTTTTCATCATTAACCACTTCTTTTCTTCTTTAATCTAAAGTGTGGTGGAAATATCCTTCATTTTTAATTTAGTTTTTTGAATTTTGGGATGATCCATCATCATAGAATTGCATCACTAGCTACCTTCAGCCTTTGACCTCCTTGCACCATTATTAAGCCTTGCCTACTCCAGTAAGCCTCTATTGGTTAGTGATTTATCGTCAGTGCCTTAAATGAGCCATAAATAGTGGCAAATGATACCAAATAAGCTATTTTTGGCATTTTCCATTTTCTAACAATCTGTCACATTCTAACTACCATTGAACTAGAGGTAGCTTTCTTGGAATGAGATAAGCCCATCTATAAAATAAAATCTTAATATTTATGTGTTTAATACTAGATCTAAGAACCCTAACTTTTGAAGCTAGTCTCTAATTTTTCATGAAATAATGTTTAATAATTAATGAACTTTATAATCTAGTAAATTAAAGTGAATTAATTAGAACCTAGGGGAAGTATTCTTAGTAGAAAAATAATTGCTATGAGTATATTTATAGATTATCCTTGTAGATTGATAAATAGGTTGTAAATATGAGAAGCTAGGATGTTTTAAAGATCTTGAAGGAAATGGGTCATCTCGAAGTAAGTGTATAAAATTTATCATTTTTTTATATAGATGAATACTTATATGATTATGTCGATATATACATAAAAGGTATTTGTATGCTTATGTATACAAGGTTATTTGTTAGAATGGAAATATTTAATGGTTATTTAACAATTTAATGATTATTGTGATGGAATGGGTTGCACATAAAGTATAATAGATGTGTATAAATTGCATAAATTATATAAAAGGAATCTTAAGGCCATGCAATGGAGGCATAGTACTATAACTATCTATTCTGCAATGTGTATTTAATTTGTATTATATGATTAGACTATTGGAATAGGATGAATCTCTGTGGCTATGCATTTAAGGCATAACAATGCTATCAATTATTGTGCAATGCATGTTATAAACAAGTTTGTATTGTTTATTCTAAAAAAAATGTGATATGTAGTCATGCATAAAGGCATAATATTGTTTAGCTAATACGATTTTATGCCATGTTATAAGAAAAAAAAGTTTGAGCTAATTGTTAAATATGATATAGAAATGCAATCATCAAGATTAAAACATTATGAATTGTGATATATGGATCGCAATTGATGAAAAGGGATTAGCTTATAAGGGTGTAAGACTAACCTTAAAAGGATAAGGTTGTGAAGAGTATAAGGCTAATTATGAGTCACAAGAAAGTTTAAATGCTTTCATTATTAATTATTTTGTAACGTATAAATTAAGGATATGACTTATAATCAATTGTGTAATAATATAAATATGTCATATGGTATAAAAATAAAGCATTCAAGATCTTAAGCAAAGATAATATGAACTTCAAGGTATAATTGTGACTTGAGATAAGATAAAGCAAAGGCATGAAATAAATAACTTAATATTGTGAGAAAAGAAACTCAAAAATTAAATTGGTAGTATATGTATTCAAGGTTTTAAGTTTTATTTTTTCTCAATCTTTGTTACAAATTCTAGTAGATATATATTCACTGAGTTCTCATAATTCATTCCTTTATTTATTATAATATTTTTAGGATTAAGCTAAGCTAATAGGCTATACTGCTATTTTAAGGATCAAAGATGCCTTACTAGAAGAATTTGACTATTAGGATAGAATTAAATGTAATGATATCTATATAAGTGCTATGTTACATTCGTTCATTTAATGTATTGTCTTAAGTAATAATCCTATAAACATGTTTTACATTTTAGGGCATATGACTCACTAAATGTGTCTAGAAATAGAGAAAACTTTATCTATTTATTTTGAAAGTAGTAGTAGATATTAGTTATCATATAAATTAGAAAGCTTTTATGAGTTAGAGACTGCATGGTTAAAAGGTAATATTGCTAGGAAAACACTTATAAGCAACCTCTTACGATAGTCATAAGCTCAAAAAATAAGTTGTGATAAAGAATGCATGGGTTAGAAGCTTCCAACTATCAAATTCGATAAAACATACTAAATTCATGATTGTGCAACTAATATTATGAAGTAAAATATGCCAAAATCTATGTTTAAGGCATATTTTTAGATCCCTATCATTTCTATGAATGATATTATTCATTTTTATAATTTTTCCACTAGATTCTCTTGTAGTTTATTGCTATGGATAAATTATTGTTTAGAACCTAAGTAAGAATGCTTAATTCAAAAGTTCATGATGCAAATAATGATTATGCTAGAAATTGATAAAGTGAAATGTAATGAATTGTCCTAGATATGACTAAAACTTATGATGAAAACATTGTTCTAAAATGATAAAGGGTAGAAAAATAGTTATAAAAGGACAAGGATAGTGAAAACTAGATGATGTTAATTTCCATTACACATGGTAATTGGGAAAATAAAGTAAATATGCTATCTTAAGATCTTGCTTAGATGTAAGTAAGCAATTAAGGAAAAGCCTTGAATTTATTTAACAAGTAATGATGGTAATACTTTAGCTGTAGCATGTTAAAGAAAAGCCTTGGTAGAGTAAGATATCAAAGTAATTTGAAATGATATAAAGCTTTGTTGCATTTGAAGGTTACTGGTATAAAGGAAACACAAATGTATTGAATATTATACATAATAATAACCTAATAACCCCAATAGATACATGAAGGTTAATATGATTGATTAGTTCAAAATATGTAATAAAGCCTATATAATAAGATTGGTAACTATACTAGGTTTCACCATTAAACTAATTTAAGAAAGCTAATTTGAGGTTAACATAAGTGAAAGCAAACTCTTTAAACTTTGGATTTTTTTATACCTTTGGATAGTGATTATAGAGCTAGGCTTCTTAAGAAAATAACTTTGATACATATGATTATAATGTATTAGTACTTGCAAGGAAATTTTAGGACTTTAAAGAATCATGGATAGTATTACGTATTTAAATATTTGAAATGTCTAATGATAAGACAATGCATTATGATCAAATACATAAAGGTAGAAAAAGTGGTATTAAGGAGAAAAGTATGTTTTATGTTGTGTTATATTGGGAAAGTTAACCATCAAATATGCAATGGTTGGTAAGTTTATAAGATTTAAGGACTAGTAAGTTAGGAGATAGACATGAAGTGAATTATAGATAATTGAATACTTCACTAAGGGATATATTTAAAGATGTATAAGTGATAATTAATAAAATTAATATAGAAAGAAAAAGGGAGTTAGTGAGAGGGATTTAGTTTGCAAGACTTGATTGATTTTGGATTTAATCCAAGGTTACAATAGGATGCAATGGGTTATAAGAGTTTAGATAAAATTGGAAAATACAAGGTCATTCACCCAAAGTATGAAATTTAAGACTTAATGGTTTGAAATGGTTAGATCTAAGTATACAAGAGCAAATTTGTAACTTTGAAATAGAAGTTGAATTGTGATTAAGGTAAATGTAAAACTTATGAATTATGGGAACAAGGTGAGTAGAACTTTTTAGTTAACCTTAAACTAAATTGAAGAACATGAATTGTGTAAGTTGAAATTTCATGAATGGATTCTAATTAAATTTTAAGAATTTAAAGGTTGCAATGAAAAGAGTTTAAGTTTGAATTTTCTACAATATACATGAAATATAGATAAAAGGATTAAGGTGCTTAATATTTCATGATTGGTAATTATAGCAAGCTAAAGGTCAGTAGTGATGTTAAAACAATATGTTTGAATTTATAGCAAACTATATGGTGAGTGGTGCTGAGCAATCTATGGATTCCTAGATGAGTAACCAACTATTAGCCAATAATAACCACCCATTATCTTGGAAATTTAGATAATGGAATTCCAATAGTGAATGGTTGACCATTCCCTAATAAATGGTCAATCATTGACTTGTAAGAAGGATTTCTTACTAGTAAAGAATGACCAGCCATTGGGCTACTAATGGTCAATCATTGATTCCTTGTTTTGTATACTTGTTATTATGATTCTTAGCATAATGTAATGAATATAAAATGTGATTGCTACATTCTTAATGATTTGAACAGAATTATAAGACAATATGGAGAGGCAAGAATGACACAAAATGGAATGCTACATCTTTAGGGATAAATTGCATCCCCGTTCTATTATGTATATCTGAGTTGAAAAATAGATATTATTTGGAAGATGTGAGGAAGTTTATGATGAAATGATATTTCTAAAATGTGTTCATAGGTTAAATGTATATAATGCATTGGCACTATATGAAACCTCTATTGAAATCTTATACTTAGTTTTTGTTTTACTCTTAATCCCGAATTTAATGGAATTAATGAACCAATCAAATATATAATTCTCCAAATGTTGTTTCATGTATAGAGATTATATAATTTACACATTTGAGAGTTTCTAATCTTTTGTTTAAATTATTAAATTGTAGTTTTCTTAGGCTTAGGTTTGCTACGTCTGATTGAATTGGTTTACATCCTATACTATCTAATAGATTATCCTAGTATTCAATTGGTGGACATGGGTAAATGCCTATATCAATTACTAATGATGAACTAGAATAATAAGGTAAATGGTTATATAAAGGTAGATGTTAACATGCTTAGAAATTTTCAAATACTTGAAAACACTAATTAGTCATTTAACTTGTGACATACTCTTTACCTTTATAAGTTATTCACTTTTATCTTCTTACTTGTTAACACCTATGGCCTTGAAAAAATCATAAGTGATTATGTATGATAAAATAGAAACCTACAGTGAAATGAGTACTTAGCATAAGGTAGGAAACAGACTTGTGAATAAACTAAGCTTAAATAACACATAGGTTAGGAATTCCAATTTTGAAAACAATAAAATCATCATTATTTCTTTGTGAAAAATACAATACGATGAGGTAAAATAATAGTTATTAAAAAAAAGACATCAATTTTTACTACATAACCGTTATTGAAAATCAATATTAAACACCAAGTATGCTAAATAATTGACATGCAATATCTTATATACCATGTCAGGTGCCTATTCCTCTCTATACACCCCCATCCATTTTGTATAGTTTCTTAAAATACTTCCTACTACACTACTACTGATTTCAAATACATATAAAACCCCTAAACAAAATAAAAAC
Source organism: Sindora glabra (assembly GCA_020226215.1). NCBI lineage: Eukaryota > Viridiplantae > Streptophyta > Magnoliopsida > Fabales > Fabaceae > Sindora > Sindora glabra. Next base: position 99,069,700 of record CM035226.1, read on the forward strand.
TAACTCAACAATGTTCCAATGTAAAAATACATATGAAACACCTAAAATAAAAAAGAAACCAATATTTTGTTACAAATTCGGATTATTACATGTAGTGAAATTTTAAAATTTTGATTCGAATTCTACCTAGGATCCATGCAAAAAGCATAAGTCAATGATTAGAGTTTTACCTATTGGGCACTTGTGTTTCTACTGATTAAAACTTGAGAATGGATAAATTAAACGCCGACCGAAAGGAACAACATCTCTACAATATCCACACAGAGTGAACAACGACCTCTTGCCCTCCACGAATCTACTAGGATGTGTTTCTCTCTCTAAGAATTAGGATTCGATATTTTCTGAGTGATTTAGGGCTTTAGGAGGCTTATAAGCATGTGCCTAATGTGCTGCCCTCAAGACCCTTTTCATAGAACTTAGACAAGTTACAATCCTAGTCCTACTAGGATAATGCTTCTAAAATCCTAATCATACTTAACAACTCATTTTATCCTTATCTTAGAGATAATAAGGAGAGATATGACTTATCTATTAATTATCTAATATTAGATAATATTATCTCATAATACAAATATTTTAATATTAGATAATTGCATATAGTTATTAAATATTAAAATAATATTATCTTATAATATATTTATCTAATATCTGATAACGTAATTATTTGATATTACTTTAATATCAAATAATATCACATAATATATATATATATATATATATTACATGAATAACGCATTATTATTCTTAATAATAATATATATATGCACGAAAATAAGTTCAATTAATTAGATATTAATATAATTAAAGTTTAATTAATTATTATCTTATTCCTACTCCTTTTGTGTGACCTTGTAAGTTCTTACTACGTTGACAATGACTCATTATTGAGCTATAGATAGTGAGCGGTATCTAACAATACATCACTGCCACTCAAGTAGTAAGAATGTATGTGATTCGACATCCACCTAATACATGATCAATGTTTTACATCATAACCCTTTTGTAATAATATCCAAATTAAACTGGAGGTATGGAATGTGTCATTCTCGTCAATGTTCAATTTATATTTCTTGATACTAAGTAGACTTAAAATAAATGATTAATATCATATATTAATCCAATTGAGCATGGCCATGCATTTCTAAGTCTCACTCAATCAATGGGCCCAAGGATATTTCTCTTTTATACAAGAGTAACAAAATTTCATCTATATCATTCACTTCCCTCTACACGATTCATGACACACCTAATCAATGCCCTATTCGTTATCCTGATCAAAGGTGACATAGGACAATATTAAAGTGAGCAATTCCTCATGTAGGAAACTATAGTGACTTCAAGTCAAATGTTTATATGTGTTTGTGATCATATGAGAATAACTTGATAGTGGATCAGTCCAGTACATTGTTCACTAATAATGTACTCATGTATTGACTTGATATCACATATCCATGATTCGTAATCATCAGTCATTATACATGCTAGTCTCGATGTATTATTACTATCCTTTTCATAATAATACTTGACTAAGGGCATTTTAAGAATAGTAAAACTATTCCAAGGACAATTATTATATTAAGTTATAAATCGCGTAGAATAATAATAAAATTATAAAAATAAAATATAATAATTAAATTACCTAAAATAAAATATAATACATAGTATATTACTTCAATCATCTATATGATTAGTTCCTAGGACACACACTAACATATTTTATATTACACAACATATTCCCTTATTCTTCAATCCAATATAGAACAAATCAATTGAAACGAAAGCCATATTTCCTATTACACTAATTTCATGTAATTAAGACATTGTATTAGATAATGCATTGCAAAAGAATGATTAAACTACTAATAGGCAAACCATGTTTTCAATCTACAAGGGAAAAATAAGCACATAACAATTTGGTAGTTGTAATTATCACAAAGAAAGTGAAAGCTAAATTACCTTTTCATTATCATAGATATTTTTTTTAGAATATTAAAATCCTTCTCTTTTATCATGATTATTTCTCACATGAAACTTGCATTAACTAAATAGAAATAATTAACAAAATATAAACAAACAATCAAGCAATTATATATGTACATATTCCTGGCTATATACTAAACCCAAACACAATCATATATCCATATGCATCAAAACTACAACTCTAATCATTCAGAGCTTAACATTTTCCAACCATGTGTATCAAAAACCAAAAACAAATCTATACATTTATATGCAAGTTTCTATGTGTAATTTATTGCTTGCCTAGGTTTATGGTACATACTCATAAGACAATAGAGTATTAAAATATGTTAGTGATACTTGATGACCTTGACCTTAGTCATCTTAAATAGAAGATGTTGCAGGCATAAATATAGAGCTTGAACAAAAAAAGCTACATATATAAAATCAAAACATTAAAACATGACTAGAACGAAAATAAATTAAAGGCTTTGAAGAGTATATCTTGTTTGCATAAAAAAGTAAAAGAATTTTTTTCCTTTGTGATTTTCTAGAGTTTATTTTAGGCTTCAAAGAGTTAAATGAATCCTGATTCTATAAATAGTACTAACTTTATTTTAATCTCCCATCAATCCATTTGTATTTTTTGATGGTGCGAGCAATAGTATAGATTAACATCATATTAATTTTCATGTCAATTATTAAAAAAATATTGACATGTAAAGTTAAGCTAAGTAAACTAAATCAACTATTAAACATCAATTTTATCATAAAATAACATTGCCTATAATATGAAGATTTCATCATACTAAATTACATTTGCAATTGGTTATTAATTAACAATCGATATTATAATAACTTAAGGTTTATTATTATAAAAAAATTGATATCCTTTGTTTGAGAATCTATTATTATAATCTTCCAAGCATTATTTTTATAAATTAAATATAAATATTGTAAAATACCAGCATCATTTCTTGAAAAGATTAATTTTATAAAATTGAAATAATTAATTTTTAGATGAAGTATAAATTAAGTGAAATTAATAGTATCAAAATTCTACTTTGCATTACAACTTTTTTCTTATACAACTAAACAAATACAAACAACAATAGATTGAAGGTAAATGTAGAAACATATGAGAAAGAAGGCAATCTATTATGAAAATATATTATATAATTTTATTTATTTTTATATCATTACATTAACATGTGCACAAAAAATACTATAATTTATAATGAACAATTAACTTGTGATTTACAATAAACATTTTTACAATAAACAATTAACTTGGAATTATCATGTGCTCTTTCCTATAATGAAAAGGAAAAAAAAGATATTCCTTGATTTTTATTCTAACAAAGAATTACATTTTTTTTCATATTGTTTGAAGGCTTTTAAGTTGAAGAGTGTAAATCATGACATTCAATATTACCAAGTCTAAGTAATATATTTATTTCCATTGTCAATGCAAGAGTTTAAGCTAAATATGATGATAGCCCCCTTTCCATCTCACCTGGCACATTTAGAAATATTATAATTCCTATTATCGGACTTGCCTCCACTAATATCTCTTATTTTATATATTGGTAACTCCTTACTCGTATGTGAAACCAAAGAGATTAGAAGAGGTAAGTCCTTCAACAAGATTCATAGTATCTCTAAATATGTCATATGAAATAAAAGATGAATTATCTTCAAATTCAACCTAAACTCTCAAATTAGATAATTGAGGTTAAGGCATCATGAAGATATTTTAAATGAGTAATAAGAGCAAAATTTCTAAGCATTATGCAAAAATTTAAATGTTGCTTATTAATAAAAAAAAATTGACATCTTAGGTTTGATCTAATTCTCATGGAACTAGTAGTTGTCATACCTTAAGATGTTGATTAGTTACATGATCAATATGGAAACTTTTGACATAAACTATCATAATGATTGAAATGGCCTTAAACAATAATTATTTTAAAAAATTAACATTTTAAGTTTGTTGTGATATTCTCATAACCTTATAAATGTCATTCATTTAGATGTCAGTTAAATATAAAATTGACATGTTAAAGTTTGTCATTTCTTCATCAGAGATTTTGAGAATATTTTAAGATATATGTTTTATAAATAATTTACATTACAAGTTATTTAAACTTTAATATTTTAAAAAGCACAACATCTTATCATTGGGAATTTTTTTTGTATCATTTTCTCTATATATCTACATTGAATTTGTGATAGGAGAAAGTTATTTTTTTAAAACTATTTTAAACTAAATCTTATTTGTACTTTGATGTGTTCTATTTTGTAAACTTTGTAATGTAACTACCAATTATACAAATTTAATGTAAAATTTATATGTCAATGAATAATTTATTATCAAAACATAAATAAATGAACAAAGAGCAAATAATTTTATAAATTTTTACAAAAATTTTATTTCTTTCCAAATCACTATAGATATATATATGTATTCCACTAAAAATACACTAAATAATCAATATGTAAATATTTCTTAACTACACAATACAATTACATTAAAGTTATCATTCTTGATATAAATTCTCATTTGAATGGAACAATAGAAGGTAATTCAGTTCTTCAGTGTGAACCTTAGGGATGGAAGTAAAAGATCACTAAAACTTCAGAATGGAAATGATAAGTTAGAAGGATATTGACAAAAAAATGTAAAAATCCTTACCCTTAGTTGAAGAAAGCCCTGCTACTCACAAAGCCTTACTACACATTTGGAAATGTCATACTTCATCTAATAACAGGTCTAGTCATTCCTTAATATTGCCTTGAATGAATGGAAATGCTCCACATTATTAGCAACATTTCTAAACTTATAGCTAAAACATTAAAGAGTGAGAGGAAAACTTGTAGCAATTCTGTAAACATTTAGATTCCAGGTTGAAATTTATAAATGTGCTGCAAAATTTTTTAAAGCAATACATCCATTCCTTAAAAATGAAAGCAAAAAATGGATAAGTTACTTGAATAAGATTTGTGGCAAATGTATTTCAAAAATGTGTTATATAGAAAGTGAGAATGAATTTTATAAGAATGATGAAAAGTAATAATCATATATTATTAATTAAAATTTGCATCTTATGTATCAATGATTTCTAATAAAGCTAACAATTATCATATCATTAGATGTTAATTTACTCCTAAACTAACATTTAAACATTTTACATTTCAAAGTGAGATGCTTGAAATGACCCTATAAACAATAATTATCTATGAAACAAACATCTTAAGCTTTCATGGGTTCATGTAACCTCACAAATGTAACCAACCCACAACCTGTGACTTGTTTTCACAGATATGAATTTTTAAAATTAAATATATTTTTTAATACAGATAATACAAACCAAACCATCATGAACCTGGTTCACCACGAACTGACTTACATCTATGGAGTCTGTGGGCTTTTAGTTAAAGCATGCAAACTAGCCCGTATCCATCATATTTTTTAATAAGTTTGGATCTTTAAAATTAAATCTATTTTTAAATGTAGATAATACAAACTAACCATCATGGACCTAGCTCATATCTGCACAGATCGGCCCATTTTACAACCTTAATTTAGACGTAGTTAAGTCAAAATTTGACTTATTAATCTTTGATATTGTCTTAGTAGACTATTTGCAACATTTAAATGTCAATTATTTATAAAAACTAATATGCTAAAGTTTCCCCCAAATTTTCAAAAATGTCACTATTCCAACATAAATATCAATTATATTTATAACACATCATCTTAAGTTTTCGTATATTTTTCAAAATGCCACTGCATCAATATAAACGTTGGTATTAGTTTTAACTGATGTCTACTTATCGACTTCTATTTACAATTTTGTAGTGGCATTGATTCATTTTAGTTAATTTCATTATATGCAATTTTAATTTTTTTTAAATTTCCTATGATACATCACCATAGGAACAATGATAAAAGATATTAAAAAAATCACATAATTTTCAAAGGAAAAGCATGAGAAAAGTTTCCTACATGTGTTTTTCCTATGATTTTAAGATCATAAAAAAAACTATAGAATAATTAATTATCCACAATAAATGAATTATTTCTTGTAGTTTAGATCACAAGAAAGCTGTTATTTTTTATTAATGGTTATAGGAATAAATAATTATAAATTATTTTTTAGATTTATTTTATTTATTAAATTCCTTTTATTTGGTTTATTTATATCTAACTAATTGTTTTGCTAGTTGCTTAATCATTTTTTATTGGCATGAACCAATTCTAAATTAAAAGAAAATTATGCTTGCTCCAAATGTTTTGTTGTCAAAGCACTAACAATTATGAATGGAAAAATGTTTAAACAAGAGAAGAAAAATGAAAGGAAACAATAAAAAAGGGATTTGAACCCCTTTCCTCATACTTACCAACTATGCCAATACTTGTGAACAAATAAGCTAAATGTACAACCAAGAAGTTTAAAGTAGTTAAGAAAACTAATTTAAATTATCCATAGTCGATTCATGAACAACTATAGTTATTAACTAATAAGCTTACTAATAGAATGTAATCCTATTGACTCTCTCACTAATAACTGTAATGATTCATTTTGCTTTTCAAACTAGATCTTTCACTTTAGAAAGTTAAATATTTCATTGCTTATGTTTATGCTAATGAAAAGCTAGCATGAATAAGTTGAATTTGACTTTGTTAAATACAAATGTATAGTTCATAGGCTTATTATGTATTTAATGTATTACCATTTTAAAATTAAGTTTAAATATGATTTTTTTGTTAAGGAAATCTTTTTTTACACTATCTCAATAAACAAGATAATACATTATTAAAAAAAATTAGTTATGTTTGTATAATTGAAAATAGGGATTCAATATTATCTCTTATAGCTTTTAGATCTTAAGGTGAAAAGTTTAAATAATTAATTTAGATCACAATTCACATGCACTTGAGTTCTTCTATGTTCTATATCTACATTCACAAACAAGCATCTTTCCAATAGTTATAAATTAGTTATAAAAGTGAGAATATATGTTCCAAATCCTAGGGATTTTATAGTAAAAGTGATATTTTCCTTTAATGGATTTTTATAGCACAAAAATTCTTTTTTATTTTTATTATTTATTTTACTCTCATTCAGTTAGTATATTTTAAAAATTAGGGATTCAAGTGTCATCTTAATTGTTCTTAGATCTTGTAATGGGAGCTTTAAATCCCATAACTCAAATAATGATGCACCTATACTATTATACCCCTAAGAATTTAAATTTTATTTACCTATGTATTGATAACTTATTAATTAGGTTTATTTGTTTGGCTTGGATGATATATTTTAAGTTCTATGTGGAATTTGAAACTTATAGATATATGAAAGAAATTGGGATAGCAAAAGAATCTTCCCTTATTCTCGCCTACGTATATAGGATATCTTAATAAATGAACATCTCTCTTAATAACAAAATCTAAGGAAAGAATAAGAAAGGTAATTTCACTATATTTCTAACCAAGAATAAGGCCTACTATAAGAATATTTTATTAGTAAGTGATAGGTTTTTGAAATACAAGAATTTGATGATGATTCAATGCAAAAAGGATTTGTAAAATATTTGTTATATAATAAGTGCAGTAAGTGAGAGAAATGTAAAGTAGTAAATTGAAATTCCTTTTTTTACCTTTTTTCCTCAAATACCCCTCCACTCCTTTTTCCCTAAATTACCAAATACTCCTCATATTCTTCTTCCTTTAAAAGGGAGACCTAGAGTATTCCAAAAGGAATTCTTCAATATCTTCCAATTCCAACTCCCCAAAGTAAGTAATTTATCAATCATTGATTTCTTATCAACTAATCTATTCTACATTCATCCATTTTCCCTTTAGAATTGAATTCCCAAAACTATTTTGATGATGGAAGTTCAACCATAAAACCTTAACTTGCAAATTCTTATTTGCTTAATGTGTAGACACTCTAATCAACTCATCTTACACTTTAAGCCATTCTCATAAGCCTTATGAGTAGTGTTTTACGTAAAATCTAACTTATTACATTATTAAGCTTTAGTGTTATATAGTTTGTTTGATAATCATATATAAATATGATATTTAATGCTATAAATTATATGACAATCTAATAGGTTTCAATGTTTAAAAGTAGTATTTACTATTTTTAATGACCTAGCTTGAGTTTTGGTATGAATTAAATGAAGTTTAAGGGTTATTAATGGCTAATGAATAGCATTCACATAGAGAATCATGCTAAACATTAACCAATAGTCAAATATAAGTGTTCGAGTTACTTTCTAAACTAGCATAATCAATTACTAAACTTAGGATTTTCCTCTAAACAATGGTAGTTAACTACACAATCAACCATGGTTATTTAGAGTTGTCTCTAGATCTTCATATTCAACTATATAGTTGACTATAGGTGTTATAATTGGTCTTTAGACACAATAGTCAAGTATATAGTTGACTATGACTTTCTTTTACTATAAAAGCATACATTTTGTGTAAATGTATGGTATTAGGCCATCTTTAACATGTAATATAAGTATGTATAACCTCAAACACAAATAATAAAAAGTAATATGAGTAATAAGTTAGCTAGTATGCCTCAAAAGGAGTAACTATTGAGATCGGGAGCCAAACAAGCGCAATAAAATAAGCCGATCATAGTAAACGAATCCATGTAAAATGTTAAATTAAAATAAGGATTCATTCAATACCTCTAATGATGACTTAAGAACTCAGTTGTTAATCATCTCTTCAGCTTCCTTTTGGTTGAAGACTCTGAGGTATCCACATGAACTTGCGAATTACTGATGAACGTCCATACGAATACCAGTTGGAATTATTCTCTTTTGCCTCGTAGTGCTAGCTACGCCTTTTCAAGGATTTTTAGTCAGGGAGAGGTGCAAGAATTTTTTTATGCTTAGGATGCGTGAATAATAATTCTTTATTATTATCTAACAAGTCTATTTAAATAGATGCATAGAAAGTCCTAACTAATTGGGCTTTGTTCCATGTATAATTCTAGGCTTATTATTGGGCCTTATAATTATAACATGAAATTCTCAAATATTAGGCCTAAATAATTTGGTCTATTAATTCCAAATTCACTAGGCTCTAAGTGTACTACCCTACAAGCTCTCATTACGTTGGCAATGATCATTAATCATGTTAATGATCATAAATAATGAGCGGTGTCTAACAACACATCATTGTTACCTAAGTAACGAGAAAGTTAGTGATTTGACTAAATATTTACATGTGATTATCATCTATGTCCTTTTGTCCTAAACATCTAAATTGAGCGCGAGACATGAACTGTGTCATTCCCATATAGCCCAATCTTGAGGTTTCTTAATTTGTAAAAAAGCTAACTGAAGCAAATGTAATTGACATCCCATGTCAATTTATCTAAGCATGACCATGCATTTTCTCAACTTTATTTAATCAAGGGGCCCACGGATGTTACTTCTATTATATAGGAAGGATAAATTCCATCTTAATCACACAAATCCCTCCGCATGATATGTGACATATCCAATAACTACCCTTTAATTCACTCTACCATGAGTGACATAGAATATTATTAAAATATGAAACTCACATGTAAGGAACCTTGGCGATCTCAGGTCAAAGGATCATATTAATAATGATCACTAAAAATCACTCATGACACTCATATAACAATTCATGCAATGTTTTTAGAATGGATCGGTCTAGTATACAAGTTCTCTAACTTGTACTCATGTGTAAACTTAATATCCCATATAAGTCACCACATATACTAGTCTTAATATATCAAAACAACCTAATCCATAATGATATATGACTAAGGAGATTTAAGAATATAATTATTCTAAGGTTATTATCATAATTAAATATATTACACAGATAATATATATAAATATAATAATTAAAATTATCATTAAAATAATACGATTCAAATTTATAATCATCAATATGATTAGTTTTAGGGCATATACACTAGTAATAACACTATATAAGTATGATACTATTAGCCTATTAACCTTAAAAAGGTTATTCTTTGGTATTTTTTATATAAAGGTGTGCCTTATTAAGCCTTGCTTATGCATAAATATGTATATGAACATGATTCTATTATAATTGTGATGCCATGAGGCATTTGCTCAAAACGATTAAGAATTATTTATTATAATGTGAATTATGGCATGGTTATAAATAATGAATTAAAGATGAAGAATGTTATAATGTAAAATTATGCATCGAATCTATATGCTAGTTTGTAATAGTTAAGTCACAAGGTGACCCTAAAAGGACAGGGCTAGGGATAAAAATAAAGAAAGTTATAAAAAGGATACTTATTTGTATTATATCTAATTATAATTGTTATCCAGTTCATGTAAGTTTTTCCTTCTTGTTTAAACTTGATAGGTGTTATCTTTATGGGTAATTGGTTACTTAACATTAAATAGAGAATACTCTGTTAATGGTGCTTGGTATCCAATGATCTTATCTCATGGATACTTAGAAGGATATTCAACATTCTTCTCATACACATATTTAATGAATTATAAATTGTTTTCAAGTTACTTATTAGGTAGAATAATTTTAACTAACTCCTACGCTTACTTTTTATAGGTTTAACTTTTCAAATATACAATAAGAACTACCATATCCTCTACCAAAGTAAGCGGGACACTTTCCTTTAAGGATTTCAACCATATTTTTTAACAAATTTGCCAATAAATATGTTAGTACAATTGTAAATTTGAATTAATGGAATTAAGTAATATAATGAGGCAAGTTTTTTCATTTATGATAGGATATAAAGAATAGAATGTGCTTTGGTGTAGTTAGGATAACTTATAGTAGCCTAATCATTCCATAATCAATATTTTAGAATTACAATGCATCATTAATATTTTTCCATTAAATGAGTGTATGAAATGAATAATTTCTATTTATGATATTTGATGGATGTGAAATAGGCTTATAGGATTATTCAAGAATAATCTTATGTTGGTAATGGTAAAAGTCGATTATGATGTACATTCTAACTGCTTTTCTTTTTTATCTCTAAAATTACACCACAAATCTCTAATCATAAGCAATTACTCCCCCGAAGGCTATAGAGTGACTATGGGAGTCCTTTATAGAAAACACTTTCCAAATTTCAAGTTTATCAGGTGGTACTCTGAGAGAATAATATTTAAAAAGGAGTAATTTTTCATGAATTTCTTAGAGCAAGCGAACGTTTTTCTTGTCACTTTTCTTTATTTTGATTTGCCTAACTTAAGAAATAAAAATTGAGAGCTAGTTACTTTATTTCAAGAATAATGGAAGACAAACAATTAGATTATTCCATTTTAGATATAAATATCTCTAAAGGAAATTTGAAGATAATTTACTCATCAAAATTTAAATAACTAACCATAATAAAAATATCTACTTAGGATTAATCACCTTATTTATTTAAACAAATTAAATAATAGGATATGCTTATGTGAATGCATCATATGTCATGCAACATCTCCCATTTGAACAAATAGGCATGCATGCTATCTTAAAACAAATATTAGTTAATCCTTTTAGTCATATGAGAAATGGAACGTACGACCACATAAGGAAGGTAACATTAAGTAAATGACATATTAAGTCACCATTTACCTAGCATGACACTTCTCAAGTCTAGTTTTACCTTAAATTATTAACTTACACCAAAATTTTTGCATCTCTAATCTCTCTTGAATATAGAGCCATAAAAAATCAATATATGTCCTTTTTACTCATGGTCACATTAACCATATAAACTAATATAACTACTCGAGCAATAAGCCATATACCCAATAACATCTAATGATTTCTTTAAACACTTATGTCAATCTATTTAGTTTAAGTTACTTTCCTAAACATGTTCTACTAGATCATATGATTCGTGGTCTTTGAAAATGATGTCAAAATAGTAATAGCAAATCTTAGATTCATATTATAGGTGCAAGTTCCAAAAAATACAAATATAGGACATTCATAAGTCTTATATGACTCATACAATGACAAACTAAGGGCTTATTTAATCACTCCCTAACATTAATTATCTTATAGTTTATATAATATGAAATATATGCTATGATGAATCTCCCATTTAAGGCTTATCACACTTAAATAATACATAGTATAAAAATTAGACTAATCATCATAAAATAGCTACCTTGAAACATCAATTTTAAAATTTAACTTCATATAAGCTGCATAGAAGTGTGAACATCCTCTATGCATGACTTTTTTAAGAGTTTTATATTAACACATAACTAGCAGCATGTTTTTACAATAAATCCTCATTTGCCACCTAGACTTACTTATGTATGGTGCTTAATAATCATATAAGTCTCACTTACCATCTAATAAAAGCCATGTTTAGATCTATTTAGGATAATTCCAAATCTAAATATGCAATAATTACCAGGATTAAATGAATAAAGATAAATCTTACCCTAGGAGAAAAGGTATCTTTATAGTTTACACCCTTCTTTTAGGTGTATACTTTCACCATTAATCGATCTTTATACTATTCGTTTAATTTACTTACCTTGTGTTTGATTTTTAAGACTGACTTATTCCTAATGATCTTACACTAGGGTGGTAGATCAACTATCATGTCATGCCTTCATATTTATCAATCCATACATGTCTGAATGAATTAATTCCTAGAGTATATAAGGCTTGCTTGGCCTTTCCAAAAGGCTTTTTATTTTCTTTTCCATTAAAACGTAACTTATATGTTAGAAGTTTTATTTCAGTTAAAAGGCCCAAATTTTTAGCTAATTTGGACATTATATCTTGTCCAATATGTCCTAATCCAGTATGCCATTCAATAGAATTAAATAAGTCATCAAAAGAAAATAAAGATGAAAAGGTTTCTGATAGAACATTAAAGGCACTTTTATAGGTAAAATCAATATCTAACATTACAGTCCTTTAAAAAACCACAACCAAAGAAAGTTTTATTAAGATAAATAGATAAACCATTATCCTTAAAACTAAAAACAAATCCTAATTTCATCAAAGTTGAAACTAAAAGTAAATTATATCCAATAATGGATACATGGAAAAAATCACATAGGGTTAATGTGCATCCATTATGCAAAATAAGTTAATAAGTTCTAACACTAATAATTTTTTCTTCTAATCCATTCTCCATCATCATAAAGTGTTTACTCACTAACATTCAATGATAATATGCAAATATTACACAATTACAGGTAATATGTTTTATTGCTTTTGAATCTACAATCTAACTAAAAAAAGAATGAACCACAAAAACCTAATAACATACTAAAATTTTAGGAAGAAAAGAAAGAGGATAAACCTTTCAAGGCTGACAATACTCATATGCAAAATGTCTTGTCTTTCCACAATTAAAACATTTCAACTTTAATTTATCCTTTTTGACATGATTGCCTTTTTTATGCTTAATTTCTTTACCTATTTCAGGTCTTAGATTTTATTTCTTTTTAATGGTGTTGCATTAAGGTTTATTTCCTCTACACTACATAAATTGCATTGCCAATATAGCATTATAGTTCACCTCTTTACATTCCACTTCAAGCTTTAGATGGGAGAAAATAACATCAAAAGTTTCAATCCTTTTATTATAAGTGAGAAGTAATTTCACTTGTCCTTATAAGTGCTTAAGAAAGGATTTGATTATAGACAAGACATATTACTTATCATTGATGTCATGACTAGTTGCCTTTAGTTTTTTAATGATGGTGAAAATTACCTTAAAGTGATTAACCATTGAGTGTTTTGCATCTATCACATATGATTGAATCTCAAAGTTAAAGCATAAAGCCTAATGGTAGATGTTCCACCATATTTCAATCTTAGTCAATCCTATATTTCCTGGGCAGTTAGGAAGTTCTCAAATTCTTTAATAAATTCATCATGCATGTAGCTTAACATTATAAAGCATGCATTTTTATCCTTTTTAAACTAAGCATTATAGGTTTTTCACTCATGATAACACTGCATTGTATTCCCAATTGTAGATGAAGTCATGCTTTTAGTCAAGTAATTAAGCAACTCATACTAGTTTAGAATGTACTAAACCTTCTTATGTCAAATATCATTATTCTTACTATTTATTATTCCTCCTTTAATTAATTTAAATATGTTATTCTTGGAAGCCATTTCAATATATCTTTACATAAGGTTTCAATAGTGCACATATCTTACTATTTATAATTTAATTAGATGATCTAATTTTCTCTTATACTATTAGATAAAAAATTGGTTATGCTAATAATTATCTTTAATAATATAGAAGAAAATTAAATTACTAACAAATAGGACTTTTATCTTATATGTCCACATCCATTCATATAAATCTAACTAAAGGATTAGCTTATGCTAAAATAACACAATACATATAAACATAAAGACATTAAGTTGGCACAAAAATACATCCCATTACAAGGCTTCCAAAATAAATACAACCTTAAGAGATATTATATAATTGAATATTCTTACTACATCAATCTAGACAATAAAATAAGGATGTCACACCTTCTTTATACACACACACACACTAAAAAAGAAGTAAGGATCGCAAACAAACTATTAAAATGTAATGTACCATAATAAAACTTTTTATAGTTGAAATAAAACTTACAAATTAGGAAATAAACTCCAAAAAAGCTCTAAAGTGGTTAGGAAAAAGGAGGACAGAAGACTTAAATAGGAAAACCTACAAGTTAGGAGGTTCTCTAATTTATAGGAAATTTAGGCTCTAATAGTAACATTACTATTATAAGCTACTAGCACTATAGTAATTGGCATAATTATAACAATAATAACTTATTTTTTTTAGTCATATAAAAATTAAAAGTTATAGTAAAATGTTGAAAGCTATAGTGACCTAATGTCTTATTTACGTCATACCAAGCTAAAAGTTATCAAACCCATGATCTCTTTTATCATTATTAGACATTGAAAGTTGATTTTTCAAAATTTAATCTTTGAGGGATCAATACTATTTATCCCAATGCAATCATCTTCACTTTCTTAGGCTAAGTCTTCAATATCTATAATGTTGGATACTTTAAATATTGGTTCCTACCTTTTAATTTGAAGGAGAATATCTTCAAGCTAATTAACAAAATCTTCTTTAAAGTGGATTCAAACTAATATAGCAAGGATTTTGGATTTATTTTGTAAGAATTGACTTTGTCCTGGATTTGATTCTTTATGATAATATGGATTCTTTTCAAACAACTTCATAACTTGGAACTTGTAAGCCTTTTCAGCATGGTTACAGTTGATCCACCATTTGACAAACCCTCTTTTTTGTAGGATCGAAAACTTATAATTTTTTCATTTGAATATTGGTATGTCTAGTGTTACGCCTATGGAAAACTAATCTTCAAGTAAAAATGGAAAAGGATAAGAGGATTTCTGAATGCCTTATTATTAAAACAAGATAAAAAAAATCAAATGCTTTCTTAATTTCAATTAGAAACAATTCTGGGACTAGCCCTACTTTCTTCCTCTAAAGTAAAAACATGTCCAAAAGTAATATTGAACAACATGATAAAAAAATATTAACTAAGTATGTTGAAAATTTTGATTTTGATACAATATAGTATACTCCTAAGCCTCAATATAGTCCCAATAAGTATATCCTATTGGATTCCAAGCAATTGAAAATTTTTTTAAGTTGCAAAGGTGTTATCCCTAGTATCTAAAAGAAAGAATTTTTTCAATTTAAAAAGTTAAATAAGTTTTATCTATAATTTTATCATCATTTGGATGGTGTTTAATTCTATCTAATACAAAATTAACTAAGATAAGCTTATAAATCTTTCTAATTTAATGGCCAGTTTTAGCAACTAATGCCAATCTTTATAAAATAATTTTTATTGCAAAAGTTTCTAGTACTATAACCAGAAGTTTTCAATTTGATCTTTTTTGTGATAGTATGTTGCTATTGCTTTAGATTTGTTTTGCCTTGTTTTAGCAATTTCTTTGGAATTCACACTAATTTTGGTCATCTGATGGGCTTATTTGGCAATAGGTTGTTGTAATTAAAAGTTAGAAAAGACAAAAGGTTTATCTTTATCTTCCTCTTTAACTATATCAACCCAAGATTTGTTAGAAAGATGAAGTAGGGGGATCTAACTTCTAATGTCATTTTATATCCAACAAGGAAGTCAAAATCTTCTAGCTTAAGGTAGTTAGGTTTAGATAAGGAGGAGGTAATTTCTTTTCTTTTGGTAATTAAAGATATAGTTTGTTTCTTAGATAAAGAAGACTACTCCTTTTTTTTCATGAGCTTTGCTAGCCATTTTTTCCCTCATAGAAATTCTCTTATAAGAAAATTAAGAAAAGAGTTAGAAGAATCTTTGATATACTTAATTTGAAAATAAAAAACACTCAAAATTGCTTGCTTTCTAATAAAAATTTATTTTGATGTAAGATTTTTCATATCTTTTTGTAAAATATCTTTAGCTAATTTGTAATCAACATGAGTGGTAAAAAATTAATTTAGCAAATTGCCTTGAAATTTCATCATGCACAAAACAATTGCTAAAATTTCTTGTTTAATAGCTAAGTAATTTTGCTAGGTTAGATTCTAGTTTTAAAAGGTAAAGTCAATAATTTATTCCTTATCACTTTTAACTTGTTTAAGTATCCCATCATATCCAAAATTAGATGTGTTTATTTCTATAATCTTGTATGCAAAGGTATCTGAGACATGTAAACATAGGATACCTTTAACCTTAGACTTAACTTTTCTGACTATATTGGTATGAATATCTATCTAAGGAAAAAAGTTATCTTTCAAACATTCATAAAAGGGTTATATGACATTAGACATTTATGGGAAGAAATTTAAGAGATAGTTTAAGCATTCATGAAATCTTTAAAGTTGAATTTCTTCAATGATTTAATCAAGAAATTTATTAGTAAATTGGATTGATTTTTCTATTGGAATAATTGTTCCTTGGAAAATATAATGACCAAGAAAATGAATTTTTGTTTTGAAAAAGGTTGTTTTATTTTTAGAAATAGCAAGATCATTTTTTTCTAATTACTTGAAGTAAAACATTAATATGCTTGAAATGTTGGTCAACGCTTTCTGAATAGACAAAAATAACATATATATAAACAATGATGAACTTGGTAAACGGATTATGAATTTCATTTATAATCAGTCAAAACTCAAAGGGAGTATTTTTTAGACTAAAAGGCATTACATTCCATTTGTATTGTCCAAATGGAACTGTGAATGCAATCTTATATCTATCTTTAGGTTTTATTTAGATTTGTCAAAATCCTAACTTTATATCAAATTTTGAGAAGATCTTGGCTATATAAAAAGGATCTAAAATATCCTTTTTGTTTAGGATTGGATATTTTATCCATTGAAGAGCTTTATCTAGTGGTTTATAATCAATGAGTAATCTTAAAGTCCCTTTCTTGATTTCTACTAGTTTGTTGACATAAAATAAAACAAGACCAAGGAGATTTACTTTTCCTAATGATTCCTTTGTTAAAGAGATCATTGATTTCATTTTTGTAGTACTTTATAAGCTCTTAGTTCATTTGAATTGATCAAACTTTTATTGGAACTTGCTTTTTTGAAAATCCATTTTAATATAGTAATTCTTCCATATACTGTTTTCTTTTCCAAAAATCATCTAGCAAGTTAGAATAAACTTAAGTTTGAAGAAGAATTTCAAAAGATTTTTTTATCTAAATCATTGAGCTTTCCAAATATTGCTCAATTCTCTTAAAAGTTATCTCTTTAGAGAGAAAGTCAATTTAGTTTTATTTACTTTCAAGTTAAGATATTTAAAAATTAGTTTTTAAGTAAATTTGAAAAGCATTTTTCCTCTTAAAGTTTTTATTATAATTCCTTCATCTGTTATTGAAAATGACATAAGTTGCTAAATGAAAGGAGATCCTAAGATAATTTTACTAGTCATGTCTTTAACTAGTAAGAAAGTTGTTTTGATTTTGAAAGAGGTGGTTTCCAAGATAACATCAGACAATTTATAATTAATCTAAAGTTTTTAGCCATTAGCAAATCTAAGTCCTTATTTAATTTTTCTTAAAGAACTTAGTTGGTGTTAAACCTTCTTAGATGCAATTGAGATTAGCCCCTATGCTAAACCAAGTTGCTATCTTAATTATGAGTTCATTTTTCATAACAAGTTTAATAGGAATATACCATTTTTAGATAGCTAGAAAAGAAGTAAGCTTAAAAAGATCATTATTGATGTTCTTTTCCTTTTCTTCATCTTTATGAAACACATTAGTTGTGTTATTACCTAGCTTTGTTGGATTTTTAAAGTTTTTACTTCCTCTTTTAGAAAATTTATTTTGAATTGCAAGTTCTCTATAGTTATTAGCTTAGACTTTTCTAACTTGATTCTATCTAGAATTTCCTTAAAGTTATAGCCACTAAGCTAAGGCTTTACCAAAGTCAAATGCTTTTCTAAAAAAGATTTGAACTTGTGGAGATAATTTCTTCATTATTTGGTAATTTATAAATAACATCAAAGAAAAAATTTTATTCTTTTATAAGAATATTTATCTCTTTTAGTTTTTCTTCTTCAGGTGTTGATTCTTCAATTTCTTAAGAACAATAGTCCTCTTGTTGGAGGGGTTCATTATTTTCTAACTCCACATCAAATAAATATTCCCTGTCTTTATAGGATGTTTTAGCAAGAAGATGACTAATGTGATAAAGGATGTTATCTTTTAAGTTGAGGCTTCTAATCCTTTTATTTAACTTGCAGTATCTAACTATATGACTAGGTTTATTGCATTTGAAGCAAACTAGTCTAATATCTTGATTTGGAGGTGGTATATATCTAGGTTTTTTAGGGTTTTTCCTAGGATTTTTACCTTTTATTAGGGTTTTTGACTAGATTTAGGTTGCTTCTATTTTCTCCTATGTTCAAGTTTATATATCTTTGGACAAATGAATCTAAATTGCTTACAAAAAAATCCTAATTCTTTTCTATTTAAGACTCTTTCCTTACCTATTTGTCTCTAGATTTTATCTAACAAATTTTTAAAGTAATTTTACTGACATAGTCTACTAGTTAACCATTAGTGAGTTACTCATAGGGAATAATTTCGTGGAATTTATTTCTTATCTTTTCCTTGACTTTATCTTTAAAGAATCTAAAGAGACAAACTAAAAATTTTTCTTTCCAGAAGGGTTAATTACTATATGATCAAGAAGAGATTTGTTTAAAGAAGGTCTCTTTGTATTGTTGCAAGTTACTAAAAGTCTTGCATCTTCAATTTGATAGGTGTTTAGTAAATTTGTCTTTCTAATAACTTGGCTCCCCTATGAAGTGTTTGGGAAATGTAAAAACCAACATATTAACTACATTTGAAATTGGTCTTCCATCCGAATCAACAATAAAATTACCTTAGTATTTAGTTTGAAGGCTTCTAAGATTTACTATTTTTCTTTTATTATGAGATGTTCATCTAACCATCCTTTAAGGGAATCGGTGAATCTTGCCACAAGAACATGGACAATAGCTGTGTTATCACATCCTTGGATAGTTTAATAAGCTATACTTACCATGATCATTTGTTAGAGAATTTTAATTATCTCATATTCGTATTTTTCATTTATGTTCCATTCATAGATTTTATTCTCACCATAGAAGTTTTGAATAAGAGATATTTCTTTGCATTCTAGATTTAAGTTTTAGATTCCATATCTATCCTTAGGTTTTCAAGTTGCTAAGCCATTAGAGTTTTTACCTTAGGATGCTTTTTTTTTATGCCATTTAAAAAGCTTAATCTAAAGTTTGGACATTGTTCCTAAAACTTTTAGTGAGTGGAGATTCTAGGATAGTAACAAACCTATCTAGTTTTTTATCTAGGTCTTCTATCATTTGGCTAATTTTTGTTATTTCTATTCTGTTAGAAAGTTCTACCCAGTAAGGCCTATTTAAAGTCTTTTATTTATCAAGAAGGATTTCATAAGGTTTGAAAAAAGGCTTTTCTATTTGTTTAGTTCTCAAAGATTCTCCTATTTAGAGAGGTTCACCAAGGATATGCTATCCCAAAGTTCGAAGTTACTCATTAGTATAACTATTTTATTCTATTACAGATTGGATACCCATAATAGAGATTAGCTACCTAGCATCCTAAACTTTAAATAAAGATGTTCTAACAAGTTTAGTTAGATTTTTTGCATTTTGGAGAAGGTAACTTAAAGATGAATTTTTTACCTTCCAGTGTAATCCAAATTTGGGTTGATTTAGTTGTAACTCTAATGCTAGAGCTAAAAGAATAATCTAACTGTTTTCCTTAACATATTCTTTAAACCATTTCAAGAATGGGACATTAGTTTTAGTATTGGATAAACTGCATCTAAGTATCATGGATTTGTTTTTTCTTAGTTCCTTGAAAATTTTCTAAAAACTATATCCTTTGTAAGATGTTCTCTTTTGAATAGAAATCTTTCTTCAAAGATTCATAGTTAGACTAGAACTTAAACCTGAGGCCTCTAAGGGTCCTATATATATATATATATATATATATATATATATATTGGAATGACCATAAATCATACAACATATGCATTTAGCAAAATATCAATGCTTGTAAAATATACATTTATTATAAATATAGATGTGGTCAACATTTAGTCATATAGATAAATAATGAAAAATATTAATTTAGCAGCATATACAAATATATGTAAATAATGAACACATTATAAAACAAGTATATTTTCAAGAACAAATTCTTAGAAGTAAACTCTTTCCTAAGGAGAAATTAAATTCATTTAACAAATAAATGCAATATTTTAAAAAATAATTTCAAATAAAAAATATAATATATGTTTATATCATAATATAAAATATTCAGAAAAAATATTTTTTGCTAACTTCACATTTAACAAATAAATGAATTATTTGAAAACTAATTTCAAATAAAAACATAAAATACAAATCAATGCATATTACTAAGATATATATTTATTAATAATAATATTAAATATTATTATATTAATTAAGAAACACAAAGTTTCTTCTCATCATATTTTATTTATTTATTTATTTATATATATAAAAACTAATTTTATTACGTATATCAAATAAAACAAAAAAAGCTAAATTTAAAAAAATGACTAGAAGCTTCACAAGAAAGAGAACAGCTTTAAAGCTAATAGTTAAAAAAAGAAAAAAAAACTCATCATACACTTTGGCTTTTCTTTTCTTAACTTTGTGTGAACTAACAACACCATTTTTTTAATATTTTTCATGACCTATTCCATTGTATTAGATAAAAACATATATGCATTCTGATTTCCCTTGAAATCTTCTATATAAACATACACACACATAAAATTAAAAAATTTTAGGATTTCAATTCTATAAAGCAAAGTCGTTCGCAAAAACTTCCTGAGACAAACTATGATTGTCAGTGTTATTTGGCAGTATAAAATAAGGTTTTATCTGTTCCCTATTTAAGGAAAAAACTTTTTGCAAATATAATTTGGAAAATCCAAAATTTTCATATAGTTAGAAATATGTGAGTATAAAAATACATAAAAAGATATGTACAAAAACATATGCTATGTGTTTTAATAGTTATGTATGTAAAATCGGATATATATATATATATATATATATATATAAACAAATCACATACAACACATATGTGGATGGAAATAAGCCAAATGGCTCTGATGCTACTAATGGTATATTTCAAAAATTAAAAATTTGAATATTACCTTAATAATTCTCTGGTCCCATAGTAAAAGCTCCAATCAATTTGGCTCAAATTACAATACATGTACACTTAGTCTCCTTTTTATTTCTTATCTCCAAAATTGCACCTTAAATCTCCGAACACGAGTAATGGCTACCCTGGTGGTTCTAGAGTGGCTAGTAGAGTCCTAAATATAAAGCTATATTCTAAAACTCAAAGTTGTCAAATGGTACCATAAAAAAATAATCCAAAACATGAGACATATTTTTTTTGGTGGATTTCTTAGAGTAAGAGAGTATTGTTTCATATCTTTACTTTATTTTAATTTGCCTTACTTAAGAAACAAAAACTAAGAGATAATTGCTCTTATTTAAGAATAATGGAACATAATCAATTAGATTACTTCATTTTAGGTATAATTTTCTCCAAAACAAATTTAAAGATAATTTGCACATTAGCGTTAAAATAGTTAATCACCAAAATAATATCGACTTAAGATTTAACCTTATTAATTATTGAAATAAATTAATAATTAATTAAATAATAGAACATACCTATATGAATGCATCACATGTCATGCAACACCTTAAGAGCAAATTAAGAGATAATTAATTCAAATTCCTTTATTTAAGAAATAATTATCTCTAACATCAATTTTAAAGATAGTGTACTTATTAAAGATTAATTAACCATTACCAAAATTCCACTCAAGATTTAATTTCTTATTTCATTAATTATTTAAACAAATCAAATAATTAATGAATCATAAGATTAAAGAATAATCTTATATAGTGAGCTTATGTGAATGTGTCACATGTTATGCAAGATCTCTTACTCGTTTGCTTGGTGTCGCAAGTCGATAACTCTATAGCCAAAATCGTAAAGCATATGCTTATTACTCTTGATAAACATGCCAACCTTCCCACTAAACTCACTCAAGACACACTTGGTAAAGATAATAGAACTCACAAGTCTACAAGCCATAATTGAATGTTGCCAAAGCATCCACACATAATGAACCATGAGATTGCCCTACACATAAAGCCTTTAGGTACAACGAACCAAAAAGAACAATTGAATAGGAAGAGGATACTTTGTTCACTTGGTACATGCCTCATTCCATAGTTTTGAGTGTGTAAGAGATAGCTAAAAACCAATACACTAAGTCCTTAACTCAATGTCCAAGCACCCCATTGAGTTTTCTTGACATTCCATCCCTTTAAAAAGTGTTTTAAGCAAAAACCTTCTAGACAAGAGTTGATATACTTTTTTCAAGTTATCATAAGCCCTATCTTCAAAGCTCCGGTTGTTCATTTAACACCAAAATGAATTCTTGAACTCCCCTAAATTCTTAATTATGTCAAACCTTAAACTCAGAAAATAGGGAAAAATAGTATGAGCCAAATTGATCCTAATTTTACCCATAAGATCTCCATAATATGCTTTATTTTTTAACCAACTCTCATCTTAAACTGAGCACATTTGCTTATCAAATTATCATAATTGTGTGGCTTATGATATTTACCCCCATTTCAAATATCAATGCCCTCATTAATGCCTCAGTCTAACAGACTCCATGATTAATCTACTTACTCTCTTAAAATTTTATAGTGGTCTTCAACTTATTTCTCTGACTTATTACCTCGATCGCTCATGCCTATCTCTTTGAGCATTATGAAAGTTCTTCCATCTTGAACTTAGGCTATTGCTTTCGCAATATCAGTATTCTCTTAAACAAATGTATTTTTCACAAATTTCTTAAAGGGCTACCTCTGCAGACTCCTTTCAAAGTGTCTTAACACTCTCTAGTGCCATTTACCCATTAGCTCTCTTAACCTTATTACCTCCATAACTTGTCCAACAGGTAATTAGCTCTATAACTTTATACTTACTACCTTACAGCTTGCACAAATGCCACTTTTGTAATAAAAGTATATGCTAACATTATAGCTCGTGAACAATGCTTAGTATTTTGAATTACCTATTAATGTGTGTTTCACACCTAATGCCCTATTTTACTAGTATAAAAGATAAAACTTACGCTTGATCTACATATAAGCCCTATAACCTTACTCTCAAGTTTATTTGTTTGCTTTCAGTTAATTTATTACACTTTGCAATGTCACTTTCACATCCAATTAGATCCTTTGATCCTCTCTAAATCGAAACTCTCTAGTATCTCATCAATCACCATAACCTACTCAGAGTTAATGCTTTCTAGCATTATAGCCCACATAACCCTTCTTTTGTGTAACTTCTAAATGGCTCCCCCACTTTAACACATTGAAAAAGGTTAAGCATAGAGCATCCTTCACTTTAACTTAAGCTTTATTTTTCTTGTACATGAGCTAATGTGAACTTATAGCCATTATCACAAAGTCTTTTGACCCTGCAATTATATAGTGCTAGTCTATTATCACTCTTTTGAGTTACTATTGTCACTTCGCAAAGCAATTATTTAGCCTAACCCACTACATCAAATTATCATGTGGGAAAATCGCATGCACTTTATCTAACCCATAGATTAGGCACATAACATCGATTTCACTCAATCTCTACTAAACCCTCTGGCTATGCCCCTCTAAGCAACATGAACAATCCCTTTAGACTACCTCGACATGATTTTTTATTACTTCTTGTGGAGTAATCTACTTATGCCTTTTAACTATGGTCATACATTTTTGCATGACCAAAAGTTTCACCCTCTAACTCCACATTATTGGGAATTCGGATTATTACATGTAGCGAAATTTCAAAATTTTGATCCGAATTCTACCTAAGATCCATGCAAAAAGTATAAGTCAATGATTAGGATTTTACCTATTGGGCACTCGTGTTTCTATTGATCAAAACTTGAGAGTGAATGAATCAAACGCCGGCTAGAAGGTACAACATCTCTACGGTATCCACACGGAGTGAACAACGACCTCTCACCCTCCACGAATCTGCTAGGATGCATTTTTCTCTCTAAGAATTAGGATTAGATGTTTTCTGAGTGATTTAGGTTTTATATGGAAGCTTAAAACATATTATTAAAGTGCTACCCTCAAGTCCCCTTTTATAGAACCTAGGCAAGCCATAATCCTAGTCCAACTAGGATAATGCTTCCAAAATCCTAATCACACTTAACAACTTATCTTATCCTTATCCTAGAGATAATACAGATAGATAGGACTTATCTATTAATTATCTAATATTAGATAATTGCATATAGTTATCAAATATCATAATAATATTATCTCATAATATATTTATCTAATATCTGATAAGATAATTATTTGATATTTCTTTAATATCAAATAATATCACATAATATATATATAACGTGAATTATTATTCTTAATAATATATATATGCACGAAAATAAGTCCAATTAATTAGATATTAATATAATTAAAGTTCAATTAATTATTATCTTATTTCTACTCCTTTTGTGTGACCCTGTAGGTTCTTACTACGTTGACAATGACTCATTTATTAAGTCATAGATAGTAAGCAGTATCTAGGAATACATCACTGCCACTCAAGTAGTAAGAATGTCTGTGATTCGACATCCACCTAATACATGATCAACGTTTTGCATCATAACCCTTTTGTAATAATATCCAAATTGAACTAGAGGCATGGAATGTATCATCCTCGTTAATGTTCAATTTATATTTCTTAATACTGAGTAAACTTAAAATAAATAATTAATATCACATATTAATTCAATTGAGCATGGCCATGCATTTTTAAGTCTCACTCAATCAAGGGGCCCAAGGATATTTCTCTTTTATACAAAAGTAACAAAATCTCATTTACATCACTTACTTCCCTCTGCACGATTTATGACACACCCAATCAATGCCCTACTTGTCATCCTAATTAAAGGTGACATAAGACAATATTAAAGTGAGTAATTCCTCATGTAGGGAACCGTAGTGACTTCAGGTCAAAGGTTTATGTATATTTGTGATCATATGAGAATAACTTATGACACGTTTATTCATGCAATATTCTCATAGTGGGTCAGTCCAGTACATTGTTCACTAGCAATATACTCATGTATTGACTTGATATCATATATCCATGATTCGTAATCATCAGTCACTATACATGCTAGTCTCAATGTATTATTATTATCCTTTTCGTAATAATACTTGACTAGGGACATTTTAGGAATAGCAAAGCTATTCCAAGGATAATTATTTTATTAAGTTATAAATTGCGCATAATAAAAATAAAAATAAAATATAATAATTAAATTGCCTAAAATAAAATATAATACATTGTATATAACTTCAATCATCTTATATGATTGGTTCTAGGACACACACTAACACACATATCCTTCAAGAAATGATCAAGCCCTCTAATGAGATCAAAACTTCTCCCACTGAATAGGTCGTTAATTCACTTGTCCCTCTGGATGATAGTTTGCATCATTTAATGCCACTACTACAAATGAATGCATAACCAATATCCTATGCACACAAGTAAGATAGCCCTTTAGTATAAATGCTTGCACTCGATGCACTAATCTACAACCACTCGAATGCATCATTCTCCCATACACTATCCTAATAAGTCAATCCAATCTCTTGCACCTTTTAGTCAAGTCTTTAGTAATGACTCCTTCGAGTATGAGAATAATTACCTCGCATACCCTTCATATAGCATTAGATAAGCTGCATCTAATCAATTATAGCCTACTCGATCTTAGCCTTCTAGCACAAACTAAGCTCTGATACCATCTTTCATGAGCCAATAGCCTTGTAACTGAAATCATGTGGCACATACTTGCCATTTTTAGCAAGCATGCTAGCCCTTCTACTAAACCTACTTAAGGCACGCTTGGTAAAGATAATAAAATTTATAAGTCCATAACCCATAATCGAATGTCACCAAAATATTTGCATATAATGAACTATAAGATTGCCTCACACATGAAATCTTTAGGTACAATAAACCGCAAGTGATAATTGAATAAAGAAAAGAACACTTTATTCACTCGGTATATGCCTCATTTCATAATTTTAAATGTATATAGGATATATATAAGCTAACATAAGTGTATATAGGATAGATATAAGCCAACATACTCAAGTCCCTAGCTTAATGTCTAAGAACCATACCAAGCTTTTTTGACACTCCACCCTCTTAAGGAGTATTTTGATTAAAAGCCCTCACAGTAAGATTTGGCATACTTCTTCTAAGTTATCATAAGTCCTTTTCTTAAAGTTTTAAGTGTCCATTTCATACCAAAATTTACCAACATGAAGATAAAAATGTGAAGATCATATTTATAGCTTCTCGAACTCTTCTGAGTTCTTTAACTATGCTAAAATTATTAAAATATCCCTAAATTTGATAAAATTGAGAAGAATAGTACACGAGCCAAATTGATTCTAAATTTCAACCATAAGATCTCCATAATATATTTAATTTTTTTTACTAAGTTTTGTCTCAAACCAAGCACGTTTAATTATTGAATTGTCACAATTTCTAGCATGTGATATGCTTGCGCATGCAAGATCTCCTTAGTTAAATATTTGGATAATTTTCTTTATCACTCAAGGAATGAAACTTGCAACCATATGAAAAAAAACTACCAATGAGTAAATGACACATTAATCAAATAACTAACTAGTATAACATTATTTAGGTTTTATTACACTAAATCTCCTACTTACACTAAATTTTTTGTATCCTTAAACCTGACCGTGCAAAAACTAATCTATGCCTTTTATGCTCAAGATTACATACACTACAAAACTTTCTATAATTGCCTAGTCATGAGCCATAAATTTATAATGTAAGATTAATTGATTTATCCTTAAACATTCAAGTCAATATTTAAGGTAGTTTCCTAGACATGTTTCACTAGAACACATGGATTTTAGTCCTTAAAATTTAAAGCAAATAAAGAATAATTAACATTAAATTCATAATATAGGTCAAAGTCTTAAAAGGTATAATGTAGGAAGCTCACAAATCTTACAAGGCTAAATTGACTAAATAGAGACTGATTTATTCATTGCCTAACATATGTTAACTTACAACATATATAATATGAATTATAGTTACAATGGAGCACCTACTACAGGCTTGTCATGCCTAATTAGTGCATCATACAAAACTTAGAGTAGTCATCAAAAACTAGCTTGAAATATGAAATTCAAATGTGGCCTCATACAACCTAAATAAAGTTTTAAACATCCTTCATTAACTTTTTGGAGAGTCCTATCTTAGCATACAACTAAGTTAACATGTTTTTACAATAAATCATCTTACCACCTAAGGTAACAAGAAGATCACCTATACATGGTATATGATAATCATTTAAGTCTCATTCCACTACTTATGCATTAAGGTAGATTTCCTATGTAAAAGGTACAATCTAAGCCTAAGACAATAAATATATGTACTAAAGTAACATTATTTTATCAAAATTAAAATGCATAACATATAAAGATATCAAATACTCACAAAATATAAACTTCTAATGCACTTACTAAAAGTATCTTTTAGAATAGGTTTAATATAAGACATCAATAAAAACATCACTAATGATAATATGCCTGAAGGAAATCAATCCACATGCCATGACATTATTTGTACACTATTAAAGATTAGGAGATGTACTTTTATTTCTTACTGCAATATAAAATAACTCATCATTCTAGAATAAACAAGTAGCTTATTATGAACTTATGTCTACTTATGTGTACAAACTATTAGGATTACTAGCTTAAGACTTTTACCTAAGTAGCACAAAGCTATATTTTGTCCTTCCAAAAAATTTCTAAATAATATTTCAATTTTTCCTTAATATACAATCTTAAGACTACTTCAAAATTGACTAAGCATGTAAATGACAAATTAGGTATATATCTCAATATTTATAAGAATTACCACTGTATTTACATATGGAACCTTTTTCATTTGCATCATTTCATCCTCTATCTTAGGATAATGATTTAAGCTTTAGTGAAGACTCATATCTAGTAGAATATCCATGATTTTAAAATCAACTATGTAATAAAATATTCCAAGAAACTCTTGATATAGTTTTCTTGAAACAATCTCAAGAATCTCTCAAAATGGTTTCTTAAGTTTTTAACCTTAAGAATGCAATTTACTTGATCTAAACATTTGATCCTAAATATACAATGCAAGTACTCATTAGTTCATGCATTAACTTCATATTATTCCTAATAAGTAATATGCCATCCATATAAAGTGAAATAATGAGAAAGTTATGCTCTATTCTCTTAATATATACATAATATTCTTCTTCGAATATAATAAAGTCCACCAATATGATAGCTTTAATAAATTGAAAGTAACATTATCTAGATAACTATTTAGAAACATAAATGGATTGTTTTAATTAAATGGAACATTTTGTGTGTCTATCCCTTAGCTCTAAAGCCTATAGGTAATCTATTAACCTCTTAAAATAGTTCCCCACTCAAAAAAGTTGTATTGGCATCCATTAAGAACAAACCCAATTTTAAACACCAAAAAAATTGCCAGGATAAAGCAAAGAAATGCAAGTTTGATAAAGAGATAAAATCTTTTCATAGTTTGCAACTCCTTCATAGGTCTTCTTTCACCAAGTGCTTTACTATCAATTATAAAGCATATTTCCTCTTTTATAGCACTAAGTCACCTATCTAAAACAAATGAATTAGGCACTTCTTTGTAGAAAAAAGACAAATCAATATCCATAAAACTAATAAAAAAACACTCATTTTCTATCTCAAAACATCTACAAAGCTCATTCTACATAAACTTTTTATATAATTATGCATTTAAAGAAAGTTTCAAAGCTAACCTCCAATTATCTTTGACAATTTTATGATTTTTTAGATCTAAATCCATCTCATTAAATAAAGGTGCCTTATCTTGAAGTTCCTCTATCCTATAAAGTGTAAAATCTTTCTTAACTTCATAAATGCTAAGAAGGTGATCATCTAGAAAATTTACATCTTAAGATTTAATCTATATCAGTCTACCATTAGGATGTTCAACATATAAAATATGTCCCTTAAAGTGTCTATAGAATCTAATAAATACACACTTGTTAACATAAAGGCCTAATTATCTAAACTTATAAGAAGTATTATGAATAAAGCTTGTTAGCCCTATAAGTGTAAGTTTTCTAAATTAGGTTTTACATCATTGCATAACTCATATAAATTATTGGAGACTGATTTTAAAAGCATGTAGTTCAAGACTTATTCCACAATTAGCAAAAAAATCCTTTTAAAAACTTATTAGGAAATTTTCCTAAGTTGTTATAAACTTAATCAAGTTTAGTAAAGTAAGATCCCTTTTCTCAACAACACCATTTTGTTATGGTGTACAAGGTATGTTGACTACCTACATATCCCTTTTTCTTCATAGAACTTTCCAAATTGATCAAATAAGTATAATTATCCTTGTTCCATTCTAAAAGTATTAATGTTTATTTCTTTCTAATTCTTAATCTTTACTATAAAGCATCATTTTAAGCTCTAAAGTGATGTGATACTAGAAGGATCACACTGTACCTAGAAAAATCATCTATAAAAGAGATGGAATAAGATGCAGCATGATATGCCTTTATATTCATTAGTTAGACATATTTAAATGAACAAACTCTAAATGATAGCTTATTAACTTTACTAAAAAGCTTTCTACCATGACATGAGACTAATATGTTAAATGTTTATTATGGCAATAAGGCTTAATAATCTTTCTCTAGCTAATTAGACATAATATCTTGTCTGGTATGCCTTAATTTAAATTTTGACATATTTAAGTAAACATCTACAGAAAAAAAAGAAAAAAAAGATTCGATATGAAAGATATTATCTAAACTTAAATCTATCTCAAAGATGATCAAATCATATCAGAAGACACCATAACTATAAATTATTTCTAAAATAAATAAACAAGATATTTGTATATCAAATATCTAACTATTAGGTTTTGTTTGGTTGTAAGAGAAAATGGGGAAGAAAGAAAATGGAAGAGAAAGAAAATAGAGGAAAAAGAAAATAGGAGAGAAGTTATTTTCTTCAGGATTGTTTGGTTGTAAGAGAAAATAAAGGAGAAAAAAAATACAAGAGAAATTAGGTGTGTTTGGATAAAGGAAAAAATAGGAGAGAAAGAAAATGGATAAAATAAATTATTTTTGTTTGAAATGATAAGAAATTGATACAAGAACACCTATTATACCAAAATAACATTCAAATTTTAAATATTAAATTAATTATAATTTCAAGCCATCAATTTTTATTGATATTTACAAATTTATTTACTAAAAAATTAAGAAAATGTGCACAACGTTAATTTAATAAACTCACTATCATGTGGAATAGAAAGATGTAAATTTTCTCCTTCTTTTACCGAATGTCATCAAATCGAAATAAGATATCCTATAAAATGTGTAATTTTAATAATCATCATCAACTGTGTGTGTTCATTAGGAAAATATACAGATCCCTCCTAATAATCAACAACATACCAACAATCAAGATAAATGTGATTACTCAAATAATTCTCATATTAAACATATTAGAAAATATACAGAATCCACCAATGGGGAACATAGATGATCCAATAAAGCTATGCGTGTTCATGGGACTAGTCGAAGAAGTTTTATATGATCCATACAAACATGAGGACAAATACTACAATAATCTAAACTGCAAATGACTCCATGTTATACAATACACATTTTTATAACATAACATTCATTTCAAGCCACAACATTACAACCAAAGTAGTCCTCACTTGAAGCATCTGGGTTCTTGTAGAGACCTACAACTCAACAAATCAACATAATGTTAGTCTAGACAATTAATAATGTATGGATGTATGATTATAGTTATAGACAGCATGAAACTCTCGGATGCTAACATAACATTCTTTATAATTCCATGTTGATCTAGTTGTGTTTCATTGATATCAAACTAATATAACTTCTACAATGCAACATGCTAATTCATAAGTATTCCAACAACTAGTAATGACTATAAAACCAGAATGCTTTCTATTAGTGACATACAAACCTGGAAAAAAAAATAACACATCTGAGGAGTGCTTAGAAGATTCATGCATCCTTTATGAGTTGGTAGAGAAGATTCCAGTGCATCTGTTGTGGCATGCTAAAAAATTTTTGCTTGGCATTCTTATTATCACACAAGAAATTATAGCACTAGAGTTAGAGCTCTTGCATCACTCTTATGTTTTCTAGCTCACTCCACACCTTCGCAGGGCTATAATGTTGAGGTTCCCTTCTTTGAATCATTACAATACCTTTTGTAGCTATCTCAATCTGTGTTTTGGCTAATGCAACCCCTTCCCGCATCACCTCGATTAAATTGTCTAGTCTTAGCTGCATTTTTTCATATCCATTATCTACTAAATCAATCATAAGAGCTTTCCTTTTAGTTCCTTTAGAAGATATAGTTCCCTGTGATTGATTTTCTTAGGATGGAGTTGAACCACCATATACAGAACTATAGGTGTCCTATACACCTACAGAGTTGTGGCCCTCATTTCCCTAATGGACATCAGAATCATCCATACCATCAAAATAGTCATTAAGGTCAATGTTCTCTATCTCTCACCGTAGCACTTTGTCTCATGCACTGCCAGCTCTTGCTCCTGTTACCTTGTCCTTTCCAAATAAATTCGTTAGTTTGTCATAGTTATGAATTCAGGTTCTTTTCCACTTTTGTGCTTCCAGCTTATCCTGTTTATGGAACCATGGTCAGTAATAATAGATATAATAAGTAATGAAAGAAAATTCTTAATTGTCATTTCATATACTTATGTAATTACCTTTATAAGTTCTTTCTAGACTTCTAGCTCTGCCTCAAACATTTGAGTCACTAGATTCCACCCAACCCCACTCCAATTATGGAATAAATTATAACATTCATGGAAAACTGACTTCAATGTCTTCAACCTATTTTTAATATGTTGCTTCTGCAGTGATGGTCCTACCATTGTTTGCATAGTTTTCACTATAATGGCGTAAGCAAAAGATGTAATGGTCCCATCCAGCCTATTCTCCTTGTGGACTTCTTCTAGCAAGGCGTCTAGAAGCGTGGTATCCATGTCATGTGTCCAGCGTAAGTTATCCTTGGAGGAACCTTGTCCTTTTTATGATCTTTAACTCCTAGACATGAATACACCTATACGTTACCACATAATTCAAAATCAGTTCACAAACTTTAGCATAAGCATGTATAAAAGACTTACATTGTATGACACTTTAACCATATATGCCATGTGTGACAAAATGATAACACAATTAACACTAAAACATTTTAAGTCACTCTCGTAATACAAATAAAAGATGCATAACTCATTTCTACAAAGCACATATAAAAGTCATTGCATTCCATATACTATTCACGTAACAAAATGTGCAATAAAATTCATGAAAACATTAAGGTCCTTATAATTACAACAGTATACATAAATTATACGGTATACATATCAAACTTATGATAAACTCTCTTGGTAATCATTCCACATTTGAGTAGCTACATTATCCCTTAGAACTAGTCCTTGTCTGTAATCCTCCCTCCAAGATCATCCCCCACACCTTGAAGTATCTCAGGATTCACTTCATCTATCAAACGCTCATCAGGATCAATATCCAATAAAAAATTATGTAATATACAACATGCAACCACAATGTTGGACATGGTTTCAAAGGAATAATGCGGCTCTGTGCCGCTAGCTATGATAGAAAATCTTTTTTTCACTACACCAAATGCTCTTTCAATAACCGTTCTCAGTGAAGCATGTCGGTGGCTGAAGATTTTATTTGCATTCTGCAGGCCACGCATTAAGTACTCCTTTAAGTGGTAGCACACACTCCTATATGGTGTGAGTAAACCACTTTCAATGGATATCTTGCATCTCTTAAGTAATATTTACCTGATAGACAAAAGATTTACATAAATACATGCTATAGAACTCTTTTACTTTGTGATATATGAGCTCCAGATTTCTACCACTGAATATGATGCTTAATTAAACCATGTTTACTAACCTCTAGGTATCTTAAGTTTGTCTCTCATTTTTGTTAAGGCATGCTTTAAAATCCTAGAGTCTAATGCAGTTCCTTCCTAACCAGCTAGCATATAAGTGAATTTCATATCAAATGTGCAAGCAGCCAACACATTTTGGGTCGGGAAGTCCTTCCGTCCTTGAAAATGAAGGGCATCTCTGCTTGGAACTTTTACACGCATATGTGTTTCGTCTATAACTCCAACACAGTCCTATATTTTGATTAACATAACAATTATCATGTGATGACCCTAAGACACATGAACAATTAATATATACATAGCAACTAGATCTACTTCTTATATTATCTTACCCAGAAGTAAGGAAAGAATCTTAAGCTGTTAAGAATCTGTGGTAGAACCTCTGAACCTGAAGGTTGAATCAGGTACTCATTCTCCAATGATATAACAGCTCGTAAAATATTGTGGAAATACCTACTGATTGTCTCCCTCGATCAATGGAAGAAGAATGATACAATTCTATTCTTGACATTGTGTGATAATATGTGCAAAAATCTTATGACTTGCCCTTTTACTGTAGCATGCACAAAATGCCTCACACTACCAGTTCCTCTCAATTTCTCATATAACAAAAGGAAAGCACGAGGACTTATTCTTATAACATCACAACATTTATTAATTGTTACCAGATTACGCATTAACTATTCTCTCATCTGATCTCTCTCACTATTCAATGCATGATTAGGTGCATAAACAAGTGTTGCTTGCATAATTAACAAATGCATGGCATGAACAATAATGCACACAAGTTGCACAGCACACATTCACTATCGCATTTGCCATTCTTCTATTGCCTCAAAGTTAATCAATTGTTTCAATTCCATAAGCTCATCAAATACATTATCATCTTGACCTTCCATTACTAATCCTATGGTGGGAATATAATAGTCAATTTAGATGAAGGAGAAACTGAATTAAGATTCACTCTTTCCCAAACAATGTTACAAATATAGGATTGCAATGCTTTCCTTGTTATTGGACAACACACAGTTATGGTATGATATTGCACTAATGAAACAAATATTAATTGATACGAGCATAATAAAGCATAGTCCAATATAGTGCACATTGCATGAGCTTACATTACCTGCAACAACCGACGGATGTAAAAAGGCTAGTGGTAATGTAACCTATAATAATAGAAGATAAAGCCAAACGTAAGTCACCAACTATCGAACCCACACAGTCACTAATAAATTTAGAACTAAGCAGCTTATCAACATCAATTTTTGGATTGTATAGAAGCATATTTATATGTATGTCAATTAATAATGTCAAAATGTAAATTAATAAGAATGATATTGCACCATTAGCTATTCTCACTAGTATTGAACATTATGTGCCCTAATTGTATAGTTCAAGGAATTAAGGTAATTTTTTTAAGTTTAAAATAATTCACATGTATAGCAAACTTCATCTTCTAACTTCCAAACAATTCACATATATTTTTTTCTAATACACTTTATTTTTTTAAATAAAATCATAATCTTCAAACTTACGTATTTTTATCATAATCATCCAAATTTAAATAACCTAAGGATAATTAAATAATTAGTGCAAAATATAAATATTATTATTTTTCAAAAATAAATTTATAAATGTATTTTTTATTAAAAATTAGGATAAATCGGGTTTGTTTGACCTAGTCAAACTAGGTCAGGCTAGAAAACCTGGATTGAGTTCCATGGCTGACACAGTGATCTGGGTCAGGCAGAACCCGACCGATCCTTGTTTTCTCCTCCATCTCCAGCTATAGATCGAGCAAGCAAGAGCATTCGGTCGGCAATGGAGCAGTTATTGGTAACAACTATGCAGAAATTAGCTGTCTTCAGCAGCCCGCTAATGACAAAGATGGGGAAGCAGTGGCAGCCACAAATGGGGGAGAAAAAATCGACGATGGTGCAGCATGATTGGCAGGTTCACCTTTTGATGACGGCACCAGCGGCTTCATAGCAAATGGCCTCTCGCAGATGGCACAGAATTGTGGTAGCAACTCCTCCTTCTTCCAGTGGCAGTAAGTTCATGGTGTTTAGCCAAAAAACGCACACATTTTCTCCTCATTTCTCCCACTTGTAGAGGGTAAAAAATCAGGTGGGCCCCACAGCACTATTCATTTTTTTCTCTTCTCTCCCATTTTTTGCAACATCTAAACAAGGGAAAATTACCAAATCTTCCCATTTTTCTACCCTAATTTTCTTTTCTCTTCCCTTTTCACCCCAACCAAACAAAGTGTTAAAGTTGTAAAATATATTGCACCAAACAATGGATGCATGAAGAATAACAAGCAAAATGACTATGTGATTGCTACTGAAATTAAGCTTTTAGGTTCTAACACATGCAACCTTTATTCACAACCATTTTTATTATCACAAAGTGTTTGACTTGTAGTACTCAACTGTAATATATAAATTTTACATAATTATGGATTACACATTTTGTTCTCATGTTTTTATAATCTAACCTAGGATTTAATAAGAACAAACACATGCAAACATGCTAAAATTATAAAATAATAAAGGAAATGAAGGATGAACCTTTCTATACCCAAGATAATGAACTTAGTTCTTACTTACTTACATCTATTGTAACTAATTGTCAAATTTAGATATTTTAGAATGTGAAAAACATAAAGGACACAATATCCTGTACTTTCTCTTATGAGCTATGATATACTAACTCCTCTAATATCTTCAATGACATCAAAAAGTGCATTTTCTCTTAGCAAATGAATTTTGGATGACAAATATCTATCAATAAGTCATGTGAATTTAGAGAAGATTATTTATTTAAAGAATTGGTATGATGCAAAAGATAAATAACAAAATAATTTTAGAAAAGATGGATCATCATTTAGTGAGGAGGTGAAAATTAAAAATAATGATATATTCATATATTGTAATTTATAAAGTTGCTTAACAAAACATTTATACTTATTTTATTTACAAGTAGTGAAATTTTTTTAAACTAGGTCATATGGTTTTTACCTCTTTGCTTAGGGTTTTCTCACAGAAAAAATTAATGTGCATTGATTTATTTTATTACAATTTTAATATTAATCCTATCTAAAATTAATAATAATAATATATTTCATCAAAGTTGGACTTATTTTTTTAAAATTTTCAACATATTATATAAAGTTACAATTTATATATTAAAAAAATATCAAATAATAGTTTTTTATTCTACTATAAGTTTGAAATGTGATTTTTAAATAGTAATTTATATTAAAGTCTTCTTTATAGCTTATTATTTATGATTGTTTTTTTAAATATAATTTCATTTTAACCAAAAAATATAAATGTTATTTAAAAATAATAATAATAACAACAACAACAACAAAAATAATAATAACAATAATGATGAATTTCAATCAACTACTAATATAATAACATTAATATTTAAAACTTAACAAGTTGTAAAACTAGCTTAGGATTACCTAGTAAATATCGACTTAGAATTGGGATTGATATTATAATAGCCTATTTAGTAGAAAAATGGCTTGACTTGATACTTACCTAATGTACAACTTCTACCTATTGGGTTAGCCTAATTTAGCTTAATTTGCTTTGTTTGACAAGTTTAGTTTAGGTGGAATTTTAGTGCAATTCACCTATTCTTAAATTTGTTTTGAATTTTATAAAAGCATCCCAGGGCTCTAATACTTTATGGATAGGATACTTCCATATAATTTGAAGAATTTCTAATTTAGAGTAAGAATGGATAAGTTGCTCTCATATTCCACTTAATAATCTAAAGCAAGGAATAGATAGCTCATGTCTACATAATCTTGTGGAGTACTTTAACATGAAAAAAATAGATCAATTTTTTTAATACACAAGAATTTGCAACAATAATTTTAATTTAGGGTGTAAAATTAAGGCACATAGTGATTATGCTATAATAGTGTATTGATTATGTACTTTAGTTTTTATGTATATTGTTTTACGGAATACATATAGATTTAATAACTTAGAAAGAAATAAAATGTTAGAATTAATTTGTAAAATTATTTGTCTCTTTTCTTATTTATTTGTATTTTTAAAAAATTATTCAATGATAATTAAATTTTACTATGAATTTGTATATTCAACATTTGGTTTACAAAGTGTACTAAATAAAAAATTAAAATATAAAAAACTTTCTATATTAAATAAGACATTAGATGTTAACAAAACTAGCATTTAATGGCATTCCAAAAGTTTTATTTGAGCAAGTGTCAACCCTTAATATGTTGATTTAGGATTTAACTGATATATAACATCATGGCATTTACAAGGTTACAGGTAACACATGAAAATTTAACATGTCGATTCTCTACAAAATCATCATGTGAAAGGCATTTCAAGGTTTTTTTCTAGGAGATGTTAAACTTTTTCAAGTCAATTTTAGACCTAAACAATGTCGAATCATCATTTCTTTGAAGAAAAAGCATACCTAATATGTTTGTGGTTTGTTAATAATAAATGTCTAAGTTTTTCAATATTGCCTATAAATTTCAGTATCACTCTTTATTTCAAATAGCTCTATGATGTTTTAGCTTTTATTATCCAACTCTAGCATTTCATTGGAGTATGTAGATAGCTCACACACCGTTTCATCTAACACCTATAAAGATATTAAAGAATCTTGTTGAAGGACTTGTTTACTCTAATTTGTTTTACTTTCACATATAAAAAGTTTCTAAATGTGTTAAATGAAATGGTAGAGGGATTGTCTTCCTCCTCCACCTAAACTCTAGCATTATTAATGGTGGCAAATATATTTCCTAGATCTATAATTTACTAATATGCGAGAAGATTATTTTTTGATGATGGCAACAAGAATTGGGCAAGAGGATGGCAATTAGAATAGAATAATGCATAATCTCCCTTTTTCTTTATTTTATATAATATTAATGTATTAGGTTTCTCATTATATTTCTTTATGTATTAATATATAAAAAAATAAAATCATAAAATATATTTTTTGTAATTGGATATCTCCTTTCTCATATTTTAATATTTCAAGTTCAATCTATTAATATTTATAAAGTTTATCTTCATAAGTGGATATCTCCTTTCTTATATTTTTATAAATTCACATTCAATCTAGTGATGTTTGTATTAGTTTGTATAATAAGAGAAATATGCATAAAGAAATTACATTAGCATTATTACAAATAACTAACATCATAATTAAAAGTAAAATAATATGAACTTATTTAAAAAAATTATCAATTCCAAAAATCTTATTAAATTTTATAAGTTGGAAAAAAGTATTGATGATTATCAAATTTGACGTGAATTTGTAAAATTGTCAATATGTTTTCTAATAGTTGCTCTAATCATAATTTATATCCAATGAAAGATGTCAATGTATTTTCTAATAGTCAATGTAATTTTAAGTAATAGTAAAATGATTTACAAAGAAATATCCATCTATTAAAGTACATTGGTTGTTTTCAAATAATCAACGTCTAAAACTATTACCACATTAATTTCTAATATATAACCAAAGTTAAATTATATTTATTAAAATGACACCATATTGATATAAACAATAGATATTATAATAAAACCAATATCTAATAACTAACATGGTTTAACCAATCTCACTTTGCACATCAACGTTACTTAGTAATCAATATGAAAAGTAAAGTGATTTAGCAAAAAAAGAAAATGCAAAACTAAAATTTACAACACCATTTGTAGAATCATAAGCCCTTCAACACAAAGACCAACAAACACCAAAACTAAGGCAAGATGCTAGTTTTGATTAGTGTAAATAGCATAGCACTACAACTTGAGGGTTATTCAATTGAAGCACTAGTAAAGCAATTATGGTCCTATACCCAAGGCTTACAAATGGATAAGAAGATGAACTTAAAACCTTTATTTCCACTTAAGGAGAAAAGGAAGATAAAACCAACCCCAAAAAGCTTATTTATAGAATGATTAACAACAATTACTGAAAAAACAATCAATCTCTACCCTGAAGAGATAAAAGGTGGGATTTTTGGAGTAGTGACTTAAAGACTTATGCCTTGCCTAGCATTAAATGCTAAGCTAGAATCACAATTTGACATTTTTTTTGTAAGAAGAAATCTTGCTTTTTGCATTATCAAATAATCTTTCTTTGTAATCAGACCTACAAGCAAATTTGATATGTCTCCCAATATCCTACTTTTAGGCACATTAGTTTTAATCCCACAGGCAACAAGGGTGGAGAATACAAGGCACTAGGTTTTACTATCATTTCTAGGCATTATTTCACAATCCGTTTTATTCACCTACACTCATTCTTGTCAACCAAGCAAATTTTATCTAAATTGGTAGGCTTACGGTGAACTAGGTGACTTTTCACTCCCTTTAGTTCAAGCAAAAGATTAAGATAAATGACCCCTCAATATCTAGAGTGAGGGCATGATTAGCATAACGATAAAGAACAGAAGGCCTACCATGCAAATCATAGCAAGGAAAGAAAAATGAAGACCCAGATTACAAAACATGATGGAAAGTAATAAGAGTTTAGATCTATATACCTAACCTAGTACATTTTAATTAAGAAAGGGAAAACCCCTCTAGTACCATAACATATATGGTGAGCAACTAAAAAGATTGAGACTTGACTGACTTTTGCTAAAGGAAATGCTTCATGCCTTACTAAACTTAAAGTGGATGAAGGGACATCTCAATATGATACCACTAATTCATATGCAGTAAAGTAAACTAAGTGTCATGACATGTTATTTGAAAGCTTTTTCTCTCATACGACCTTTTCTAACAGGTTGTACCTAAGGTTGAGACTTTGCAATGATAAGCACCCTATGCCTCTTTTAGCCCTGCTTTTTACTCTAGTTAAGAAAAATTGGTAGGGGTATGCAAGGTAAGCTTAGGTAAATGATTGTAAGAATCACTATCAACTAACTTTAAAGGTTGTAAAGCCTTTAAAGTACCCCTAAATAGAAAGAAGGAAAGATAGAGATAACTCTACAATGAAAATCAATCTTGAACCCTTACAAGTATTCAGGACTCTAAACACATGAATCTCTTAGCCAATCACCAAATCTAGCTCACTTGGGCATTTATCTTGTAAGGAATCAATGTTATCCTTTTAGATCTTTAACACATTAATGTGATAGGCCAAAGTGCATAAGCTTGTCACCTTTATAGGCTAGCAAAAAAAAGTACATTTTTTCTAAACTAAACAAGATGAACATCTTTCTTTCTATAAGAAGTCCAACAAACACAATAAACTATTTTATATGTTCTTTAAGCACTCTATGTTATTAGAAATATAGCTAAGGATACCTGTTTTGCCCTCATCAAGACAACTATACTATAGAGTTAAAACTAATGAATCTTTTTAGAAAAAAAGCAAATTTCCTCTTGGCTAGCTTATGATGAAGGAAAGAGATGTTAATCAAGTCAATTTAATAGGATATATAGGTTAGTATCCATATCCAAAAGTCTATAAGCAGAAAATTTATCAGAGAAAAAAGCTAGTAGCATAAATTCAGGTCACTAGGATTCCATACCAAGATATTTCTAATTCTTTATTAGCTTATAAATATACACCATAACCTTGGCCACAAAATAGATTACACATAAAAAATTATCTTTATAAATATATGAAATTATTTTGATTTTAGGTATATGCTTGAAAAATGTTCAACTTTGGGTGATTTGATTTACAATTTTGATAAATATAAATGTATGAATGTATTTAGATTTTACATACATAGCTAAGTATATGTACAAATTATGAAGATATAAGGTTTACTTAATGTTCATGTGTTATATGGTTTTTACAATATTGGCTAGTCATGGATCAACTATAGTAACTTATCTTTGGAATGGTGTATATTTGGTCCATGACTAGCCATATTCTCACTTTGGAATGATGTATATTTGATCCATGACTAGCATACTCAAGTATAGGCACTTAAAGAGTAATTCTAGTGCTTATACAGTATATACTCACTTATGGTTACCCATATTATAATACTCAATTATAAACTTGAATATAAGTATTTAAAGAGTAACTTTAGAGCCATATTGCTTAATACTCAAGTATAATGCCTAGATTTTGCACATTTGTTGTGAAACGCTATTTAAATGCTCAAATTTCACCTAAATCAATATATATACTTCAAATAAGCCAAAATCCATTACAAAATAATAATCCATACTCATTTTACAAGTATCCAAACAAACCCATCATACCATAATACATCTTAACATCACAAAATACACAACTTCCTAACAAAAAACATAACATTCAAAATAAATAAAAGATATACAAAGTCATTAAATTTAAGTAAATTCTTTACTTACTTAAGTATGGAGAAGGCTAGAGAAAGAGTATATTAGTAACCCACTTGCCCTATTCACCATAAAACAAAACATAACATTCAAAATAAATAAAAGATATATAGAGTCGTGAAATTTAAGTAAATTATTTACTTGCTTAAGTATAGAGAAGGCCAGAGAAAGAGTAGATTGGTAACCCATTTGCCCTATTCCCCATAAAATAAAATCATCAACTTAAATCCCTAACCTTTACATTTCAAACTAAATCTTTTAAACCCTTAAATCAAAACTTAAAGAAATTACCTTAGTTGAAAGAAAAGGGAGAAAAAAGTAAAAAAAGTCTCCAAAAAATAGAGAAAGAAGAGGGTTTTTAGGGCCTTTATAGCCTTAGAGGCAATTTAATAATTTTAAAAAAACTTGAGGGAAAAATTATAAAAATAATCTATAAATTTCCTCTATACATCATTATCCAAATCTAATTAGTTTTATTCTTTCTATTTCTAGTATAATTCTTGATTTCTTTTAATTAAATCCTTACCCTAAACTTATCCATAATGATTTACCTATCATATCTATTTATAGCCTTAATGATATAATGGAATAAATAAAAGTCCAATTTCATGCAATCTTATATCTAATTTTAATTATACCTATTTTTATCATAAAATATTAATTTTCATAATTTAATCATTACTATTAAAAATAATTATAAAATACCCTACTTTTTCTAGGGACATAACAATATGAAAATAAGGTTGAATTCAACAAATTTGTAATTGTTCAAAGAAGGGAGGAATTTAATGATGAGCTCGTCAAGTGCTCTTACATTAAATATTACTATGCCTAGAAAATGATAGTTATGCAATTATGAGATCATTTATTATCTATGGCATTGATACTAGGCATACATAATAGATATGGTATGGTGAATTTAACTTATGTAGAACATTTAATAATCATAAAGACAAGGTTTTTGATGCACACTTAAAAAATATGATTTATGATTTTATGGATAATTTTACGAAGTGTCCATAAGTCCTTGATAGCTTTTTAAATGATAAAAAAAGGTCATTACATCCATATTACACTAAATTTACATGTTCGCTTGTTGTTTTAAGATTGTTCAACTTAAAAATAAAAAATAGGTGGAGTGATAAAAGTTTCATGATATTATTGTAATTGTTGAAAGATATGCTTCTTGAAGGTAATGTACTATCGACTTGTGCTTATGACAAGAAGAAAATCATGTACCTAATAGGTATAGAGCATAAAAAGATTCATGCTTATCTTAAAAAAGTATATGACCAATCAAAATTGGCCTAAAAGATGTATTGATAAGCAGTACATTGCTAAGGAGTTATGGAGTTTTACACTAAAAACTTATCAAATGCAAACATTATTGAGCTTCTTAAGTCTTGCCATAAAGGAAGAATTTTAAGAAAAAGTACATTAGGAACTTGAGTGGAAATTATAAATTATGAAATATGATAACAGGCACGCCTTTACATCCTACAAAATAGTAAAGAAGTTAAGTTTTACATCGATGAGCATATTACTTTCATAAAAGATCCATTGTGGCAACAATGAATAATTAATACAAGCTAAACATAATCATTCATTCATTAAGTGGTTCTACAACAGGGTAAGGAGCATGATGTAGCTAATATTAAATGCTAGAGATTACAAGATAGTTAGCTAATAGGCCATGCATGGGAATCATATCTTATTAAAGACATAAATTACCAAATATCTTTTTTACACAAAAGGATAAGATGACAAGAGTACTATGCAAAATGGTAGGGTTATTTTAGTGGTTCAAGCAATAAAAGTCATAAAGAAAAGTTATTCATAATAACATCTTGAGCAAAATAAATTTTTTAGATATTAGGCTTAGTTGATGACAAATGATTTATAGTTCTTTAAAGGAAGAAATAAATTATTTGTAGTGGAAATGAAGAAGAGCCATTAATATTAAAGACTCACCTTCTTTCTCATCTACATTACCTCTAGTTATTCATGAAAATAATTAGGAGCAGTTTTATATGCAAAAAGATCATAGTGAAAGGATATGGATTGATTATCCTTCCAAATAAATTTCTTACCCCAAGTTCAAGGTATTAATGTCCCCATTTTTAAAGTCATGCTTACTTACATAAATGCTTGCTTAAGAATTTGTATTTTGGTCATAGAAAATATTTGGTTAATGTAAGTCTCATGTGAGAGATGTGCATCAGCAATGACTTAAATATACTCAAACAAAAAAATATCTATCAGAAATTAAAAGGTAATTTTGCTTTCACCAATAACCCTTTTCTTTATGATTACTGTATTTTGTACTTTTTTTCTCTTATAATTTGTAATGGTGATATGCCCTACATCAATTAGTAAAGGTGGTCTTGGGTGCTTTGTGTACGAGTTAGCAAACCTTCCCTTTCAAGCTAGCTTTTGAGGTAGAGTTAGGTTAATTCATATCATATGGTATTAGAGTCGAACCTCATCTAGTCGATGGATTGAGGCCATTTTCTAATTCTTTGCAAGAGGACGTGCAGTATAAAGGGGTTAGGCATGATGTGTGGCCATGTTCTGGTTCATATGATATCAAAGTCGAACCTCATCTAGTCGATAGATTATGGCCATGTTTTGGTTCTTTACACAAGGACATGCAATCTAA
The DNA here is from genome assembly GCA_020226215.1 of Sindora glabra. Lineage (NCBI taxonomy): Eukaryota > Viridiplantae > Streptophyta > Magnoliopsida > Fabales > Fabaceae > Sindora > Sindora glabra. Next base: position 99,114,436 of record CM035226.1, read on the forward strand.
AGGGGTTAAGCATGATGTGTCTCACATCAATTAGTAAAGCTGGTCTTAGGTGCTTTATATATGGGTTAGCAAACCTCTTTTTTTGAGCCGTGGAGTTAAGTTAGTTTATATCAAATGGTCTAGCCATATGCCAAGTTTTCAAGTATTATTTAATCCTATGTCCAAATTATATGGAATTGATGTAATGGGTAATATAGCTTCTGTCTCAATTTAGTTATTATATATTGCATTTGCTAGATAAGGGATGGTGTACTATAATACAACATCCTATATTTCTTGAGAGGTATTATGTTTCATTTTAGGTTTCTATATTATTTCAAATTAAAAATGTTGTAATTGGAAGTGTCCTAAGAAATGGTATAGAATGTAAATAATGTACAGTGGGGAACAAGATAGGTGTACAAAGGCAACTAGTTTTTTTTTTCTAGGAGGAGGTCATACAATGATAATTATTTAATAGAACTGATATAGTATGTAAGACATTTCACATTAGGATTTAAAAGATATCGACATTGAATATTTCACATTGCATGATTAAGTTGTACATTGCATAAAGACACAACAACAATTTAATCAATAGAGGAATTAAGATTATTTTATTTTTTCATGTCAATTATATAATTAACATCATAATATATTTATAATGATGCTTAATAAGACACGGGCCAAAAATTGATGTGTAATTCATTAAACACTTGATGTATAACAACAATTCTTTATAAGTGTCAAAATATAATTTTAATTGTTTTATATTAAGTTTATAGAAATTGAATGTGGGGAAAGTTAAATTTGACAATAAAGATAAATTTGTATAATAAAAGATGATGTTGGCTTAGTGGTTTCAACAACACTCTTTCCATCTAGTAGGCCTGTCTTTGACTCTCACTATAGCTAATTTTTTCTAACAATTTTTAACAACGGAGAAGAAGACTAGTTCACCTACTACTTTTGGTTTCCTTGTTAAGGCTAGTTGTGATAGGTTTGACTAGTTATTTCCTATCTAACCCAGGTTAATAGAGTAATCGAGTTCCTTTACTCTCCCAGAGCATTTAAGAACTTGGGTCCTAATCCAAACCATTCTGGTTAGCCAGATTTCAAAACAGTACTTTCACTTGAATAAAAAAATTATACTATAAATTTAATGATAATAAAATAATAAAAAGTATTAAAATTAATTTACCACCACTATCATTTTCTTAAATTAATTAGTGCATTTATTGTGTGGATGAAAAAGAATGAGTGATATTGTTTTAAATATTCTAAATTAATACTTTTCAATTAAAATAATTTAAAAACCCTTATTATTTTTTTATCATTAAATTAGTACTCCTTCCATTTCTTTTTACCTGTTATATTTAAAAAAATTCCTTTTAATCTATTGCTTCATAATTTTAATAAAGCATTAAATACACTTTTTTTCAATTTTGTCATTCTATTTTACTATTAAATGCTTCATTATCTTTTTTAAAATGTCTCAATATATTTTTCTATCATATTTCTATCCCTATTTTTAACTGTATTGGATTTTGTATAGAATAAAGGTTTAAAGGATTATTTTGAAATGTCTACTAGAAATAAATAAGTTAAACTACTTTCTTAATATTTGTGAAATTGATTAATTGTGACAAATAAAAGAAGTAAAAGGAGTAGTATAATTTTTTCATACAAATGAAAAAATAAAAGTTACTAATATTTACATATAAATATGGAAATCAGCTATCTTCATATATAGGAATTACTTGTTAGAAAATTTCAATTTGAGGATCTTATGTATGATAATTAGAATACCATAATATAAAATTTATTTTTACTTACCTGATAGATTTATAGCCAAAATTGAATTCAATGGAAGTTAATGAATTCTCCTAAGCTAGATCTTTCTTTTCGTTCTTCTTCTTAGTAGCGGCTCTTAATAGGTAGAAACCATATGTATGAGAAGTGAAGAGGAGACCTAGCCATAATCCTTATTTATAAAACTCTAGTAATCTTTCCCATAAAAAGATTACTAAACTTCCACAACCGTCAAATCACACTAAACTATGTAGATGTACTAAGCCCATATTTTTAAGATCACAATTCAAAATGGGCTTCATGCATATTTCACAATTAGGTTAAATTTTAATTAATTAATTTTATTAAATTAAAAATTACTAATTAATAGTAACTCATGTTAATAGAAAATTCCAACATTCTCCCAGCTAAGTAATATTAATTAGGTTTTATAAGAGTTTTAACAAAATACATTTTGAAAATAAGACTCCAAACTGATTGATTAAAAAAAACTTTTATATGGCCACAATTAAAAATAATTCATCTTTTTGAGATAACATCACAACAATCATATCTAATATAACTAACTAACACTGAATCATAGTGGCTTTTATGCCCCTTATTAACATAAGACCAATCTATGGTTACAAGAGCTAGTGACTTTATTGATAATGGATTTTAGTGTGGCTGTGTAGTAAGAAAATAATACTAAATGTGATCAAATGTGCTATTTTCATTAACAGTCTTCCATGATTTCTCTAAATTTAATGAGAAATCCATATACTGTATGTATTTCTCATCTATATTCTCGAGATCATTCAATGATATCATTCTATGAGATATACTTTCTTGCCATTAAAGTCATACTTAAGATAGACACCAGTCTTAAGAAATAAAATTTCAATACTTATAAATACATGTACAAGTAAGAATATATAATAGTCTAATTATTCACTTTATGATGATCATCAATGAAAATATCTTATAAAAAGAGGGTCTAACATAACAAATTTATAACATGAGAGTATCAAATATAGGAAATATGCTCCTACTAATTAAATACATCAAAAGACTCTAAGACACCCATACTCTTAACATGTTTGCTAAAAACTATAGGTTTTAATCCTTTAATTAAAAAATTAGCAATCATGTTATTTGTAGCAATATGTCCTACAGTAATGTTACCATTTTTCATAAAATCTTTGACCTTAAGGTATTTTATTTCCAAATGCTTAGACACACATATAGTTTTGTTATTTTTTAAAAACAACATAGTAAATTTGTTATCATAATAAATTCTTAGTGGATTAGAGAAGGAATCAATAATACAAAAACTAGAGATAAAATTCTTTAGCCAAATAGCTTACGTAGTTGCTCTATAACATACAACAAACTCATCTTGCATAGTACAAGAAGCCAAGAGTGTTTGTTTCACACTTTTCCAAGTTACAACTCCTCCAACTAACATAAAAATATCCTGAGGGGAATTTCATATCATCCGGACAACCAATAAAGTTAGAATCTATGTATTTAACAATCTCAAGATTGTCAACTATTCTATAAACCAGCATGTAATCTTTCATCTTTTGTAAGTATCTCAACACTTTCTTAACAGAAACCTAATGATCCATACCAGGATTAGAAAGATACCTATCAAGAAATTCCCACTATAAATGCAATATCTGACCTAATGCAAATATGTGTATATATAAAACTCCCCACTACACTAGAATAAGGTATGTTCTTCATCGATTCTTTTTTTAAAATCATTCTTAGGACATTGACTAAGGTTAAGTTTATCACCTTTTATAATAGGTGCATCCCCACCCTTACAATTTTGCATGTTAAATCTAGTAAGTACATGATTAATATAAGACTTTTGTGAAGGTCTTAACAAACCTCTAGATTGATCTTTGTGAATCTCTATTCAAAGAACAAATGAAGTATTTCCAAGATCTTTCATGTCAAAAATCTTAGACAATGATCATTTAGTCTCCTGCAGTAATCCATTATCATTACTAGCTAATAGAATATCATTCATATAGAAGACAAGAAAAATGTACTTACTCCCATTAATCTTAAGGTATATGCACTGATTAACTTAATTTTCTTCAAAGCCCATGGAAGTGATCATCTCATCAAATTTAAAGTATTATTGTCTGGAAGCTTGTTTAAGCCTATAAATAGACTTTTTAAGCCAACATACTAAGTGTTCTTTTCCAAGTTCTTGAAAACCTTCTAGTTGTAGCATATAAACTTCTTCTCTCAAATCTCAATTTAAAAAGGTTATCTTCACATCCATTTGATAGAGCTCTAAGTCATAATGTGTTACCAAGGCCATGATGATTCTAAAGGAATCTTTAGATGACACTGGTTAAAAAGTCACATTATAGTCCATTCCTTTTTTCTAAGTGAATCCTTTTACCACTAATTTAGTTGAAGCCTTTCAACATTTCCCTTAGAGTCTTTCTTAGTTTTGTACACCCATTTATAACTAATAGGTTTACATTTATTTGGAAACTTAATAAGCTCCCAAACACCATTGTGAATCATAGAATTCATTTCATCTTTCATTGCATCCATCCACATATCAGACTGTGGACTAGTTATTACATTTTTTAAAGTCATAGGATCAACAACATGAATATCATAATCACTCTCTCTAAGGAAAATTAGGTAATCATTAGAGATTGCAAATCTTCTTTATCTACTAGATCTTCTTAAAAGCACCTCAATTTTATTCTCTTGAGCTTGAAATACATTAACGGGATTAGAAATTGGATTAGGAGAATGAGCAAAAGGGAGAGAATCTGTATTTTACTGCACATTATCTTCTCTTTTAATATTTACTGGTACTGCAAGACCTTGTGGATCTGGTAAAGGGAAAGTGACATATCTTGCAGGTTCATTATCATTGATAACTTTCATGATGCTTTTATTTGCAATATCCTATTCCAAAAATTTTGCCACCTGTGACTCCACAATTTTAGCTCCACGTTCAAGACAATAAAATTTATACTCTTTGGAATGGTCTAAGTACCTTATGAAGTAGCAACAAGTAGATCGAGGTTTAATTTTCCTTTTAAAAAGATTATAAATTCTAACTTCTACAAGATATCCCCAAACTCAAAAGTGGTTCAAACTAGGTTCCCTACTAATCCACAGTTCAAAAAGGTGTTTTTGTTATAGATTTACTAGGTACTCTATTCAATATATATAATGTGCATTTTATGGCTTCACCTAAAGAGATTCAAGAAGATTAGTTCTACACATCATATCTTTAATAGTGCAATTTCATTTTTTGGCCTAACCATTTTGCTCAAGACTACCAGGCATGGTATATTGGGCAATTATCTCATTCTCTTGTACGTATTTGGCAAATGGTCCCATATGTTGTCCAATTGTTCCAAGTCTACCATAATATTCACTACCTTAATCAAATCTAACAATTTTGATGACTTTTCCTAATTGTTTCTCTACCTCCCTTTTAAAGATTTTAAATTTTTCAAAAGTATCAAACTTCTGCTTAATTAGGTTGAGATAACCATAACGAGAAAAATCATCAATAAAGGTAACAAAATATTTATTATCACATAAAGTAGGAATAAATGGTCCACTAATATTAATATACACAATTTCTAAAAGGTCAGAACTTCAAGCGACACCTTTACTTTTAGTCTTAGTTAACTTACCCCTTATATAATCAATACATGTGTTTAAGTTTTCAAAATTAAGAGAAGGTAAAGAATCATCTTTTATCAATCTATTAATTCTCTCATTTGAGATGTGACACAATCTTTTTTGCCATAACAAAAAGGACTTTTCACTAACTAAAGTTCTCTTAGATACTATATTTTTAACATTCATACTAATGTATTCATTATTTTGGGCCAAGTATAATCTATATAAATTGTTAACTAGATTAAATTCACTAAAAATTTTAGAATTTAAAAATAAATCAATTTTTTCATTCTTAATAATAAAATGATAACCATGCTTATCCAAAATAGAAACTGAAATCAAATTTCTCCTAAAAAAGGGTACATAGAAAATATTTTTTAAAATAAGTTGAAAATCAGACTCTAAATTTAGACATATTGTTCTTATAAAACTTACTTCAACTTCAGCATTATTTCTAACTCTAAGCTTGGTCTCTTTCTCACTTGGCTTCCATTTGCTTTTGAACCCCTGCAAAGTAAAAACAACATGACCAATTGCACCACTATCAAGCCACCATGAGTTTAATAGTGCACTAATAAAATGGGATTCAAAACAAATGAAAGCTAATGGTTTACCTTCTTGCTTACCCTTTTTCTCTAACCAAGATTTATATTTGTGGCACTGAATTTCTTATGACCATTCTTTTTGTAGAAAAAATATTTATTCTCTTTCTTAATGATAGCTTTAAGACCACTTACGCTTTTGTTTGATTATTGCCTTCGCTTTTGTTGCCTTGAGATTTATTAAGAGCTTTTGACCTAAACTTCCTATGTTTGCTGAAATTTTTCTAATGGCTAAATTTAGAGTTAATAATGAGTAAGGAACTTTCATTTTTCTCCTTTTTGAGTTTTTCCTTTTCAGAAACACATTTAGATATAAGATCATTGATACTCCAAATTTCATTTATGGTGTTGTAGGTAATTTTAATTTAGGTGAATTCATGATAGAGAGAATTGATGGCATGGTGAACATTGAATTTATCAGTAAGGTAACTTCATAGGAAGCTAATTTGTTTTTAATGTAGACTATTTTCATGATTAAGTCTCTAACATTTCCAACAAAATCATACCTCATACTCGTCAGCTCACTCATAAGATTCCCAACTTCAGACTTGCTGGATTTTTAGTATATTTGACTAACAGCATCATGAAGTTCTTTAGCATTCTCAATCTCATCCAACCCACTTAAAAGATGTTCAAAGACAAATCTCTTAATAACATGTAGACATATATGATTTTCTTTATCCCACTTGGCAAATAACTCTTTTTGTTTAGTAGAATTTTGAGCAATGATGGCTGCAGGTGGATCGATACGTAAAGCTATATTTATATCACTCATAACTAAGGCAAAGTTCAGGTCTTCATTCCATTTCTTATAGTTTGATCCATGTAGGATCTCAATGGTAGTTTGATTATCATTTATAGCAAAAGTCATTATTCAAGACATAATGCAACAATTAACTAATGGATAATTTAAAAGAGAATATATAAATAGCAACAATTCCTGATGTGTTACAATAAAATTTATATTTACTTACTTGAAGGATTTACAGTTATAATTGAATTCAACGAAAGTTAATGAATTCTCCTAAACCCTAAACCCTAAAATATAACAACTCTCTATGAGTAGAAACCATGTGTATGAGAAGTGAAAATGGGACTTAGCGATAATCCTTTTTTATAAAACTCTAGTAATCCTCCTCATAAAAAATTACTAAACCTTTGGATCTATACAACTGCTAAACCACACTAAATTATGTAAATGTGCTAAACTCATATATTTAAGATCACAATTCAAAATGAGCTTCATGGATGTATCACAATTGGACCAAATTTTAATCAATTAGTTTTATTAAATTAAAAATTATCAATTAATAGTAGTTCAATAGAAAATTCCAACATTACTAACCTTTGTACTTTCACATGGATGTTAGCATTTTTCATATTTTCATTTAAACACAAATGTAAAATTTTATCTGTTTAAAGTTATTTTCTTGATGACTATTCAGGTAATTAACAAAAGAGATGGAGCTTAATAATTATTATAACATTATTGTTTTACAGAAGTACTATTAAATTACTGTTATTAACTTCTTTTCTGCCCCTTCTTTTTATCATGCAATCCGTGTATTGTATGTAAATCCTGGGTTGAAAATTTCATTTTCGATTGATAAATATTAATATTTGGGTCTATGATAATAATTATTTGATTTATTGTGCAACTACATATAGCTACTCTTTTTAGGGAGAACTCGTATATAACATATTTTTTCACTCTGATAGATTATTTTCTCTATTATAATTATTGATTTGACGATTGGAATTTTTTTTAAAAGGTCAATTCCAATCTCCTTCCTATTTTACATACATTTCAAGAGAGAAAATCTCAAATAAATATTTTAATACTATTTGAAAATCTTCAAATCTAATTGGATTCAAATAATTGTTAGATGTGAATCACACAATGAATTAGGCGTATCACATTGAACGTTTGTCCAAATTGTCGTACTAGTCAAGACTTAAAACTTGTAATAAGGCTTCAAATCTAATCAAACCAAAGTGTAATGGACAATAATAACTTCAACAACCATAATAAAAAAGTTGGAGGTAAATTACTATAATAATTCAAAGGATTTGATAAAAGTCGAAGGGTGCAAAAGTATGCAATCAGGCATATATTGATCACCGGCAATCTAGAATAATCTTAATAATGTATAATTATAAGAAGTTAAACCTACGTTCTTTCTCTTTTGATGAATATCATTTAAAAATTCTACTAGTCAAAGCACACCTCCCTTATCCGCCGACTCATTATGAACTGCATGGGTGGCTGAAAACGTGGAGGCCAATTGTCAAATTCATGTACGTTGGTTGACATGATAGGGTTTGAATCATCTCCAGCAATTACAAAATGGCAGATGGTTCATTTAAGAGTAATGTTATACATATTAAAAATTAAATTTTAAATATAAATTAAAATTTATTATTAAATATAAGATGACAAGAATAAATTTATAAAATTTAATTTAATAGTTATAGAATATTTAAAACTTAATTTTAAATTTTATTTTCAAAACGGATAGAACTTTCCTTCTTAATCGTTGATGGGTAAGAATTTGCAAAAAGAAAAAAAAAAATTAAGAGTCTTACTTAGGTGGGTAAGATGTAGTAAATACAGCCGTAATTATTGCATTGATCCCATACCCGTTGTAACGCTAAGAAAATGATGTTAGAAATATTACTTTTGATTCCATCCTTATTATCTATTGAATTTAATTTATTTTACAAAGATTAAAAATAGTTTAGTTTATTTATCTTTAATAAAAATTTTAAAAATATTATTTTTTAATTTAAAATTAAAATTTATTTTATTCTTTTTATTTAAAATTTACTATTAAACTTAAATATATATAAAAAAAATTTCTCTTTTATTTCATACACACCTTTCAACATAATTGAAAATAAAAGATGAAACAAATATATTAAAATATTTTAAAATAAAAGTGTAAAGTAATAAAATATTTGTTAATAAAAAATAATAAATTTAATAAAATATATTCAATATTTTATTAAAATTTTAAAATAATAAATAAAAATAAAAATTTTAAAAAATATGATAAATAATAAGAAATCGATGAAGTATTAAATTTTGTCAGATTTTTATGATGTCTGATGGTGAAATCACTTTAGTCTCTTTAATGAATTTCAAAGGTAATGTCACCTTCGCAGTCAAATGAGAAAAATAAAATAAATTCTTAAGGGTCAAATTGTATTTATCCATATAGGGAATTTTATGCGTGCTTGAGGACATGATTTGATGCTAAACTGTCTCGTTATTCTTGAAGTCCCCTTAAAAGCAGAAATCCATCGTCACATTTGTCAGTGAAATGTTCATTATTAAAATTATTATTTTCTCGCGCCTTTGAAATTGTAAGAAACCGACGTAGGAAAGGGGGTCCGGCATCGTAGGTGGTGCCTTATATTTTCAAAGCACGTTTCTTTTACAAGGTAACAGATCGAGAAAATTGCGAATGTGCTCGTTTCTCACGACAATATGCTACGGGAAAGCGAAAAAATGCACATTCCTGGGAGTAGTTGTGCAAGAAAGTATGAAACACACAATTTTATTAATTTTTACATGATGGTGACAGAGTGGTAGCAATATATTTTTGAAGAAATTTCTATTGATCCAGTTAAGTCATTTCTGATTAAGACAAGGAACTAGTTAATAAGGATATAGCTGAAAAAGTCTCTACTAATTAAGAAATTTTCCTAAAGGCTTCTTTTCTGATAGAAAATTTGATTAAATAAGTTTCCGTTGATTAGGATTGAAGCTGAAGCAACATGTTAATCCAAAAAGCAGTTGGGAAGGACTCTCTTGATCGGAAAGAGCTACATCTCAGAAGTTGAATGACTAACTCGCATAAATTGAAGAAGTTCGTGTTGAATATGATTTGTATTGTATTTTTTTTTAGATTTGTTAGAATTATAAATAAATTGTAAATTGAAGTATATATTATGAAAATAAAATTGTATGATTTTAATGATATTTACATTACTACAAAATTATTGATATACATTAGATGTTTAGCAAATTATATATCAATTTTTAACTGACATTTAATTGAGTGTCACTATATATTTGTTATGACGTTTGTTATATAATTGATGTGAAAAATTAAAATAATGTTAGTTCTCCTTCTAATTAGATCGTCATTATTTTTTCGTAAGAAATACAATGCAAAAAGATAAAATGTCAGTTATTCAAAAAAAGGACATCAATTTTTACCACATAACTATCATTGAAAATCAATATTAAACAACAAGATTACTACATAATTGACATGCAATGCCTTATATATCATGTCAGATATATTAAATAACTAATGAGGTATATCCTCATCCCCCCTAAAAAAACCATGTTCCTTCTCAATACATCCCCATTTATTTTGTATAGTTTCTTAGAATAGTTTTTATTATATAACTCCCAATTTCAAATACATACAAAACCTTCAAATAAAACAAAAACTAACTCTATAATAGTCTAATTTCAAAATACATATGAAACATCCAAAATGTAAAAGAAACCAATATTTCATGTTGCACTACACATTTCCTTATTCTTCAATCCAATATAGAACTAATCAATTGAAACAGAAATCATATTTCACATTACATTAATTTCCTACAATTAAAACATCATATTAGATAACACATTGTAAAAGGAAGATTAAATTGTTAAATATTTGCATACAACCAGACCATGTTTCAAACTATAAAGGAAAAATAAAAATATAACAATTTGGTAGTTATAATAATTGCAAAGAAAAGGTTTAGTGGCAAAAGGTAAATTACCTTCTAATTGTCGTAAATATTAATCCATTTAAGGATATTAAAATCCTTGTCTTTTATCATGATTATTTCTCACATGAAACCTATATTAACAAAATAGAAATAATTAATAAAATACAAACAATCGATCAATTATGCATGTACATATTCTCAACTATATACCTTAAATCCACACATAATCATTTGTGTGTGTGTAATAAAATTGCAACTTTAATCATTTAAAGCTTAACATTTTCCTACCACATATACCAAAACTCGAAAGCAAATCCACACATTTATATGCAAACTTTACGTGTAATTTATTTCTTGCCTAAGGTTATGGTGCATATTCATAAGCCAATAAAGTATTAGAAATATTTTAGTGATAGTTCATAACCTCAACCCTAATCATCCTAAGCAGAAGATTTTGCACGCATAAATATAGAGTAAAAAAAAACACACATAGCTAAAATAAAAATATTAAGACACAACTAGAATAAAAAAAATTAAAGGCTTAGAAGAATATATCTTATTTGCATAAAAGAGCAGAAGAAAAATTTGTACTCTACTATTTTCTTGTAAATTGTCCTAAGCTTTGAAGAGTTAGAGGAATCCTAATTCTACAAAGGGCATCACATTTTCCCACCAGTCCATCTATACTTTTTAATGGTCTAAATAGTAGTACAATGCAACATTGTATAAATTCCCATGTATGTTTTTAAAAAATATTAATGTTTAAATTTAATTCAAGTGAACCATGTAGACTATCAGATGTCTTGTTTGTCATAAAATAACATCATCTATAATAAAATGATGTCATCATACTAAATTGCATTTACCATTAGCTATTAATTAACAATCAATGTGATAATACCTTAATATACTTTATTCAAAAAAATCTATGTCCTTTGTTTAAGAAATTGTTATTGTAAACTTGGAAGCATCAATTTTAAAAATTAAGAATAAATTTTGTAAAAAGACTAATATCACTTTTTGAAATGATCAATTTTTAAATGAAGTATAAATTAAGTTAAATTGATAGAATTAAAATTCTTCTTTGCATTATAACATTTTTCTTATACAATTAGATAGATACAAACAATAATAGATTGAATGTAAATGTAGAAACATATGAAAAAATAGGCAATCTATTATAAAAATATATTCTACAATTTTATTTATTTTCATATCCTTATGTTAACATGTACACCAAAATATTATAATTTACAATGGACAACCAACTTGTGATTTATAATAAACATACACAATATACATTTGAAATTACCTTTGCTTTTCCCTATAATGAAAAGGAAAAGTATATATTCCTTGATTTTAATTATAATGAAGAATTATGTTTTTTTTCATATTACTTGAAAGCTTCTAAATTGAAGGGTGTAGATTGTTGTATTCAGTATTAACAAGTTTAAGCAATGCATTTGCCTCCACTATTAATGTAAGAATTTGATTTAAATATAATGATAGCTCCTTTCCATCTCACTTGTAATATTTAGAGATGTTGTGATTTCTGCAAAGGATTTGCCTTCTATTATATCTCTAGTTTCACATCTTAGCAAGTCCTTACTAATATGGGATACTAGGTATATAAAAAAAAGTAAGTCCTTCAACAAAATTTGCAATATCTCTAAATGTGGCACATGAAATGGAAGGTGAACTATCTTCGTATTTAACCCAAACTCTCGAATTAGATAATGGAGGTCAAAGTATCACTAAAAAGTTTCAAATAGGCAATGAGACTAAAATTTATAAGTATTATGTAAAAATTTAGACGTCAATTATTAATTAAAAAAAATCAACATCTCAAGTTTGATGTATTTCTCATAAAACTATCAATTATTATACCTTAAGACATCAGTTGAATACATAACGATGTAGAAACTTTTAACATGAAGTATCATGATGATTGAAATAAGCTTAAAAAATTAATGTCTTAATTTTTTGAATTTTTCCTATAATCTCATAAATGCCATTCATTTAAATGTCAATTAAATCCAAAACTAACATATTAAAGTTTGCCATATCTTTGCTAGAAATGTTTAGATACTTGTTCTATAAACAATTGATGTTATAAGTTATTTAAACTTTGGTTATTTAAAAAAAATGACATCTTATCATTGGAAAGTTTTCTTATATCAATTTCTCAATACATCTACATTGAAATTATGAATATAAAGGAAAAATTATTATTTTTTTAACTATTTTAAATTGAAAGTTACTTATGTTTTGATATCTTTTATTTGGTAAACTTTGTAACACAATTACTAATTATATAAATTTAACATAAAATTTAATTATCAATAAATAATTTATTATGAAAATACAAACAGATGAGCAAAAAACAAATAAGTCTGCAAATTTATATTCAAATTTTATTTCTTTCTAAATCACTACATATATATATTCCATAAAAAATGCAATAAATAATTAATATATATTTGCATCTCAACTACACAACACCATTGTATTAAAACCATCATCCTTAATGTAAATTCCTTTTTGTTGCTTAATTTTCTCTATTCTAATCATAAGGGTATGAATCGAAGAACCAAAGTTGATTCAATTCTTCCATACAAACATAGTAATAAATGTGAAGGATCATTAGAGACTTTAGATTGGAAATAATAAGTTAGAAAGACATCACCAAAAACTTTAAAAATCCTTACCCTTTGTCAAAGAAAACTTTGTTACTGACCAATTCTTATTGTACATTTAGAAATGTCACAAATCATGTAGTAACAATTCTAGCTATTCTTTGATATTTTCCCAAAATGAATGAAAGTGCTCCACATTATTAGTAATATTTTTTAAATTTGTAGCCAAAATATTAAAGAGTAAGAAGAAAACTTATAGCAATTCTAAAATTTTGGATAGAAATTCATAAATATGCTATGAAACTTTTTGAAGTAATACATCCATTCCCTAAAAATGAATTAAATAATGGATAGGTTGCTTCAACAAGATTTGCAATAAAAGTATTTTAGAAAGGCATCATATGAAAAATGAGAACAAATTTTATATGCATAATGAAAAACAATAGTCATGGACTGTTAATTAAATTTACATCCTATGTATCAGTAGTTTCTAATTAAGTTAGTGGTTGTCATACCATTAGTTGTCAATTTACTCCCAAACCAACATCTAAATGTTTTACATTTCAAAAGAGATGCTTGAAATGCCCCTTAGATGATAATTATGTATAAAACAGACATCTTAAACTTTTGCTAGTTCTTGTAACTTTGTGAATGCCATATATTTAGACATAGGTTAAGTAAAAAATTAATGTGTTAATCATTGATATTTAGACTTTTTGTAATATTTAAACGTTAGTTATTAAAAAACTAACATGTTAAAGTTTTCCAAAATTTTCAAACATGTCACTGCTTTCAAATAGATGTCAATTATATTTATAACCTATCATCTTAAGTTTTTATATATATTCAAAACTATCACTATGTCAAAATAGACATTTATGTTAGCTTTAACTACTATCTACCTACCAACTTCTATTTGCAATATTGTAGTGGTTTTGGTTCATTTTAATTAATTTTATTATATGTAATTTTGTATCTTTTTTTTAATTTTCCTTGGCAAAACACTTAAGGAAAACATCTTATGTTATTTCCCTTGATACATCACCATAGTATTGGTGTGTGTCCTAGGAACCAATCATATAAATGATTAAAATAATACATAATGTATTATATTTTAATTTAGGTAATGCAATTATTATATTATTTTATTTTCATTTTATTAATTTTACGTAATTTATAACTTAATATAATAATTGTCCCTGAAATAATTTTACTATTCTTAAAATACCCCTAATCAAGTATTATTACAAAAGAGATAGTAATAGTATATCGAGACTAGTATATATAGTGATTGATGATTATGAATCATGGATATGTGATATTAAGTCAATACATGAGTACATTGTTAGTGAACAGATGTACTGGACTGACCCAATATGAGAATACTGCATGAATAAGACTTGTGTCATTAGTAGTTCTCATATGGTTACAATTGCATATAGTCATTTGACCTGAAGTCACTACGGTTCCTTATATGAGGAGTTACTCACTTTGATGTCATCCTATGTCATCTTTAATCGGGATGACAAGTAGGATATTGATTGGGTGTGTCACGAATCATGCAGAGGGAAGTGAGTAATGTAAATGGAATTCTGTTACTCTTATAAAAAAAGAGATATATCCTTAGGTCCCTTGATTGAATGAGACTTAGAAATGCATGGTCATGCTCAAATGGATCAATATGTGATATTGATCATTTGTTTTAAAGTCTACTCAATATCAAGAAATATAAATTGAACTTTGATGAGGATGACACATTCCATGCTTCCAATTCAATTTGGATATTATTACGAAAGGGATTATGATGCAAAACGTTGATCATGTATTAGGTGGATGTCGAATCACAGACATTCTTACTACTTGAGTGGCAGTGATGTATTACTAGATATCACTCACTATCTATAGCTTAATAATGAGTTACTATCAACGTAATAAAAACCTACAAGATCACATAAAAGGAGTAAGAATAAGATAATAATTAATTAGACTTTAATTAGATTAATATCTAATTAATTAGATTTATTTTTGTGCATATATATATTATTAAATAATAATATATTTTTTTCTTCACATAATAAATATAATTATTATTATGTGATATTATTTGATATTAAAGTAATATCAAATAATTATGTTATTAGATATTAGATAAATATATTATGAGATAATATTATTTTGATATTTGATAACTATATGTAATTATCTAATATTAAAATATTTATATTATGAGATAATATTATTATCTAATATTAGATAATTAATAGATAAGTCCTATCTCTCCTCATTATCTTTAGGATAAGGATAAGATGAGTTGTTAAATGTGATTAGAATTTTTTGGAGGAATTATCCTAGTAGGACTAGGATAGTGGCTTGCCTAAGTTCTATAAAAAGGAACTTAAGGGCAGCACTTTATACACACTCGTAAGCTTCCATAAAATCTTAAATCACTCAGAAAACATTCAATCCTAAATCCTAGAGAGAAAAACGCATCCTAGCAGATTCGTGGAGGGTGAGAGATTGTTGTTCACTCTGTGTGGATACCGTAGAGACGTTGTACCTTCCGGCCAACGTTTGATTTATCCATTCTCAAGTTTAAATCAGTAGAAACATAGGAATATATTGGGATACCGTAGAGACGTTGTACCTTCCGGCCAACGTTTGATTCATCCGTTCTCAAGTTTAGATCAGTAAAAACATAAGTGTCCAATAGGTAAAATCCTAATCATTTATTTATACTTTTTGCATGGATCCTAAGTAGAATTCGGATCAAATTTTGAATTTTCACTGCATGTGATAATTCAAATTCCCAACACATAGGAACAATAATAAAAAGATATTAAAAAAATCACATAATTTTCAATGGAAAGGTATAAGAAAAGTTTCCTACATATCTTTTTTCTCATAATTTTGAGATCATAGTAAATACTGCAAAAAAACTTAATTGTTTGCAATAAATGAATTATTTCTCCCAATCTATATTGCAAGAAAACTATTATTTTCTAATAATGATTGTAAGAGCGAATAATTACAAATTAATTCATACATCCTTATTGCACATTTAAAGATGCTCCAAATCTTATTGAAGCATCCCATCCATTCTCTAATAGCATTTTGAAAATAGAAGATATTGGGGAATGGATGAGATTTTTCAAAAAGATTCATATTTTTAAATGTGCAACAAAGATGGATGAGTTATTTTCATTTTCAATCCAAACTCTAAAGTTAATAATGGAAATTACTGTATTATTAAAACTTCTAGGTTGCAAGTTAGATAAATAGAGCTTTCCTTAACATGTGAGAATTTGACACGAATGATAAGTCTAATGAGACAAATAGAACTTTCTTCACTACTATGAAGATTTAAGTGCATGCATTTTTAAAACAGTATAGGTTTTATATTGCAAAATATATTAATTTGTTGTGTTGCTATACTAAAGATTTAGTCCACATTTTGTGTAAGTTGTTTTGTTGTCCTTGTATATATGGAATGATTTGGAAAGAAATAAATTTTTAGAACAAATTTTCAAAATTGTCTGTCTTTTTTCTCACGTGCTTGTACTTTTAAAATAAATTATTTGTCTCATCTTTCATCTATTTGACAATTAAATTTAAACAAAATTTGTACTATTTTCTCTATTATTTCTATATTTGCCATTTGGACTATGAATAATATACCTTGTATTAAAAAAAATTCACTAAACAAAAGACACCATGGCTTCCACAAATAATTAATGTCTTATTTATACTATAAAATGGATAATCATTATTGAATTACCAATATTGTAATTTGTATAAAAAAAATATGGTCAAGGAATAGATGTTGATGTTATTACTAGTAATTGACATTTAAATTTAACGTTTAGGGTCATGAAATCTTGTAATTGTCTATCGATTCATTGATTGCAAATAGCGTAACTTATATAGAAAAATTCCCTAAAGAAAGGGCACTTGTTGTTTGCAAATAACCGACATGTAAAAATATAAATTAAATGTATTTTCTATTTAACTATTGTCAAACCTTCTTTAGAAAGATAACATTATCTTTATTTAAATGACAATGTTATCTTTGGAACCAAAGTTATGTCCAAAATATAAGGTATCACGTTACAAATCAAAGAAGTATAATAGAAGCATTGAGGATGGGGCTCGGACTAAAATATTGTGATATATTTTCATAATACAAAGGTTTAAACGTATGTCTGTGAATGCATGAGATACCAAAAACTATATGTCTATTAATGCATGATATTTTTCCATAATGCAAAGGTTCAAACATATGTCTATTAATACATGAGATACCAAAAAACTTAGTGTGACACACAAAATGAAGAATTTTTATGATAAGTTTTGTTATCTAAGTGATTCTTCTCAATGGATTACAAGCTCAATACCCATGCAACAGTATAGTATATTTAAATAGCAAATTAAATTTAAATTATAATTATATAATATGAAAATGATAATTACAAGGACTACACTAAAAATTACAAAAAAAAATCTAATTCTCAATTTCTTGAATGAATTAAAAATAAAAAATAAAATAACTTAAATCATGTCAAGAGACATTTCCAAATGCATCCTTGAATCTAATTCCATATACTTGAGCTTTGTTTCACG
Organism: Sindora glabra; assembly: GCA_020226215.1. NCBI lineage: Eukaryota > Viridiplantae > Streptophyta > Magnoliopsida > Fabales > Fabaceae > Sindora > Sindora glabra. Next base: position 99,132,482 of record CM035226.1, read on the forward strand.
CAATTAGCTGATAACTGATAAGCTAACTAAAGTATTTTGTAAAATTAATAATTGAAATAGCTAAAATTATAAAATGATATAAAAAGATATATTAATAGAAATATATATATAATTAAAATAATTTATATTTATCTAAAAATTAAATTATATTAATGTAATTAAAAAGTTTAAAATAAAAGTATAATTTCTAATATTTAATTAATTATATTTTATAAACTTATATATTTATTTACTTATATAATTTTTATTTTATTATTTATTATAAAATTATAATTACTTAAAATATAATTAAATATATTTTTTAAAAATTACTTAAATTTATATTACAAAAGATATGAATTGTAAATTAATAAAAAAGAATAAAGATAAATTTGAAAATAATTTAAAAAAATAGTAGCTTATAAGATATAAGTTACTCTAAGTAGTTTATTAAATTAGAACTTATAATAACTTATAAGTTAGTGTAAGAAATACCTCTAGAGGTTAACTTATTAAATTAGCATCTAAAGGTATTTCTTACACTAACTTATAACTTATTGATCAAGTCAATAAATTATAAACTAACCTATTTATTACTGAAACGGAACCCGTGGGTTGACCTTTCATACCATTTGAGTAAACTGAACACAGAAACAACAGAAATTGTATAAATTATGCCATTTAATATTATTTTATTCAAAATGCCATTGTTCGAAAATCAGGACTTTCAATTGGATATTTCTTGCAATACATTTATCTGATTTCACGATCAACCAACCTTTATTGAGCAATGTACCGTGTTAATGGCTTTTTTATTTTTTTTAACAAAAGTACAAATTCCAGTTTCTAAGTAGCCAACAAATCATTGACAGATTACCACACTATATAAACATGGATATTACCAAAAAAAATCCATACATTAACAGGTATTCGATTATCTAGATCTTTTTCTCTAATAACAACAAATACGTTGATTCTAGCCTTCTTTGGTTTCTCTAATAACAACAAATATGTTGATTCTAGCCTTCTTTGGTTTAGATAGCAGATCATGACATTTTTCACCACTCAAAGCAAGTGAACATGCAACTACATAAGTAACAAATAAAATTACTTGAATTATCTAAAAAAATATCGCCATAAGAAAACATAATACAATAGAGTCAATAACAATATAACGATGTACCAAGCTTCATTCGAGGGACTTGACTTTTGTCTCTTCTGAAACAATGTTAGCTTTCTAATAGATCCGGCATGCTTACTATCTAGTGCCAAAGATAAAAACATTATCTACGCTGGGACATTATATTACAAGCATATGTTTCATTGTAAAAGGATGGAAAATAATAACAGTTTCTGAGTGAATGAATTAGGATTCATATTAGTTGATCTTAATAAAGAGGATTTTAAGAGAAATATATTCATAATAATATGTTAAGCAAAATAAGATTTGTATGCAATTGACCTAGTTGATAAGAAGTAGTTTATAATTCTTCGAAGGAAAAGACTTACTGTTGATTGTGGGGATAAGGAAGACACAATCATTGACATTAAAAGTACACTTTCTTTCTTATGGAAACTACTTTTGATTAATCAAGAGGGCAATTTAGAATAATTTTATATGTGAAAAGGTCATTGTAAGGGATATAGGTTAACAATCTTTCCAAAGAAAATTTTTAATACAATTTAAAGGTATTAATATTGTCACTTTTAAAGTTATCCTTACATATATAATTACTTTCTTATTAGTTTCTCTTCCCTTAATTTCTCAATTTTATTGCCTACTATTTTAATACAAGTTCTATTAAGAGATAATCATTATAAAGGGACAAGGTCTGAATATACTCCTTAAGGATAATATTAAGATAATTTGAAGGTAATTATCCTTTCATTATTAAACTTTGGTTGTTGCAATTATCAAATTGTCATGTGTTTATGCATTTTTTTCGTTGGAGTGGGTTTCAACATGGTTTGCTTGTATACCAACATTTAGTAGTGCAATTTTTCTTTCTTCACCATACAAGGTATTATATAATTTATTAAGTCCAATATTCTTATTGTATGGAATGCTAAAATTAGGATTGTTTAGTGTAATGAAAAATATGACTTCTATTTTAATTGAGCTATTTTTCACTGCATTGATGAAATTGGGATTGTATAATGTAACGCAAAATGTTGATTTTTATTTCATTTGGGTGTTCTGAATATATTTGCAATTATGAATAGTGTAGAAAACATTGTTTTCTATTTCATTTGAGATGTTTTATATATATTTGAAATTAAAAATAGTGTAATAAAAAGCGTACTTGAGAAAATGTACAGAGTAGAGAGGGTTTATAAAGGGAAACAGAAATAGAAAGGGGGGTACAGGGAAAGAGGGGTTTTACAAGGGGCAAATTATTTAACTAAACCAAATGAAGTGGTGTATAAAACATTATGCATCAACTTTTTAAAAACAACGACAACTACTATTGTGTTTTAACGATGAATTTTTTTTTATAGAAATCGATATCTTTTTCACATCAACTTCCTATCATTTTGCATTAAATTTCTTATGAAGAAAACGACATTGGATTTTTTATATAAAAACTAATATTATTTTACTTTTTTACGTTGATTATATAATTGATTTTAGAGCTAATATATAACAGTGTCCTATTAGACGTGGGTTGAAAATAAAGTAATTTTTTATAAATACCCACGTCTATTTGTATTTCCACACGAATATTGTGCCTTTTACTCAACGTAAGTAGATAATCCGAATGTGTCGTCATGCAATTGAATATATAATGAAATGTTTCTCATGTCAAAAAAATGACCAAATCGCCGAAATTCGGTTAGTCCAGTTTAATTAGTACAAAATCATTTAAACCTCTGATGGCCTAATCTCAAGCTGGACGATCCTAGACGGTCCACCCTATCATAATACACTCATTCGTGCACATTAATTTTTTTTTGAAGTTACGCTTATACGAAAATTACACTCTAGCCCAAGATAATGTTCTTTTTCTAATCATAGATGAATCTTGACATCTTAATTAACATCTGTTAAATAAAATAAGTATGTAGATTTAGCGTTCTAATGAATAATGTCAAGCTATATCTTTAATGACTTTCTAGAGACAAATTTTAAGTTTTCATTTGTATCATTAGAAAAATTTTGTTCCTATTTATTTGTCATTTTAAAAAATTAAAATTATATTTATTATGTTTTAAAATATTACTCAGTGTTATTTAAATAAGTATTTAATAACTTTACTTATCAGTTAATTTTTAATAAATGATATATTAATAAATTAACACTCATCATTCTTAAAATTAAAATTATTTATTATCTTTCTTAAATATTTAGTGATGCTTAAAAAAAAATAAAAGAAAAGAGTACTTAAATAACGTTAAATGCTTTAAAAAAGACAAAGCCATAGCAATTATGGTTAAATTTATGACTAAAAATATATTCTGCCTTCATAATTAGGATATTACATTACACCCTCACACTTTTTTCGTTTTTTTTTTTTTTTGTATGAAACTTCATTAGGATGAGAATGAAAGTAATAAATAGTAAATTCTTCTCAACAATAATATTTTTACGGATCAAATTTAAAATTCTTTGAAGTTGAAACATTTTAAGATTCAATTTACTAACACTCAATCAACCGATTATTAATCAATGTACTCTCACTTTACCTTTAACTAAAGTCGTTTTTAATGGAATTATTACCCAAAAAAGATGTTTAATGGAACATAGTATAAACTTTCGGTATAAATCGGAATTGAATGGCATATTCAAATCCCAAGAAAATCAAATTGTGAAGACATTTTAGATAAAAGGATAAAATAACTATTCGCCCTTCCTTTTTAGTGTCATTTTTAAAAAAATATTTTTATTTATTTATCATATAGGAAATAAAAAATTTATCTCCATAATTTAAATAAACACTCAACAATTTTATTTATTAGTTAACATTTTATAAACGATATATTAATAAATTATTACTCATCATTTCTAAAATTAAAATTATTTATTATATTCCTTAATCCTTATACATTAACCTAAAATGACACTAAAAGAGAATAAAGGGAGCACTATTTTGATTTTTCTCAGAAAGTATGATTGAAATGTTAGAAATAAGAGATAATTTAAAAGGATGAGATTGTTTCAATTCATCAATCCCTTTTTATTATCACACATGTTCCATTTTTTTAAGTATTATTTAAAGTTAATGTATAATGATTAAGAAAAATAATAAATAATCTTGATTTTAAGAGAAATAAGTTTTTATTTACTAATATGCTCTTTATTAAAAGTCAACATGTAAGTAAAATTGTTGAACACTTATTTAGATAAGAAGGAGTAATATTTAAAAAAATAATAAACACAATTTTGGTTTTCCTAAAATAACCTATAAATATGAATAATTTTTTTAAAAAATGACATTGGGAATAATTATATACATAATTATCATAATTATAATTTCCAATGCAAATTATCATAATTAAATACATAAATCTGCAATAATCATAATATTATTATGCTTGGAGATAATTTGATTATCTAAAGTTGAAATTTATTTTATGTAACATTAAATTTAATCTTTTTAATTTTTAGAAACTACATTTGCATTTTAATTCTAATAATTATACATAAATTTTATTATGAGATTTCTTTGGTTTATCTATCCTTTTTTATTATCATAACTACATATGTGTAAATCTCTGCTAATCATATAAAGTAATCACATAATTATAATTTTTCACATAAATTATTATAATTACACATATAAATATGCACTAATCATAATATTATTATACTTGGAGACAATTTAATTATCCAATCATGAGATTTATTTATGAAGCATTAAATTTAATATTTGCAACATTATTCATTCCATTCGCACTAATCACATATGATTTTTTTTTCTTTCCACGAATGATTGATGAATATAAAATTAAGTGCTTGAATCCATTTTTATTGGACAAAAAAATCATTTTTTATAAATTAACACTTAAATCTGCACTAACTATAATTATAATATCATTATATTTGGTTTTAATTTGATTATTCAATCATGAAATTTATTTATATAGAAGTTAAGTTTATTTTTTTATATTTTATAAGCATCATTTGTATTTAAATTGTAATAATAATATAATTATACATAAAGGTTGTTATCATTAAGGCATACAATTGCTTTAATTTTTTTTATCCTCTTTCATTATCATAATCATGCACAAAAATATGCATTAATCATAATATCATAACTTAAGTATCCAAATATGAAATTTATTTACGTAATATTAAGTTTAATATTTTAATATTATTCTTTGTGCTAATCATATAGGGTTTCTTTCTTTCCACAAATGACTGCTCAATATAAAATTAGGTGTTTGAATTCATTTTTGTGGGGCAAAAAAATCTTTATTTATAAGGTTACGCTTCAATATACTTTCTAAATATTAAAGAATCACTACGTGTTTTTATATTTTTATTAAAAGCTTAACTTTCTCACACACTCAAAATGTTTTGAATTTTTTATCAACTTTAACGATGAAATTGTGTTTTTTTATATTTATTGAATGCAAAATTTATACAAATTTATAATTGTTAAAACTTTAATTGTGTGTTTAACAATATAATAGTACATAAATTTTAATTTTAATGAAACATATAATTAAAGTAATGGATACCTTTAATTTAAATGATTCTTTTCTAAGTCTATAGTTAAAAATTATCAAGCCGAAGACTAAATAATGGCATTTTTTATCCATAAGTATTTTTATTCTATGTAGGAAAATGAAGGTACCAGAGCCTGACACATCAACAAATTCCCTTAACAGGCCAAACAAGAATTAATCACCTAATCTTAAGTTATATACTTAAATAAGGTTAAATGCTTGATAACTTGGGATTAAAAAAAAACCACAGTAATTATGGTTAAATTTATCTCTAAAAGAATATTCTGCCTTAATAATTAGGATATTCCATTGCACACTTACTTTACTTTTTGATTAAAGTTGTTTTTAATGGAATTATTACCCAAAAAGAGTTGTTTGATGGAATAGAGTATAATCTCTCGGTATGAACAGGAGTTGAACGGCATATTCACATAATTTTTTTTGGTAATAAATAAGTGCAATATATGAAAGAAAATTATAAATTGAATATGATTAAATTAATTTCTTTATAATCATGATTAATTCACTAAATATATACATATAAAACTCAAAAACAAAAAAATAATTTTAAAATGTAAACGACGGTAAAATCATTAAAAAAATATTACATATTAAACTGAAGTATCTTGACAAATCAATTTAATTATGAAAGAATTTATAGTATATCAATATATCATTAAATGCAATCATATATTAAATTGATACTCTCTTCGTTTCTTTTTATTTGTTGTATTTTGAAAAAAAAATTATTTCTTTTTATTTATCACTTTAAAATAAAATATTAAATATTTTTTAAATTTATCTTTTTTTATTAATAAATATTTTATTATTCTATATTATTAATTAACTTACATTTATTTTTTTATATTTTTTCTTTATTTTCAACTATCTTACAAATTACATATAAAAGGTAATCTTATAAAACTTAATAAAAATAATTTTTTTTAATATGTGTGAAATTAATTAATGATAATAGATAAATAAAAATAAAATAAATATTTTTTTAAAATATATTACACAATAATATATTAGTAATCAAATTTAACAATGTATTAATACATCACTACCTAAACAATCAACCATTGATATTTCTTTAAATTATATATTTGGAGACAAAGAAAACGTAGGAAAGTGGGTCGGCTCAATCAGCATCTTACAATGACGAAACAAAAAAGCATCTCGCCACTCCTCGTGTCATGGTTGGCATTTTCATTCCCTTTATAATATTAGTAACCTAAGTCGGTGGCCATCCCATCCCTAGATGATCATTTTGATGCCAAGTAATTGATTGATCTACAGACTTTCGCCGCCCATTTTGCCGTTTCCATCGATGGTCGTTGGGAGACTAACAAAACGGGGGATTTCAATTTCGTCGTGAGCACTCCACCCCAATAAGTAGGGGAGGACACAGGCATTTTTGCATAAATATATCATGCCTAATTCATTATTTTTTGGCGGTTAAGACTTGATGCAGACCAAGACTTCAGCCTAACTTTATTCGTTATATTATGAATTTAGATTAGATTTATTATTAGAGCAAAATAATTTTATATTATTATTTTTTATATATTATCATATTAAAATATTTTATTATTAATAAAAATTATTGTATTTTTAATAACTTGTTTGCTCCTTTGTTGATAGTATAAAATCTTTATACTAATCGTACATCAAATTTAAAATTTTACTTTGTTTAGGTTTAATTATTAAAATTTGGGGTAATAGGTTGCAAATAAGACTCTTAATAAAAAAAGTAACAATAAATTTATTGAATAATAGTGAATTAAAAAAATAATCCTTAATTTCATTAAAAAAAATAAAGAGTACAAGATTACCACAATATATTAAGGCTAAAATTTTAATTTATACTTTTAAATGAATATAAAAATAAATATAATTTGACTAGTAAGGTGAAAATCATAAATTTAAATATCCTGACTTATCAATATACCAAGAAATAAAATAATATATGTATAGCGAGAGAAGTTGATTTAACATGCCTAAATTTAAGTTAAGCTTGCTTACTAAATATGTCAACCTCTAAGTTTGATTTATTTCGTTAAATAAATCAAGCAAGCAAAACTTTGATGAATCAAATTATAGAGTGCTGAAGAATGGTTAAACATTTGAACTGAAATGTAACAAACCTTTTTTTTTTCAATTTACCATCTTCAATGGGAAGCTACTCGATATTGGTCCAAGAAAGTGCGTAACCACAAACAAACGTATGATATATATTGAGGCTTCAAAAGTCTCAAGATCCTTAAAGCATGTATCCAAAAATGTAAAAGGAAATAAAGAATAAAATGCTTTTGATGAAAAAACTTTTTGACTAAAATTCAGTTGCCACATATATTTTTATTTCGAATAGAGTGACTTCTTCATTCTATTTCTATGTCGATAGTCAGGGTCAAAACTAACGATGTTAATTAGAAGCCAATTCTTTCTCTAACCGCCCTTTTCTTGAATGAAGGGTATACGATATACGATTAGAGATTTGATGAATAGAATATCCATTATTCAATTATTAAAATATCAATATCAATTTAAAGTTCCGCCAATAAAAAAAAAAGGTATCAATTTAGAGACAATCTTTTTCGTCCTTTTGTTTGCCCTTCTTTTGTTAGGTGGACACTAAAATGCCAAGTGTTTTTTATTTTGGTGAATAATTTTAAATAATCACTTGAAAATTAGGATATTAACAATAATTCAAATACCTACTCATCGTTTAAAAAAAATATTTAGAATTAGCATGCTCTCATTAAACCACCCTTTTATTGATAAAATGCCATATGCTTTACACTTTAATATACGCATTGACAACAATGTGACTCTATCAATTTTCCATGATTATACTTAACATCATTTTTACAAATATGCTGCCAAAGTCTCCCTAATTTTCGTTGATTCTTGGGGACAAAAGTTCCGCATTAATAATGAGAAATGCGTTATGTAAATGTGTAAAATAAGATAATGTAATTTTTTAATTTTACACATTAAAAATATTTGGACTTAAATTTGATCAATTTCCAATAATAAATTATTTAAATTTGATTTATTACTGATAATAAATTATTTTACACTATTACCTCACTCATTTATCATTTTATCAATTAAAAATTATTAAAACTCTTTTACTTCTTGTAAAAATTCTTAATTGTTATTATTTTTTAATTTCATGTCATCTTTTTATATATTAATAATGTAAATAATTTTATACTAATAAAAAATTAAACTTAAATGTAGAATATTAGTGAATTTAAATTTAAGAGGATAAAATATTGTATTTTGAAGTGTATTAATTTATCTCATATGTGTTATATACCCACATGCAAACACAGCTTCCTCTAAAACACAAAATATACTTTAAAGAATAAAGTGAATGATCATAATTGTTGATGAAAAAATCAAACGATGAGATAATTATAAATTAAAAAATTACTTTTTTTAGTGGCTTATTATTTACCTAATTCTCGACCTTTGATTTTTTTATCAATAATTATGATTATTTACTTTATTTTCTAAAGTGTATTATATACTTTACACTTTAGAGAAGACAAATCCCTCACACGCATATATGTATCTTGAATGATTAATTAACACTTAAGATTCTAGCGATAAAAAATTTCCCTATTGTCCCATGATAAAATCATGAAAATCAATTAAATGTTATGAAAATTTAAAGAAGATGGCATTGATTTAGAAGCATATTCACTAAGTTAAATTATGGGAGGTAATAAATCATAAAACATAAAAATTAGTATGGTTCAGCTTTTAACTCAATCCATGGGCGAAAATAGCAATCAAATTTATTAAATCAAAAGAGAATACAAATTATAGTATAATCACTTAAACCCACATCCCAAATACACTCAAAATATCTTATAATGTATAATTTTTTTACTTTCATCAGTCTAATTAAAAAAGTAAAAATGTAATTATGGGATCTCTTAATCTCTTTGCAACCAAACCTTGTGCACACAAATATTTATATGCCAAAAGACCCCTTTTACAAAGGAAACATAATAATTCAAATCGAGATATAATTACTAACTAAATCAATTAGAATTATTCAAAATAGGAACAATCACCAATTGAATCAATTAGTATTTAGGTCAAAATCCTAAATAAGAAAATAATTCACAATAAGGAAAAATTGTAATTGACAATAATTAGAATTTTGAGTCCAAAAAAAAAACCTAACAATTTCTAGCTTAATCAAATTCTTTCATTATCAATCTTTAAACTCTAAATTAAGTAATTTCACCTATGTTGAAATTTATCAAGCCTTTGATAAGTTAGGAATATCTTCTCCACAATCTATAATGGTTTTCCAAAACTTCATCTCAAATAGAGTACTAGCACTCCAAGTGCATAAGAAAAATGAAAAAAGAAGTATTTTATATAACAAGATCTTTAGCATTATTATAAATTACTAAAGAATCACCATTTATGAATTCTTTTTTCTCATTTTTCTTTTTCAAATTCCATTATTAAGGTCTAATGGGTCCTTTCTTATGGCAATAACTACAAGACTTGTCATTGCTAAAGGATTTAAATCCACCAATATACTTATTACCAACTATTAAAATAAAACTTTGCTCATTGTGACTAAAAGCATCTTGCTCATTATCCATTTGTTCTTCACTAATCAAAGATGCCTTCACATTTTCAATATTGATTTTATCACAACTATAGTATAAAATAATTTCCCTAAAAGTTCTATATAAATGTGACAAAGAAATTAGAAGCAAGATGGCTTATTCCTCACTAGAAATTTTCATATTCAATTTGGACAAATTTGTGACAAGAAAATTGAATTTATTAATGTGTGCCTTGGTAGACTTACCTTCTATCATAACGAAATGTATATAATCAATGCTTTAATATTGCTTGATTAGTTGCAAATTTCATCATGTATAGATCCTCTAATTTTAGTCATAATCTATTAGTTATCTTTTCCTCCAACATATCTTGAAGCATTTCATTCATCAACCTTAACTAAATAAAAGAAAGAGCTTTTTCATCCAGGTTATTACAATTATCATTAGACATAGTTGCAAACTTCTCCTTGCTAAGTAGTGTGTTCTTCGTTCCACTTTATGTCAATATGACAAGCATTCAAACTTGCAAAAGATTGAAACTCATATTTCCATCAAAACTTTTTATATTTGAATTTTGTTATTGACATCTTTGAGCTATCGAGAATTTGGCTCTAATACCATTATTATGAAAATTCAAAAAAGATGGCGGTGACTCAAAAGCATGTTCACAAAGCTAAAATATGAGAAGGAATAAATGACAAGACACAAAAATTAACTTAGTTAAGCTTTTAACTTACAAAAATGACATATGTAATGAAAATGGAATTTGAAATTAAGGTTCAAATATTTTATATTTATTAAATTAAACTTTATAAATTTTCCCTATCATCCTATATTCAATGACAGTCATTGATTTGTATATGAAACCTAATTTTGAATTTCATTTTTGTTGCATATAGCATTACTGTTTAGCTTAAATGACAAGCAAAGATATAAAAGAGAAGGAGAATATAAATTGTGGTATAATAAATCACACCCACACTTTAATACACCCAAGATACCTTATTGCATATAATCTTTTCACTCCCATCAAAAGAGTAAAAAATAATTGTGGAATCTCTAAATCTCCTTACAAACAAACCTTGTACATTAGAAGTATTTATATACCAAAGGATGTTCTTCACATAAGGAAATATGATGATTCAAATCAGGATATAATCATTAATTGAATCAATTGGAATTCTCCAAAACAAGAACAATCACCAAATAAATCAACTAGTATTTAATTAAAAATTCTATATAAAAAATAATGAAAAATAATGAAAAAATAGTGATCAGTAGTAATCAAAATTTGGGTTAAAAAACCTAACATAAAATTAAAGGTTTAAAAATGAATTTTATTTCCAATTAGGCTTTTCTTTTTCTTTTTCCCTTCATAGAGAATTAGACTATATTAATTTCTTAAACTTTAAAGGCTGGATTTAGATCTTGTAAATTATACTAAATTTAGAAATTAACACCCATTTATTTAATTAACATTTTATTAATTTATATTTTTTATGAAATTTTTAAACACAGATTATATTATTATTTTATGTTGGTATACTAGACCATTTTTTCATATGATTTTTACATTATATAATTAATAGAATTTGAGTTAATTATATAGAAGTGTAACTAAATACTTAAAAATGATTTACAAATTATGTGCGAAAAAAATTATAGCTAAAGTTCTTAGGTGAAATATTCATAAAAATCCATTGAATTTAATGGAGAGAATGATTAAATAAACGATGCATATTAATTCCAACATTTCATTTCGAAGGGGAATAAAATCTAATCTCCGAAGGAATTTTTTTTGCATTTTTTTGGTAGTTTTTTTATATAAAATAGTGAGGGGAAAGATCAACTTATGAATTTTTATAAATTAATCAAGTCTTTCACTGTTACCCCTAAAGATTAGCTATCAATCAATCAATCAAAATCTATATACTAAAATTATTCCACTTGCAAGCATCTTGTCAAGTGTTATTTTACGGGAAATTTTTTTTTTTTTATATGCAAAGCTCACTTATACAGAGGATTAAACTTCTCAAAATACAATATATAACGTTGAGAATAAAATATGATATCATAAATTTTAATAAAAATTAAGAAAGTAAATATTTATAATTTTAAATTTATTTTAAAATTTATTATTATTTATCAAAATCTTTGAATTTTTTATCAAGGATTTTAGTATTATATTTTACTCTTTAAAATACATCCTGAATTTTAAAGGAGTTTAATCCTTGAACAGATGTCATTTTATGATGAGAGTTTTTTCCCACTTAAAATAAAAGCAACAGTAATCAACTTCTGATTGAAAAAAAAATGCATATTTCTACAGCTACTCAACGTTGCATGTTACCCGGCTAAATTTCTGTGATAATTTTATTTATAGTCAAAATTATTATTCTAACTTTATTTTTCACCTACTTTGTCATTTTAAGTACAGATTTTAATGACGACCATATTTTTTATGTTGAGATTTTATTTAACAATATTATTATAGGTTTATTATTAATATATAAAAAAAAAATTTATACTAAATAATTAAATTTTGAATATATACTTTTGTAAAAATATAATTTTTATGCAACTTACAAAAGTGTATCTACTACAATATCATTCGAAAACAATCTCCTAAAATAATCTACATACATAACAGGCGTATGGTTTAAATTTCATTCATTAATGATATAAAATACTTAATATTATCGGCAAATAAGAAAAAATATACCATTAAAAAATAAGTAAATTTTTTTACTAAAATAAAAAAATTAATATTTTAATTAATATAACAATATATGAATAAATAATAATATAAAAATAATTTATATCAATAAGAAATTAAATTTAACTCCATAAACTTATAAATTTTTTATATGCCGTCATCGTTATCCTAATATAGTTTCCGGAAATATAATCTCATTATTCTTCCACACGTGGGGCTTAAATTTAAACTTATTAAATAAATTAGTTATTATATTTTCTAAAACAGCTGGTTATTAATATAAACTTTTTTTAAGATTCTTCCGAATACTTCTTTTTTTTTTTAGAATTATCAACTGGGATAATTATTTCAAAATTAAAATATTAACATATATCTTCTCTCTCAATACATATTATTTTTGGAATTCAAATCTCCATCTATTTATAGGTAAAATTCATTTAATGTTAGCATATTATTTATTGAATTAACATTTTTTATTAAAATAAAGAAAAAAACAGTACCATTAATAGAGATAAAATTTTATTGATACTTTAGTAACATAAAATATTATATTAAAAAATTTCCTTTGCGACATGTTTAGAATTTAAATCTAAAATCACACACATATATAAGTATTATTTAATGAATTATTATTTTTATTATTAAAAAATATTAAACTTTCAATTTCATTATTATCATCATCATCATCCATACAAGTTAGGTTTAGGGTAATTTTCAATTTTTTTAAAATTTCACAAGAATTTTCAAGTAGTCTTCCATTGTCCATTGCTATAGAGAAGGTACATGACCTATAGACAAGCTTAGCGACGGAGAGGGGTCCTTCAGCCTGTCTAACACCACAGGTGGGATTGCCTACATTATAATTTAAGGCGATAGTGGGGCTGGTTTTTGCGCACTTGAAATCCTGCACGTGAAGAAATTTTTATGCTTATTTAGATTGTGATGATTCATCTTTTAACATAATAAATAAGATAATTTAAGAAAAACCTTCATTATTTGGTGCAATTAATAAATTTTTTTTGACTATTTATACATAAATTTTATATATTATATTGCGTTTGACATGATAAAATAAAGTATGAAATGAAATAAAATACTTATTTAATAAGTACTAAAAAATGGAAATCTCATTCTAAGAAAAGAGTGTTTCTTTAAATGATGATATCTCCTTTTGATAATAAAAGTTATTGAATGAATTATTTTATCATTTATAAAATGATCGATCATTTCACATTCATATTCTTTATATTACATTTTTCATATATTTTAGCATTATCATTATATTAATAAATAAATAAAAATATTAGTACTTCAATTTTTACTATATAAATATTTGAGTAATTATAGTTTTTTAATAGAATTTAAAATAAGAAGTTTTTATATTATTTACAAAAATTATTTAATATGAAATAAAATAAATATTTTATTTTTAAAAAAATTATTAATTATGATTTTGAATATGCAATCTAAAAATATGATAATTTTTATTATTTGTCATATAAATGTTTTTATTATATAGAACTCTTTGATAAAAGATTCAAACATCATCATAAGTGAAATATGGTAGATAAGTGAGAAAGAAATTATTTGGTAAATAATTGAAGGCCATTACCCTTTTTTAATTGTTTCTGGATAGATATATTATTATCTTTTCTTATAGGGGTATCATCGTTATTGGTAATCTTTTTTTATTTCATTCTTATAATATTTTACATATCTAATATAAAAATAAAATAAAATATTATTCCATACATGATTATACTTTAAATAATTATGAAATAATCATCTTACTTTTATTGTTATTCGATTTCATTTTATCGTATTAAATGCAGCAGGTGCAAGTTGACAAAGACAGCGGCACCCACTATCTCCTACAAGTACCAAGAAGAAAAATATTAATTTTATAAAATTTTAATAGGATTTGAAATAATAATAGAGTTTTGAACCCACTAAATTTTATGGTTTTACTCTATTGACCCGTAATGGCAACAAATTATTAAGATATCATTATAATAACACAATAAACACCGACTTAATCGGAATGAGATTATAATTGTTTTTCAAAATTGTTCATGTTTTTTCTAAGAATCCACCTCGGCTTTACTTTGAAGTATTGCTAGTAAATACTTCTCTTTGAAATCATCATTATTACATGTTTGTCCTACATGTTCGCTGCATTAACATTAGCTATTTATATATACACGATGATATGATGGCCTTTTGATATGAATAACTTCTAGTTCTAATTAAAAATTGATGTGATAAATTATCATGATGACATTTTTTAATTTATAACAATGTACCTCATCAATTAAAAAAAAATATCAACATCAAAGGTCAATCTTTAACAACTTAGAATGTTGGTTTTCTATAACCATTATCCAAAAGACATTCGAATCATTTCACTGAAAAATATAAAATGTTTACATAGTGATTTTTTTTTATAACCAACATATATTATTTTTCATATTATCAATAAATTACTCTTTTAATCTATTTTTTCATTAAGAGGACATAAGAGGACGATACACCTATCCTTACTATACATTTAAAAATACTTAAAATTTTATAATTATGAGTTTCTCATCAAATCAAAGTTATTTTCTATTAAGATGGAATGCTCATAATCAAAAGATATTCATGAGCTCATAGGAACCTTCTAATCATAAAATTTGAACTATTTTTAACTATGTAATGTTGATGATATGTATTATTCTCATATTGTACCTAGTATTGTAAGAGATAAATGGCTAATATTTACAGAATCTAGTAAAGCACTTCAATATGAAGAAAATAGATCAAATCTCTTTAATGCATAAAATTTTGCAATAATGACTTTAATCTCCTCAACATAAGAAATAAGTAGCTATGCCATAAATTACATCGATAATGTATTGTAATTTTTGTGTAGGTCATTATTTTATATAAAAGAATATATAATATATAATGATTTGTAAATTTCATCAAAATTGTAATGTTACTATACAATATTTACTAGTTAATATTGATAATATTTAGAAAATTGATGTATAATTGCTATCTATTGTTTGAAAAATGTTAGGATGTAAAAAGTTCATAATGTTATTTAAGAAAATTAGTATTCATTATTAGAAAAATATCAAAATGTAGAACTCATATTTAAAAAAATATAAATAGCATTGATTATTTATAAAAAATATCAATTTAGTTTGGAATAATTATGAAGAAAAGATGAATAGTTAGATCAAAAAATTGACATACAATTACCATATTAATTTTTTAACCAAACTAATGCTAATGGTACTGCACTAACTATCTAACTTATAATAAATGATAAGCATTTATTAAGGATGATAGCAAGTATTTATCAAGAATGACATGGTATCAAAAAATTACAAAAACTTAGGATGTCACACGTTAGTTTTTGTTTAATAACGAACATTTATTACTTTTCATTCTATTTATAAATTTTTCTTTCACTCCATTTTTTTATTTAGATGGTATAAAAGAATAGCACATCTATTCTTACTACGTATTTAGAAAAGCTTTAAATATTATGATCATGACTATCCCATCAAACCATCTTTATCTTTAATCATTAAATAAATGGTCATAAGCAAAAAAAATCTGTGATTTAATGTGATTATCATGATGATAAAATTCAGAACATTTATAAATATGTAGCACTAATGAATATGTTATTTTTATAGCTTTTTAAAAAATTTGAATAATTTTATTTTTTAAACGAAATACATTACACCCCTAAGAATTTAAAATTTTAAAGCATGTGTTACTTAGTAATTAAATCCCTTGGTAATGAAATTACTTGTTTTGTTAGGTGATGCCTCTCAAGCTGTTGGAATGGATAAATTTTAATAAAGAAATATGAATAAAATATTAGGCAAAAAAGAATTTGATGTTCTAGTAAGATTTAGGATTTGTATGAAAGAAATGAGGAAAGGTTGATAAAGCAAAAAGATTAAAGGTTATAAAAGTGAATATGTGAGTATAAAAGAGATGTAGGATATTTTTTCCAAAATGCCCCTAGTTATACCTTAACTTTTATTCCTAAATTAACTTTCCTTTTTCATTTCTATCAAAAAAACCCTAATTCCCTCTCAATCACCCTCTTCTCCTCTTCTTTTCCTTTTTTACCCCATCTTCAATCAAGTAAATTTGAAATTTGATTTCCATCAAATTCACATACCATCAAGGAGCCATCAATCATTAACTTTAGCATCCCAATCTCTTCTCCATACTAGGTGAGTTAACACTCTAATACCATTTTAATGATTTGCTTGTAAATTTCTTAGTTTCATTTTTTAAAAGAAATTAATGATGTAGTGTAGCTTTTGTATAAATCATTGTTAAAAAATGTCAGAATGTAGAAAGTTGAAAATATTATTTAAGAAAATAGTATCCAATTGTTAGAAAAATATCAAGATGTAGAAGTTATATTGAAAAAAAAAGGCAAACAATGTCAGTTATTTATTTAAAAACCAACATAATTTGGAAACATTAGATGGAGTGTTGGATGAAAAAATAAGGATACAGATACCAAGTCAACTTTTTAACCTACTAACATCCAAAGGTATGCTAATAGCTTGCTAACATGTAGTAAATATTTACCAAGGATATTAATTTATAAGGTGCAAAAGTTATATTAAAAAATTAAATAAAAATAATACGTGTAAAACATGTTGATTACTTATTAAAACACTGATGTGGCTTTGAAAAATTAAGCATCAAAAAGTTAGGTTAGAAAATTAGCATGAGTTATCATATTAGTTTTTTTTTTTTTTTACATAACCAACATCTAAAAGTATATCAATGACCATCTAACATGTAATATACTAAGCATTTATCAATAATTTGTAATAAATACTAAATATTTACTAATAATATGTATTGAAAAATTGTTAAAAATTACAACGCTTTAAGATATATCAGTAGTCAAGCTATGAAATGAAACATATCAAATACATCAGTTTAAGCTAATAATTAACATCTAAAGTTCTATATATTGCCTATAAATTTCATTTTCACTCTTCATTTGAAACATCTAAGCATGATAGGAAAACTAATGTAAAATTATAGAAAGAAGAAATAACATGACCATTTTTGCATTGGAAGGCTTAAGTTCATTGCAAAAATAGTTATAATATTTCTTTTCATTATAATTTATTATCAATTTGCAACCATTTAAACCCTCCAAAGTCATCTCTATTTTTCATTGTAAATTATAGCATTTGAATTCTATCTCAAAAGGTATATTTAAAGATATCAAGAAAATACAAAGATAAGAAAATTGATAAAAAAAATTATATTGAGAAGAAATAGCATGGCTATTTTTGCATTCGAAGGCTTGAATTCTTTATAAAAATAATTATGCTACTTTTTGTCATTACAACTTATTATCAATTTGTAACTATTTACACCTTTCAAAGTTGTTTCTATTGTTCATTGTAAATTACAACATTTAGGTTCCATCTCTAGAAGTACATTTAAAAATGTCCAAAAAATAAAAAAGTTGATAAAAAATTGTAATGAAGGGAAATAACATAACTATTCTTGCATTGGAAGAATTGAGTTCATAGAAAAAATAATTATACTGCTTTTTCTCGTTATAATTTATCATTAGTTTGTAACCATCTACACCCGTAACTCAAAACCCTTCAAAGTCATCTCTATTTTTTATTATAAATTATAACATTTAAGTCCCATATCAAAAAAACACATTTAAAGATGTCATGAAAAGTGCAAAAATAATAAAAATAATAAGAAATTATAATTAGAAGAAAAAGTATAAGCATTCTTGCATTGAAAGGATTAAGTTCATAACAGGAATAAATTATAAATTCTTGCAACCATCTGCACCCTTAACTCAAAAACCCTTCAAAATCATCTCTATTGTTTATTATAAATTATAACGTTTAAGTCCCATATCAAAAAGAACATTTAAAGATGTCATGAAAAATGCAAAAATAAGAAAATTAATAAGAAATTTTAATAAGAAGAAAAAGCATAAGCATTCTTGCATTGGAAGGATTGAGTTCACAACAAGAATGATTATGTTGCTTCTTCTTATTATAATATATCACTAATTTGCAACCATCTACACTTTTCAACTCAAAAGAAATTGTAGTGAGAAAAAATAGCATATCCATTCTTGCATTGGAAGGATTAAGTTCATAACAAGAATGGTTATGTTACTTCTTCTTACTATAATTTATCATTAGTTTATAACTATCTACACCTTTCAACTCAAAAATCGTTGAGTAATATAAAGAAATTATAAGTAGAGGATACCCACTTTTCCTTTTTATTAAAGTTCATTCATAATTTTCATAGTATATATCAATGTACTAATATTAAAATAAATAAAATAGCAAAATGCCATTTTTGTAATAAATTATTAATTTATCATTTATTTCATTTATAGTTAATTTGTTATTGTTTATAACTATTTAATTATATAAGAAAAATATCATAATACAAAAATAATTTTAATGCTATCAATTTCACTTGAGTTTCATTAGTTTATATAATAATGTAAGTGTTCTTACAAGATTTATGTTAAAATTATAAAATTATTACTTGAAATATTATCAAAAAAGTTAACCAGACAAAAGATTTTGCTTTCTTAATGAAATAAAATGTTATGATATCAATTTTTATTTAACAATCAACATGTAAAATTTTATAGTAAAGTGATGTCATTTTATTATAAATGTCAGGATTTTTTTTTAATAATTGATATAGAAACCTAAAATAGTGAAAAAGTAAGGCATGAGTTCAAAATAAAAAAAAATCATTGTGCTATTTGTAAATTTCATCCTAAAACTCTTTCAAATTTAAACTAATTCTCTCTCTAACGAAGTATGCTCACCTTCTAATCTTAAACTGAAACTTTCTTTAGATTTTCTTTTATACTCATTAATTATTTTATGAAATTGTAACTTAATATATGAGGTTAACACTTATTGGAAAAGTGCAGAATATAAATATAAGGATTTGTTTTGCTTTTTATGTTTATTCTTTCAATTTAGTTTTTGATTTCCTAATTGATCATATTTTATTATCTTTTATTTTGATGTAACTTTTACAGAATTGTACATGTAAGAAACTTAATTTTATTTATCTTCTTTGGCATTTGATATAATATCATACATGAAGTTTGGATGAATGCTCATTGCATTTATAGATATTAGATTTAAGAATACTTTTCTAAGGAGTGCTAACATATATTAAGTAACAAGCACCCATAATGAAGCACCCATCTCTAATTGAGAGAATCTTTCATCATTTTTAAACTTTTTTTATTTAAAATTATTGAAATTAAGATGGAGATGTTAGTCTAGTTAAAGTATGGGAAATACAAGGAATAGATAGAACAGGAGCATGGTAGGGGTTTAGGATCAAAGGGAATGACATATCACATCAATTATTTTTATCAATTGAAATGGTATGTAAAATATGTCATTTGTTTATAAAAAACCAATATTTAATGTTATTAAACATCTTCATGTTGTATTTCTCATAAAAAAAATAATGATGATTTTATACATATAGAAGTCGATGTTGTTTTTTTTTTAATTTTGATTATAAACTTGATGTGAAATTATTTAGCATATAACAATACTCGTATATACATTGAGTAATAATCAATGTTAAATATGTTAGACAATCGACAATAAAAGGTAATTTTGTAATACCATATTCATTTTTAAGTATATCACTAATCATTTTAATAATACTAAAATAAAAAATTTTAAATTTTGATATACTATCAATGTAAAACATTTTACATTATCGATGAACACTAAAATGGCAAATCATTAAAAAACTAATGGCAATTATGGACTTTTACCAATAGTAAGAAAGTTTTAATAGTTCTTTAATGATATGGCAACACAAGAGTAAATTATGGTATAAAATTTATTTATACTAACAATGAATTAAATTTAAATCCATAAAAAATGAATATTTTTATACATTATTTTATCTTTAAATAAATTAATATAAATTTATTTAATTTTTAATATTGTTAGCCTATTTTTATAAAGTTTCAACTAATGATTATTAGTTGATTAGATGTCTTGGTCTTATTTAACTTTGGAAGAGAGCGAGGGTGAAAGAGTTGAAAGTTTGCAAAAAGAAAGTTCTCAATCTTTTCCTTACAAGATCGGCTTTCTAATGGTAGTTAAAAAGGTATTATCCAATAATAGCACCAATAGTAGATTTCTAAAATGATCGTAGAATCATGCAAGGTAGTTACTTGCTCAATATAATGAAAGCAATTAAGCACAATTTACAAGGAATGAGGCCATTTTCTTTTTAATTATTGTAAGCATGCACTCAAGAATGTGCATGACTAAATAAAACGAGAATAACTACCCCTAGCCATTAAAACCAATAACCTCCAAAAGTATAACCTATAAATATCCTCATTGTGAAAGCTTACGGGCATATTTTAGTCAAAACTACTAGTTAAGTATACTATACGCACTCTACATCTTCTCTAGTACTCTGCTAGCAAACTTATAGCACTTTGTTATTTTTTACATTTTATTTGCAATTTTTTATCATTTAAATGTTATTCTTGAAAGTGAGTAAAGGCTCTAAGTTTCCAAATAGCACTAATTAATATACTTTTGAGAATGGTTTCTACAATTACAATAAAGATTATATCTAATTTTCCTATTTCATGTACATTTATGTATTTATTCCTTGCATTTTTGTGCATATTTGTTTGCATTTCTTGCTTAATTATCTAGATTATGTCAAAGGTCTCGGAATATTGCTGGGAAACCATAAGATTCCGTTGTGATGAAAAAGTCAAGTCCAATGTCATATTTTTCAACCATAAACAAATTAGTACTCCTAGTAGGACCCAATTAAGATATTAAGTTCTAATTAACTATTACTATTTATATAATTAAAAAGTGGTACCATTTTACCACCAATTATAAATACAAATATGACCTCTACTTCTAGGATAGCTCATTATAATCTACTATTTCTAAATAGGATTATTGAAAATATCCATGAGCCTTAGCAACAAAAGGCTGTAGTTAAAAATATGGTAAATGATGTTAATATCGCCTATAATCAAAATAATATGCCAAATGCTAGGTAAAATCAATAAAACTAAAACTAGAATAAAAATCAAAGAAATGACCACTGAAATAACAAGCAAACTACACAAAATTAAAATCATAATAACAAAAATACTCTAATAAACAATAATAAGTCAAATAATAACCAAAGGAACAATATTAGGGGACCTTTCCAAAATGCCTTATAGCAAGCTACAAATTGATGAAATCAATAAAGTTATTCCTTATAATGGTCGAAATGCTTAGGCCAAAAGGTTAAACATCTAGCCAATTGAAATGGTTAAAGAAAATAATAGTTACAGTCTAACTGGTTGTAGTCTAACCATAATAAAATAACAAATGGATGAAAGCAATCATGATATAGTTCATATGTCATAACAAATAGCCATTATATTAAGGTGAACCCTCGAAGATACGGCCATAGGTCAAGCTTGAATGAAACTATGGAAAGATTAACATAGTACCTTAATTCGCCATACGGTGATAAGTAAGATTTATAAAAGGAAAAAAATAAGAACTAAGCCCGAATCTTAATATTATATTGCTAAAAAACTTGAACATGACCACGAGAGACTCATAAAGTGAGATGGATATGTCAACAAGGCTTGATTGAATAAACACTAAAACAGAGGTGCACGAGATAAAGAACAATAACCAAACTAAAATATGCTAAACTATCAAAATGCTTAAGTGAATCAAAGCCAAAGTTAAGACTAAAATATAGTTCGTGGTCAAAAAATTGTAAACTAATTAGGCAATTAAAATACATCCTAGAATGGATGCACCAAGTTGAACTACCTAGAGGTTTCAAGATGTCAAAATTCACCATTTTCTCTAATGAAGACAATTAGTCCACTATCAAGCATATAGCACAATTCATGGATGAATATAGGGAACTAACCAGTAATAAGTTCCTTAAGCTAGACATTTCTCATTGTCTTTAACAAGGATTATGTTTTCATGTTATTTAAGCCTTCCACTTAATTCTATACACACCTGGGTCCAAATGGAGTGCATATTGCATGATTAGTTTTACCCAGAATAAATGAAAATTGGACTAGTTGACTTGATTAACATGAAAAAAAGTACTATAAAATTAGACAAAGAATACTTATATAGATTTTAGCAAGCAACAAGTCACTACTTCACTCAAATTACCAAAAATGAGATTGTGAATATAAAGATGGCAAGCTTTAACTTTGCTATT
This sequence comes from Sindora glabra, assembly GCA_020226215.1. Classification (NCBI taxonomy): domain Eukaryota; kingdom Viridiplantae; phylum Streptophyta; class Magnoliopsida; order Fabales; family Fabaceae; genus Sindora; species Sindora glabra. The sequence continues at coordinate 99,155,759 of CM035226.1, forward strand.
CATAAGAAGCTAGTTAACCAAAATATTGTTAATATAGCCTAATTAGCCAAAAAAGTTTAAGAAATAGGGTAACTATATAGCAAGAAAAGGATAAAGTTATGACAAACACACTTTAAAAAAGAGAAAATTGCTTATGTCATAGAAGATGAAGCAAATAAAAAGAGCAAGTAAGATCAATTTAATGAAACTTAAAACTGACCTTTTTTACACTTGTTCTTTGCTAAAAAATGCTAAAAAGAAAGATAAAATGGATCACATTAATAAAAAATTTTATTGCTTTGACATAAATAAGGCTAATCAAATATTTAATCTTTTGTTAAAAGATAAACGAATAAAATTATTGTAAAGTTATAGGATTTTGTTAAAAAAAAGAGATGAAAAATACAAAGTGCTACTAATATCATACTATATTCTACAATATGTGCTCGTTTCAAGGAAATAATAAAGAAAGCTATTAAGCATGGGAGATCCAAGTTTGCTAATAAGGGCAAAGAGATGTTAATAAACAAAAACCCTTCCCTAGCAGGTTTAATTATGTCAAGCTAATGAATGATTGCTACATGTTTGACATAGAGACTAATGTGGTAGCCTATTATGAATATAGTAATCTACTGGATGCATTATACTTCCCTAAAACATACCTCAATGAAAGAAAGTCAAATGCTAACTTTATTAAAAGGATGAAAGGTGAATTCTAAAGATATGCTTTAGATGTTATAAAAAAAAATACTACAAACAATTAAGCATGGTATTGTATGGTAAATGCTTAAAAGACCAAAATGATCCTAAAGTTTCAAAGTTAGCTAATGACTAAGAAAAGGTCATGGAAAAGTTTAAAGAGTTTAAGAAAAGGAAAAAAAGAATTTTATTTTCAATAGTTTAGATAATAATTAATTTAGAAAGGTGATTGAGATCCATACTAGAATTAAAAAATCAAGAGGTGACTATCGTGACGGATAATGAATAAGAAATGAACCAAATCCTAACAGGGAAAGGCTAATATGGAAATCAAGATTTATGGAAAGTAGAAATAAATGGTATAATCCTTAATATAAAAAATCTTTACTAACAAAGATATAAAAAAGATGAATGCAAAAGCATACCACTTATAAAAGAATAGAGAAAGACAACCTCTCACCCAAGATGACACCTGACCTAGGAGAATTAAGTCGCGCTAAAAAAAAGGATCGAGAAAGCATCTTCCATTAATTGAAAACCCAAGGCCAAAAAATGGACTTGATGCTAACATGATCATAATCTTACTGGTATTATTTATAGTTATCGAAAGGGATGATGCCAAAAAAGACTTTAATGATGACTCATTAGCAACAGTGGTCAAGTTTAATGAAGAAGTTATTGGTGAAATTGAAAGGCCAAGTGAACAAATAAAAAATCATTTAAGGCATTTGTATATGAAGTCTTATATGAATGGTCGATCATTAAACAAGGTTTTGGTTGACGATGGAGTTATTGTAAACTTAATATGAAAATTAACCTTTGTTCAACTTAGAAAACATTAACAAAATATCATATTCTAAAAGGATAGATCTAGTTAGCTTAAAAGTTGGCTCAATAATAAGACTCACATTATTTATAGTGGTACCTTTGAAGGTTAGCTATAATTTGTTATTAAGCAAAGATTAAATAAATGCTATCAGAGTACTACCTCCAATATTTACTAAAGAATGTTTGTATGAAAGAAAGATAGAATAATTGAATGCGTAAAGGCTAATGATAGTTCGTACTTTACAATCCCAATGCCACACCTCTATATATCAAGGATTGTATTAACTTTACATCTATCAAGATGTGCATCCTCGACACTTCTAGTTTCAAATATTCATATAGATTGAACTATTAGTATTAACTTGTGACCCTAATGAATGAATACCAAAAATAACTTGCTTAGTTGTCAGCCTATGTTATTGAATAAATCTAGCCAAAAATCCTTGATTACATATATGATGATAGCCTTATAGGATTTCATGAGTTGTTAATTAAAGATGACACTAAGAAAATAAAAGTCCAAGATTCATTATAAGAAGTTAATTTCTAAATAAAAGATGATAAAAGATCAACTTTTATTAGTACAACCTTACTAGAAAATATTAAAAAAAATTGTTAACATGCTTAAATAGTACAAGATTGCATTCTTTGGAACTATGAGGAAAAGTCAAGTTTAAGTAAAGACTTGATAGAATATAGGTTGACAATCAAGGAAGGATTTCAACTGTACAAATAGTTATCCTAAAGTTTTATACTAAAAGTTGTACTAAAGATCAAAGAAAAAAATAGAAATGCTATTGAAGGCCAAGTTCAATTTTAAATATAATACTTGCCATGAAGAAGAATGATAAGTTAAAGGTATGCATCAATTTCAAAAATTTGAACAATACAACCCCAAGGATGAATACCCAATACCAATTAAGGATATGTTGATTGATTTAGCTTTAGGCCATGTGATAGTGAGCCTAGTAATGGTGTTAGATATAACCAAGTATACATAATTGAAGAAGATACAACCAAAACAACCTTCAATATCCTAAACCAATTGTAACCTTTCAATGAGTAGTAATGCTTTTAAGCTAAAGAATGATAAAGTTATATATTAATGAGTCATGAATGTTATCTTTTATAACATGATTAGGTAGTCAATGGAAGTATATATTGATAATGGAGTAATGAAAGCTAATTTCTATGAAGAATATTTGAAAATTTTAAAACAAGCTTTTGACTAAATACATTAAAATAGCATGAAGATGGATTCTTTAAAGTGTGCATTCGATAAGATTTTTAGTTTGTCAAAAAAGGATTAAAGTGGATAAGAATAAAACTAAAGCTATAATAAAAACTTCAATAACAACCAGTAAAAAGAATGACAATGCTTCTTTAGCAAGGTTAACTTCCCAAGGAGGTTCATTTGAAACCTATCTAGTTAAACTAAAGTATTTTCACCTTTGCTAAAATTAAAAGATAACAAAAAATTCATTTGGCAGAGTGAGCACTAAGCAACACTTAAAGATATAAAAAGGTACTTGACTAATCCATTAGTAATGTCCTTCCTAATTCCAAGCCAACCTTTCATTTATATGTTTTGCTTCTGTTGATATAGTTGATGTTTTCTTGCCTAGGAAGGTGATGAAAAGAAAGAAAAAGTAATTTATTATTTTTCTAAGATGTTAAATATAATTGAACAAAAATATTTAGTAATTAAAAAATTATGTCTTCCTTTTTATTTTTGTTGTACCAAGTTAAGATATTATTTATTGTTGAGGACTATTTTAATATTAGTTAAAACTAATATCTTATAATATATGTTATCATGGCCTTTAATACATGGCCAAGTTAAAAAATTGGCTTTAAGTTTAACAAAATTTGCATTGTAATATTGCCCATTGAAAGTTGTAAAAGGCTTAGTTATTATTGATTTTGTAGTTCAACATTATGAACGGACAGTTCATTTTATTAATATAAAATATTAGAAATTGTATTTCAACAGTTGATGTCATAAAAATAGTGTTAATGTTAGTTTATTAATCATTATACTACAAAACAAGTCAACATATTTCTTATTCACAGTAAATGTTCAATGTTTAAATAATAAGGATGAATATGAGGCATTAATTATCAAGATAGAAATATTATTAGAACAAAGAGCACATAATGTTGAAATTTATGGCAATTCTTAATTGTTAAATAGATTTCACAAAAATATGTGTATGTGTCATAGTATGGGAAAATACTTAGCCATTTTGGCTAGATTGTTATGTGAATTTAATGATATAATTATCAAACATGTGCCTCAAGTGGAAAAATGATAAAGCTAACATTTTAGCCCATATAGCTTTAGGATATAAAATTTGCAAATCAAAATTGGTTGAATTGATAACAATTCATAGGTTTTATCTCAAGCTAATTAAATCAGAAGAAATCTTATATACAAGTGCAAGTATATTTCAGTCGATTATAAGAACTTTTGATAAAATATCTTAATAATACATATAATAATGCATGTCAAATAATTAGAATGAAAGCCTTAAAATTCATGCTTCTATATAGTGATTTATATAAGAAAGGTTTTGAAAGGTAGTTACTTAGATGCCTATGTGAAGTTAAAGTTATTTCAGCCATAATAAAAGATCATGAGGGCAAATGTTATGCCTAGATGGCTAGAATTAAAATGAAATGGATACTTATTAAGAAGGGTTTCTATTGGCTAAAAATGATTGGAGATTGTATTAACTATGCTAAAGAATAGCAATAATACCAAAAGCATAGGCTGACTTAAAGAGTACCAAGCGCTAAGTTAAAATATATTATTAAATCATGGCTATTTAGAGATTGATCTATGGACATCATTAGCAAGATCTATCCCTTATCAATCAAAGGTCATCACTTTATTTTAGTGGCTATAAACTATTTCATGAAATAAGTTGAGGTAGCAGTGTATAAGGACATAAAATAATGAGATGTTATTAACTTTATAAAAAATAAATTAGTTTATAGGTTTAGCTTACCTAAGATAATAGCTTATTGCAATACCATGTTCATAGGTCAAAAGGTAAAAAAAAAAACATATGTTGAATTTAAAGGAATTATAATACTTACACTAACTTCTTATTATATACAAGCTAATGGTCATGTCAAAGATACCAATAAACTCATTATTAACTTAATTAAGAAATATATTGGTCAATATCTTAAGAGCTAGCACCAAATGTTTGAAAATGTGCTCTGGACAATTTAGAGCTAGCTAAAACAGTTGACTAGAGTTACACTTTATAAATTGGTCCTCAGTCATAATATAGTAGGCTTAATTTGGATAAAACCCATTAAATAAACATCCATTAATTTGGATAAGACTCATAAGGTATGAATATTTTTGTCATCTATATCCATCTCATATCAAATGAAAATACATATTCCTTTATCATGGCATCATCCATTCTTTCATAATACTTGTTGACTAAAGCATAACATGTTGTTCTAGACTTTACTTAATTTATAAATATATTATTATTAACGTTAATATTGCGCAATACTTAATTATTAATGACTATAAAATTATGGATTTCATATGGTATTTGTGCCTAACTTAAGTTGACTAGGTATAAATTTTATAATAAGAAGAATCTTATAGAATTTATGACCTAACTTAATTGATTAATTATATTAAGAGGTCACTATCTCTAAAAACCTTACAAGGTTGCATTTTCCTTGTTAGAGTGCAAAGAAAAAGTTCCTTTCTTTAGAGAACATACAATATAGTTTTGATATAGGGAGTGATTCTTTTTCATTATTTTTGTATCTATGTTATTTTAGATTATTTATGAATGATCAAAGATATTTAATTGGATACACAAATTAAATCATTTAGAATCAATAAAGTAGTTTTCATTGAAGGTTAAATAATTAGCATCCATGAATTAGGTGTTCAATCTATCCCTAATTTTCTTTTCTACCAAATTTTTGTATTAATGTTCCTAATTAAATTATGCTATGGTACTTGGTATGATACATGTGATATTAAATTATACAAGTTTTTCTAATAGTGCTATCAAAACATGGTTTATAATGTATTATGATTGATTTAATAAAAAAAAATTTGGGATAAATTTTGTGTGTTTCCTTTATTGCAATTAAGTGATACATGCATATGCCATTTTTATGATTTCTGCCCAATATTGGTTTTATGCATATGCTATACTAATTATGGGATTAAACGAAGGCTTTTTTTATGCTTATAGTCAATGTTTATATGTATATGAATCCCTTTAGCCTGTTTGATAAGCATATGAGTATGAGATTTGCTTTTGTAATGTATATATGGCTTGAGCACTGGATTGGTGGTTTTAAATGTCGTAGTATACAAGTTAGAAAGGTGTACTCTAATCCAAATATGGCTCCTTTAGAATATGTAGTTGTGCAAAGTTACTGTACGTGGTATTGCTCATATTGGTCATGTGCAAGTTCATATGCATTCTTAAAGGAGTGTTAAAAAGCTAATATTTTCTAGTAGTTTATACACAAATAAGGATTCACACCGCATTATTCTTCCATATATCCTATTTTGGTGCATCAATATGCTTGATACCATTATTATATGACCAAGCTATATATATGTATCAATATTGAGTCAGTGTTTCCTATAGTTAGTTCCTAATAAACCAATATTTTTGTGATTATGGTTTATTGAAACAAATGCATTTTTTAGAAGATATGTGTACTATAAATTATGTTTCGTATATGAGTGAGCTCATTTTGCACCACTAAGCTATACTTTTTGGTAAATATATAAGGCTTCTATTTATATAGATTTTTACCTGCATTTATGGGGTCTTTATGTATATGTTTATGTGGCTTATTATTTTCTCGACTTAGTTGCAAATAAATATATCTTTTACATGTTAGTTATTGGACATAATCATGCGGATACATTTTCATCCTATACTATACTTGTGTGTATGTCTCCATTTATGTGCACATAAGAGACGACAGTTATTTACTAGAGTATATGGACAAAAAAGCAACATTTTGTTGAGATAAGAGGGAGTGGGCTTAGAGCTTTCGCTTTTAGGATAAAATAAAGCATTTTTAAAAAGACCAAAAAATATGGAAGATTTCTCTAAATATATTCCTAAACTATTTTCAATTATGGGAGACCTTAAAAAACTATTTTAAACACAAATAAAGTTGAGATTGGGTTAAGTTGGAAATGTTTTTTTTTTTTTTTTTGGGGGGGGAGGGAATTGGGTTGTTTAAAAGTAAGAACACCATAGAAATCCCAAAGCAAATCACAAGTTTATGCAAAATTTTTGAAAAATTTAAAGATGAAATTTAAATGTCTTTTGGATTAATTTTTAAATTAGGTTAGTTAAAGAATTAGATTTTTGGAATATTAGGTTAAAATCCATTAAAAATTGCTCGAAAATTGTGAGAAAATGTCCTAAGTTTATTGCAGGTCAAAAGCAAGTTGAATCATCCTAATATTAGCCTAAATGAGCAAAGGGTATGATTCACAAAGCACATATGCATTGCCCAGTTGCACCTCCTATGCATATGGCCCCTGCATCACCTTCTTGGTAACAATAAATATATCGTTGTACTCCACCTTCCAAACATTATTTTTTAGGCATTTTTCTAGATTTTTTTTAAAATTGAAATTTTTTTGTTAATTTTTTCCATTTTATTTAAGTATGTATTCAAATTTATTTTAAGCCAAATCTTTTTCGCTATGTAATTCCTATGATATAAGCTACCTTTTGTAATTTTGTAGCAATTTTTAGACATCATATATATATGATGTAATAATTTTATTAAATATTATCATGTGATATAGGAATTACTAATTGCTCATATTATCATATTAGGATTTTGTTCAAAATTTTTGGAAGTAAAATCATTTTAATGTATTTAAGGGAGAGGTTGTATTAGTAATATTAAATATCTTTTAATATTATATTATTAATATAGTTTATCGATGATAATATGACTATAGGGTTAAATATTACGTTCCTAAGATTTTTAAATACCTTTTTGGTGTCAAATTTTAAAAGTGTAATATTTAACTTTAATATTATGTTGTGAGGTCTTAAATACTCCTCAGTATTAAATCTTATAATATAATACTATATAAAATTGTATATATTATCTAATGGGGAAAATGTAATTAAAGTCATTACATGCATTAATGAAAAAAAATGCATTTTCCTCAGCTTTATTATATATGCAAATTAACCTCAATAAAATGTTAAATGGGATAAGTCATGATAAATGAACTGAATCTATAAAACTGTATTTGGCAATAATGAATGTGAATATGGCAATTTTAAAAATGGAACTTACTATTAATGTAAATTTAAGTGCAAAGCAAAAGAAAAGGCATGAAAAATAGAAGCATTTGAACTGAGTTGGTTTGATGGTTATTAAGTATACTATGGACCAAACTATAAAGCAAGACATCCTTAAGTTTATGAATGTGTAGCCTCCTTTTTTATTTCATTGTGAAAAAATTCATAAAATTTAATAAATAAAAAAAGCCACCTATTCCTCAATTTAATAGTTAAAAAACTACACTTAAAAAGAAGGTGTGGATTGAAAAAAGGCTTCCTCACCAAGTGATATTTTGAGAATTACTCTAAATCATCATGACATGAGTAGCTCATTTTAATGGGAGCTATATCTATTAAAGATTAAAGCAATCTTCCTAGATAGTGACCTATTAGAAATGAAATGACCACATAGTTTTAAAAGAAGAAAAAATACCTTAGTTGCAAAATAACAAGATTTTTCTAGACAATTCATATCTCAATTTTGATGAGATTACAATTTCTCTTAAGTTTAAGGAGAGTAATGCAAACTAGTGTATGATAATGAGTATAAGCATTTTAATAATTCTAGTTATATGCAATGAGGATATTTTTCTAATTAGTAATATTGTAGATGTATTGACTAAGGCAAAATAATTGAAATAAAAGACCTAAGAGTGCCTCTTGTATAGATATTAAAGGTTTTTATGATAGATCCTAGGGGTATTTGGCTTGTATCAATAGTTATGCCAGAAAGGGCTCAATAGTGTGCTCTCCTATATGATTTTTAATCCAAAAGAATAGTTTTTATTCGGCCTAATATCTTTCAAAGTGATAAAGAAAATAAATGATAAGGAATGTTCTATATATGTCAGTTATAAGTAGCCTAATATGTATTTAGGTCAATAATATTGAATTGTTACTGGTGTGATATCTCAATGGTATAAATGATTACATACTAACTTACAAGAGATCCAAGGGATCTTACAAGGTAGGCTACTCAAACTCTTTTGGCTGGTTGTTCAACAACAAATGTTAAGAGAAGCAAAATTATGGAAAATGTTGAGCAATCATTTACAACAACCTTCGTTATAAAAGGTAGGCATGTTGCATGATGTAAATATGCTTATAAAGTTATTTGATAAAGGTTTTTGGTTCTTAACCATTTCTATTTGTTACGATAATACTGCTACTATTATTTTCTTTTTAAGCAATAAAGATTTTGCATGTATAAAGGATTTTAGTTCGAAGTACCAGTCTATAAAAGAAAGAAGACATGCAAGCATATTACTTATTTTTTTCACAAATTGTATATTCATAAACCTACTAACCAAAGGTTTAAGAGTTGAAATAAATCATAATCATGTAAATAATATATATTTGCCAAAGCTTTTCTGTGTTTTGGGTTAGTAGAATTTTTTATGATATTGATATGAGTTTATTATTATCTCAAGATATATTAAATGAATTACTCTTAATGAGATATTCATGTTACTACCATACGTTCTATACATATTTTGGGTTATGGCATGTTATTAAAGATATTTAAACTATGTCTCATTACTATATTGAGAAACTCGATTCTCATTTGATATCTTAAGTGGATGTTGGGATTATTGTGTGAGAGTTTACATTTAATCACGTTAAAGTCATGTAAATTCTATTGTGCATATTTATGTTTATGTTAATATCCTTATTGAATATTAATTATTTTAGTTAATGAGTTATAAGCACTCGATATGTTTGATATCAATATCCCTTTGAATGTAATATTTAATGTTAATAGATACTTATGATCTCAATTAGACTTGAGGATGAAATAATACTATTAAATGTTAACATTAATTTTCAAGTCACCAATATTTATAAATTATATAAGTTCAAGTGGGAGATTGTTAAAATCTTTATTTAATTTTAGACCTCAATTTATAAATAAATTATTAATAATGTTAATATTACGTAATATTCAAATTGTTAATGACCATAAAGTTATAAGTTTTATATAGTATTTATGCCTAATTTAAATTGACTGGGTATGGATCTTGTGATTGGTAAGATCCATGACCCAGCTTAATTAACTCATTATATTAAAGGGTCTGTTACCGACAGAAACCTTAAAAGGTTGCATTTTCCTTCTCTCTTTAGAAAACATACTATATGATTTCCACAGAGGAAGTGATTCTTTTTTACCATTTTTGAGTATGTGTTGTTTTAGATCATTTGAGGGTGATCAAAGATATTTTATTAAAGATATGAATTAAATCATTTAGGTTTGATGGAGTAATTTTCATTGAAGGTCAAATAATTAACATCTATGATTTTAATGTTCAATCTGACCCTTATTTTTCCTTTCTACCCAATTTTTGTATTGATTTTCTTAATTAAATTATGTTGTAGTACATGGTATGATTTGGGTAATATTAAATTATGTTAGTTTTTCCAACATAACAAGATTTTTATATGTCATTTTTCAAACTTATTCGATATTAATAAGAGTAGTAAAAAGGTAATTCTATTGAGAGTTAATTAGTTTCCTTGAAGAAAGTTAAAACCCAAGGCATTCCAAACCTGATAAAAGATTTTACATACAATGTACTATTGAACTAATAAATTAATTGATTATACAAAAAATATTTTTTAAATTAGTTATTGAACTAATTAAAATTATAATATAATATAAAAGAATATATCAATAAAAATAAATATATAAATTAAAATAATTAATATTAATGGAGGATATAAATTATAGATTAATAAAAAGAATAAGAATAGATTTAGAAAAAATTTAAATAGATAATAATTTATAAATTATTTAAAGTAATTCATTAAATCAAAACTTATTTTTTAATAAATTAATATGTAAAATACTTTTAAAAATTAATTTATAATTTATCAATTAGATTAATAAATTATAAATTTATTTATTTATTATATAAAATAAAACTTAAATATCAATTAATCTCTTATTAAATAAATAAATGTAGAGATATCTTGTTCGTAAGAAAAATATTTTTTTTCCCATTTTCGGAGGAAGTCATGGACTTTGATCCACCGTCTAAAGGACAAATCTTTGCCTTTCTCTTCTCCATCCTTCATTGGAGGAGTTTCCATGGAGATCTGCATCTGCATTCGAAAATCAAGGCTTGAAGAGGTAATTTACTTTCAAAAAGAAGATTGAATAAATCGGGGTGGTTTGGATAGAAGTGATAGGATAAGCTTTGTGGACCCCAATTGTGGGACATTTCTTACCAACCAAATAAAAAAATGTGAAGAAATATCTTGCCACGAGGATAGCTTTATCATACATTTTATCCTTTTTATATTTTTCGGTCCGGGGGAAAATTTTTGAATTTAAAGCTCGTGTTGTTTGATTAGAAAATATTTTTTTAAACTTATATTTATATTAATGAATATATAATACGTTATTTATATTTATAATTTAAAAAACTTACAATTATAATAATAAAAAATAAATTTATCTTTAAAAAATAAAAATTAACTTTTTAAAAAATTATATTTAATTTTAAATAAATAAAATATTTTTATATTATTTTATTATAGGTGTGTTCAACGGACTCAATACTTGCGGACCTAATGGACTAAATTTATTAAAAATAAATTTATAAAAAAGTTGATTTAAATGAACTATATCTATTCAAATCATAAATCAATTACTCTTTAAAAGGAAAAAAAAAGTCGGTTCAAAAATTTGCAATACAAATAAAATTAATCAAAATATACCTACTTAAAATATAAATCTTAATAAATTGAATCTAAATAAATTTAGTCCATACGAATTTTGTTCCAATTCAATTTATTTGACCCGTTAAATATCTCTATTTTATTATTTTATAACTATATTTTATAAAAAATATTTTTTTATCAAAATAAAGACAACCAGGCTAATAGTATGTTAATTTCTCACTATTAAAGCATTAGTCAGCGACTTTTACGACATTTTTTATTTTCACACTTTTTTAGCACGCACTAAATTCATATGTTTGGTGTATGCCGACCTGTCACGTCTCACAAATGAGATAAGAAGCAGCAGATTTTGAACTAATATTTTAGGGTTCAAAATTTTCAGGAGGACAAATTATTTATATAAAAAAAATTAAAATTTTAATATAATTGTTTGATATTGATAAAACTCTGATGAATTATTTTTTTTGAAGCAATTAACAAAATAAAATAAATCCTTCAATACTTTAATTAATACAGATTGGAGAAGGTAAAAGTATAAGAAAATAAAAAATAGTTTGATAAAGTAATAAAAGATATTATATATGAAATATAGAATATGGTATTGAAGGGTAGATTTATAATTGTCACAGTCAGATATCAATATTGTGGTTATAAATTTTCAGGGTCAAAACTTTCTTATATCCCTTCCCTTTATTTCATGGTTACATACGTGAGATTTATAATGCAAAATTATAAGAAAAAAAAACAAATAGGAGGCTGAATAGTGAAGAATTTCCTTAATAACATATTCAAATATTGATCGTAAGTATTTTATTTGGATAAAATTATTAATTTTATCTTTAAAATTATAATATATTTGTAAAATAGTTTAGGAATAATATGAAATTATAATTTCATTAATTCATAGAAATTCATACATATATTATAACCTTTTGTAAAAATAATTTTATCTTTCAATGATGCGGTTGAAAAATAAAATTATAGGCACAAATTATTATTTATAAATAAAATTTTAATTTTATATAATTTAAAAATTATTTTACTTATATTTTATAATTTTAAAAATGAAATTATCAACTTCATCTGTCATTCTCGTTTTAGGAGGTAGGCTGTGAAAAACGTTTTAAGTCGAGCGCAGTAGCCTATTTTTATAATTTTTATAGCGGTAATTGAAATCAAATTTATCATAATTATTTTGAACTGAAGTGTTTGTCATTATTTCTGCATTTTATTAATAAATATGTTGAAACGGATTCAAGCTTGTATATAAATCTGGGAGTTCAAAAAAAAATATACAAATTATAACCCATAAAAAATTATCCGTTTAAATTCAAATTTAAAGCGATCCAATCCGTAATCTGCACAGATTGAATCAGATAATTTATAAATGAATTTGTGTTTTTTTTATGTATATTTTCACTTTCAAACTAAATTAATATATTATATAAATTTGCCTAATTAATTTAATACCTACTTTTAAATTTAATTTTTTATCTTTTAAATTAACTTAACTTAAATAAATTATTTTAGTTAATAATTTTATTTTTAAATTAATTATTTTAAAATTAAATAATTTTGTTATAATTTATTTAATTTTAAATTATTAGTGTAAATAAAAATGCATTAGATATATAATTTTTGAATATATAATTATTATTTTAAATTTTAAATTATTTTAAAAAAAGGAAAAATTCACAAACTTAATTTATAAATTTTAGGACTCAAACTTCTATTTAAGAAATTTATAATTTTTACAGAACAAACCTAATATGATTTATTTATGATTAATTATTGTGAATCGGACCACAAACAAACTAAATGAATCTATTTGATAATTATAATTATTATAGATTTTTTTATCGTAAAATATTTGATATTAAATCATAACTAGCTCAAAAGAACAATCTATCACCTCTGTTGTTAAAAAGTTTGCGGTTCCAACCATTTTTCATCTTCCCATCGATCACGAATTGATGTGCTATATAATTTCAATTTTGAAATTTGGATTTCTTTCGTTATTAAAAATATTTAAGGAGATACGTTTAAAAGGGAAATAAATTCAAAATTTTTTTATTAACATGATGAATTTTAATAAAAATAAAAATTTATAACTTCATCTATTTAAATTAAAAAAATATTGATGATAATTGACTCTCTTGGTCGGTTGGAGAAGGGGATCTGCTACACGACAAAGAGAGGGAAAGGCGGTTAACAGTTACAAGTTTGATTTTGTATACCAGAAAGAAGGATCTACAGACAACAGTTGAACCAGAATTTCGAAGTAAAAAAAATCCAATAAATTTAAACTTGGTGGCCTCGCATTTCGGTGCACCGCTTTATCAGATTTGGAAAACGAAAAATTTTTAATTGTTTTAAAGTTTAAACTTGTTTATTTGTATCGAAGTAGTATAAAATATTATCCAAATATTTTATTTTTCTTCATGTTTCATTTTAATTTTAAAATTTTGTATATGTATATTTAGTAATTTAAATATTTTTATCATTATAAAAAATATTTCTTTGTGTGTTCTGAATTAATTAACAAAATATAATATTACTTTTAACATATTAATATATTATTTAATTATTTCCTACTTTTCTAATTTCTTACTGATTTAATATACAAAATTTGAATATACTTATTCGCTTACTATTTTAACGAAAAATATCTTACGTAATAGAAATATATTATAAAATATTAAAATGATACAAATTTGTATAATTTATTTAATATTAAATATACAAAATTTATTTAAAATAATATTTTTATTTTAAAAAAATTATTCTTTCTATCACATTATTATTATCATAATTTTTTAATCAAAATATATAAAGAACATATCACTTCTTTAATTTATAGAAATAAATAATTTTTTTATTATTATGAATAATAGTTAAGAGGAAAAAGAAAAATATTTCATACACCCTTTTTTAATAAATAAAGAGGATCTTAAATCTGATTTCATGACCTATATATGAAAAAAAAAAAGGAAACAAAGGGGGTTAAAAACAAATGGAAATAGTATTATAAAAAAATATTATTGTATCATATATTGAACAAAATTTAATATATACATGAATTAAATTTTTTATGAGTTGTGAACTACTAATTTAATTTTTTTAATAAAAATATATAAAATTTAATATAAATTATTAAAAATTTATATTTCATATATTAAATAAAATTTAGTACATGCAAGAATTTAATATTAATATAAATAACTAGGTGAATGCACAAAGGCGTCAATCAAGTCACAGGAGCACCCCTCACTCACATGTGAGGGAGGAACCAAAACACAAGAAAATGCAGCAGATGCATGTGGGTTGCATTTTGTTGTTACGTTAGAAAACAGGTCAAGTTAGCTACAATAAGGCCAAAGTATCTTGGGATTGACCATCTTATTTTATCTCACCTCATTTAAGAGGTCACCTTAACTTTAATCTCGAATGGGGACCATTTTCTGACTTTCATGCCCCAACGTCTCTAACCACCCAAATACCTGTCTAAACTTTAACGCCGGTGCCCTTATGAAACCAATTAGTAATTTATTATTACACGTTCAAAATTATATTATTAAAGTGTAATTATTATGCATTAAATTATATGTTTGCCGTATGGTCCCCAATTTCTTTAAGAAATCGAGGGCAGGAACTTAAGAGAGAAATAGTTAAACGAAAAAAAAAATAGAAAATGGTTCTTTTGTTTTAAACTTTCCGTAAAATTCTAATAAATTTTTCATTCTACTCTGATTTATTTGTTGTTTAAGTTAATGCACAAGAATGAAATTAGAAGCTATTAAGTAAAATATATAATAATTTCTGAATTAGTTTAATTGGTAAAGTTCGTTATTTTCAATTACTTATATAAGTAGTGGAGTTAGAATTATGTTGTTAGTAGGAGTAATTATATTTCAATATTCCAGTGAAGATAAAATTTAAATATTAATGGAAGTATTTTAGATGATATATATAATTTTATATAAAATTCTAAAAAAGTCAATAAGAACACATGCTCACCTATAATTTCATTATTATCTTATGTTTAATTTATGTTGTTAATGATCTCAAAGGATTTAATGATTCATAAATACTACTATAAATCCTCAAAGAGATTGTTGATATGTTATGACATTGGAATAGAGTAACTTCTCTTATTTCTAGACTTTTTTTAATATAAATAAATAAAAAATCATCACTTTAAGTCTTTAACCACCCTTGGACCATTTTACGACTTTTAGGGCTCCGTAAATTTGTAACCCAAAAGAAGGGATTACTGCATGTGAGGCCAAGCAAATATCCTCTAGCAATAATAATTAAAAAAAGATATTATCTCTTCCTTTTTATATTGGTCTTTGGAGAAAGGAGAGTCAAAGATGTAACCGCAAATGTGGGGTATCGTAAAATACACACTTAAAATGTGGAGAAGGCTGAGGGTTTCACTCCCAAAGCCCCTATTCCATTTCAGAAGCTTTATGGCATCATAGTCCCCCCCAATGGACCATTTTTAACGGTGCCTAAGCTCGTGTGCCATTTGCATAGATATGCAAAACGAATAGCAATCCGCAGATTGAATTGATTTAAAATTTAAATTCCTCTTTTATGGATTTGCAGTTACCATTTTATATGGAATAAAATCTATGTGAATTAATTTGAATCAGATCGATTCATAAATTTATAAATAAAATTTATTAATTCATAAATAAATCAAACCGTTCAAAATTTAATTTATTTTTTATAAGTTTAAATAAATTGATTCGTATAAACTAAAGTTTCCTCGTATCAATCCGATCTACCCACTTTATATCTCTATATCTACACGGAAGAATCCACACACAAATTTTTTTAGGGGACTAATGTATACTTCATTAAGAATTTTTAATGAAAATATTATAATTTATAAGAGGTCCAAATATAAATTTTTAAAATTATTTAAAATGAGAATTTTTTTGTGTTTAGAAAGGTCTATTCTTATCTTAAAACTCAAAAATATCAATTTTAATTAGCAATGTTCAGTCTTTGTAGGATGAAACATTTGCTTGTGTTGTGTCGTACATTTGTCGACCGCACAGATATGTTGTTGAATATGACTGAATACATTTTGCTTTATTCCAAAAAAAAAAAAAAATTCAGCTGTTTGTATATACACAACATATCTACTTGCATTGCATGGCTTGTGATTAATAAAAAAAATTGTAAAATTGATCGTTTCATATACGATTAGCCCAACTCAAAAGAGAATTTTTAAAATCCTTAAAATTATCTTAAAAACAACTCCGTTTGTCTTATCAAAAATTATTTTATACAAAATATAATTATAAAATATTAAAATAAAAAATATTTTAGTTATTTAATTTTAAATATAAAGTGTTGTGTTTGTTAAGCATATTACTTTAAATTTTATAATTCTAAAAAAAATTATAGAATTTACGTATACAAGTTGGCCTTCACTCCCGCTCGCAACCGACTATGTTCACGCTACACTTTCACAGCATCTTTGACAAAATTGTTAACTTAATTATTACGGTTCCTTTCAAAACTCTATCTTTAATAATTTATTTTCTTAATTTTCAGGACCTAAAGTGTGAGACACGTCCTAACAAATTTGGATACGTTAACTATTATTCAAGACTATTTCTAATTTAATAAATAGATTGTCTCATACAGTTTAGTTATTATATTTTTTGATAGATTTAATATTATTTTTGTTCCACTGTATTTATTTTTTAGTCTTTCTTTTTTAACAAACTATAAAATTTATAATTCTACAAATTTATTATTTATTAGAAAAAAGTTATCATTCATTCTTCTGTCCGACAAAAGTGCAATAAATATTTTTCTATTTAATTATATATTTATTTAAGTTTAATTCACTGATCATTTTTTTTAACAATTACAGAATTTATAATTCTATAGATTCTACCAATAATTCACTATTTATTAATGGGAAGTGAATCACCCCATTTTAGAGAATCTGACAAACATTTCCCAATTTGATAAGATTTTTTTCTAGTTAATTCACCGCTTCTATCTAGCTAGTTGAATTTTCTTTTGTTTGAATTGAACAAATGAATCCAAATAAATCCGTCGGGTGTTCCTCTTTTCAAGAAACTCCTGTTTGTCCCGTGTCAATGAATGGCTCAGAACTGTCCCTACGGAGTGTGGAAAAACAGGAAGACCAACTTTTCTAATGTTTGATTCTTACCGTTGGAGGCTTTTTGTCAAGCATCCAACTAACGGGACAAGATTCTGCATTTTTCTTCCAAAATTTAATTTGCACCCCCGTTTTTATTTTCGTCCTCTCATTCACATTTTCACAATGGAAGCCAATTTTGATTCTTTAAAATATAAGTCTATAATTTTGGTTTCATTAATTTAGAGTAATATATTTTAATTTTTAACATTTAATATTTCTTAAAAATTTTATATCTTTTATTATATCTGAAATTCAATTTATAATTTATATATATTATCTAGTAATTTAATTATTTTCATTATTATAAGTATATTTCTTACAAAAAATATATTTAATCATTTAATAAAATACTTTATTGAATTTTTATTATTATTTTATTAAAGAATAAATTTTATATTTTTAATATATATGATTATTTATAAAAATTATTAATTATCTTTCAAATGGTATTTTTAAAAATTTAATATAAATTTTTAAATCAATTAACGTGTCAACCTGCTTATAATCTTAAGTTAAATTATTTATTATTCATGTTAAATATATCAATTCATTTACAAACCAAACTCATATAAACTCAATTCAAATTTATATAAAAACTTCAAATTGTGTCAAATTATTATGATTTTGTTTGGCAATTAACTAATTACATTAGTAATTAGTTAGTTGAATTAGTTAATCATTGATAATTGATTATATTAACTTATTTAAATAATTGATGGTATTAATTGTTTATATAAAGATATTTGATAAAATTAACTATTTATTATTAACTATTTGTATGTAATAATATATAAGGATATATATATTTTATAATTTATTTGAATATTTTTTACTTGAATAGTATTTTAAATTATAATATAGTATTTATTTTATTAAATTTTATTAAAATATATATCATTATAATTATTTAATTTTTCTTTAAAAATAGACAATTATAATTTAAATTAAGAAATACTTGTAACATTGGTAATTGTTAAATTTTATTTTATAAATATTTTAATATTAAATTTAATATTTATGTATTTGTTATTAAAAATATTGATGAATTATACATTTTAAGTAAAAAAATCTTTAATAAGTAATGTCATCCGTTGTTTCTTTTTTTATTAATATGTATTTTTTTAATTTAGAAGATATCATTTGACCATTACCCAAAAAAAAAGATATCATTTGACAAAAAATTAATAATTTTTTCAATACATTTTCTATGAAATGAAACATATATTCTCTTCTTTTTTTATACAATTTGATAGAAAAGATATAGTTAGATTCATTTAATCTTTTTATTATTATGTAACTATTTTGATATAATTTATTACACTTATTTAATTTTTATTTAAAAATAAATAATTATAATTTATTATATGTATTAATTTTTTAAGAAATAAATATATTTTAATATTTTTTTATTTATCAAAGATGGAAATTTAAAGATTTTATAATTATGAGTAAAAATATCTTTTTTATACTAAATGTAAATTAGTTGTTTCAAAAAACTATTATTCTTAACTTTCTCAAAATAACTATTTGAGTATTAATAATTTGATTAAAATAAATATTTACCAAATATTCAAATTAATTAATTAACTCGATCAAATAATTAAAAATATTTAAATTAACTAAAAGTTAATCAAAAATTATTTATCAAATACTTCTTATGTCCCGTAAAAAATTACAACCCCTACGTAAGATTGAAACCACCCTCCCCCAATGAAGTGTTCAAAAGTTGACACACATGCAAATAGCTACGTTTATCACATGATTGAAAAAATCACCCAAAAAAAATTATTGTAATTAATTATCCAACAAGTTTTAAGAAGCGAGATAAGGGAAAAATTAGTATGAACGATGAGTGACCATTAAATACACTCTTGTTTGAATTCAATTGAGGTGCGTTCTCTTTCTCTCACACCAAACAATTTTCCACATTTTCACCGAAAAGAATGCTCTACATCATCAATTTTATTGATATTTTAATTATAATGTATATATTAATTGTTTTATTATAATTACAACATTACTAATTAATATAATTATCACTTCCAAGTTTTCAATAATTAATAAAGTAACTAATACACTTATCATAATCTGAATCTTATAATAAATATTAAGAAATTTGGCCTAAATTTTTCTCAAGAAAAAAATTATGGCAAAAAATAGGGCTAGAAATGATAACGGAGTGTATATTTATTATTTCTAATAAATGATTTTTATTTTCTATTTTAAAAAATTAAATTTAGATAATTATTTTAAAATTATCATTTAAAAATGGTTATAAATGCATAACTTAAAAGTAAAAAGAAAAATAATTTTTAATTTTTAAATTTATTTTTTATTTTTATCATATTTTTATATCAACATGAAATCTTTCCTTATTTACTCAATTAATCATGCTTTGTTCATTATTTTCCTTGAATCCAAAAATAAATTGAAAATAAAAAATTAACTTTTGAAGATAAATTCTGAAAATGAAAAAAAAAATCCTTATAGGAGGTAAGATTCTTGTATCTATTTTTTGTTTAGAAATAATTTATCATTTTTTGTTTCCATACTTTTAAATAAAATTGTTGAAATAGACTTGGATTTTTAAGTTCATAAAAATAAATAAATAAATATAGGCTAGGACTCCGTTCACTTAAATGTGGACCTAAATCGGTCCTATCCATTAGGTCCATAAGCCACACTACCAAACTAGATGATTTGCAAACGAGTGTTCATTCCTTTTTTTTTTCTCTTTTAGTTTCAGGTTCAGACCAAACTAATATATTATAAAAATCTATACCTAATCAATTTAATATCTATTCTTAAACTTAAATCTTTATCTTTTATATCAATTTAATTTAAATAAATTATTTTGAAGCTAATAATTTTACTTCTAATTTGATAATTTTAAAATTAATTAATTTTTATTATAATTTATTTAATCTTTAATTGTTAATGTGAATTAAAAGTATATTAAATATATATTTTTTAAATTTATAATTATTATTTTAAGAGATTTAAAATTATTTAAAAAAAATTTCAAATTCAATATGCAAATTTTAAAACTCAAATTCCTATTTAAGAAATTTGTAATTTTTGCAACTCGAATGGTTCCATTTATAACCAATCTACGTAGACTAATGCGTGAATGGATTTAGATCTATAAATGAGTTAGGTGACTAGCTAAAAAATATATAAAAAAATATAAGATTTAAACTCATTTTTTTAGTTTGAATATTTATTGAATTTTTTCATAACTTAATTAATATTTAAGCTAGACTTGAATCATAATAATAGAAAATTGAGTGGCTTGGCATGGCTTGATTATGTAATTAATTTTTAATAATATAATTATACATTATAAAAAATAATTATATATAATTATTTTTATTACAAAAATACTTAATTTGATAAACTAAATATTTTGTATTTTTAAATATTTTATGATTTTTTTAAATATATATTTTTTAGATAAAATTTATTTTTTTACTTAAATAAATAATGAAAATAAAACTAGTTGAACTTTCAAGCTAAACCTCAGACTATGTATAAATTTAATTGAATTGGGTTGGATCAAATTTTTTAAAATTTAAATGGGTTGAATTTAAGTTTGAACCATTATATTTCATCCAATTATGTATGAAAAGCCTAACCTAATATCTCGATGCATATATATATCTAAATGAATTGGTTGGGTCTATTTAATAGTTATACATATAAGAGTAAGCCTTTTAATATTTATCTTCATTCCTATCAAATCCTTAAACATAGCCAGTCACACATCCTTATTTTATTTAAATAATATATATTTATCTATATTATATTATACGTTTTTAATTAAATTTTGCTTATAACAATGCTATAATAGTTATGTAAAATCAATGATAGTACTAACACAATAAATAGTAACAGGAAGTTTTTCGTGAAATATATTTAAAAAGCATTCTATATTTAAATATTACCTAAGTGGTTTTAGCCTTTTTCTAAATCATAAGTTTTAGCTTTTTAATTATCATATCTTGTCCTAATTTTTTTATTATAAACATGCATTATATAATACATAATGGAAAGAGTTGGGAAATGTAGTTTTCATATTTGAATTTGTCCTCAATAGAATTCTTAAAAAAAATTTTTTTATCTATACCTATGTCTATTTTTAAGACTTATACATGTATTCCAATAGGTAAAAATTACAAGTACACACCTATATATTAGTTTAGTAAAAAGTAAATTGACCCCAATGGACTTGACCTGTAAATGAATAAGGGTTGGAATTCTGAAAATGACTTTTGTCCTTGCAGTAATTACTGCATTTAGCCACCATTTTACCATCATTAAAAAATTACAGTACCCATCAACAATTGGGTGAATTATCATCCCTAATCACACTAGAATAGAGATGGTAGTGGGGCATAGAGGGAGCAATTAGTATTTTCTTGCCCCATACCTCATTGATTGTTAAGAATAAAATATTATCTTTCTCTCTATTCATTATTGAGGACAAAATTCATCACATTTTTGTGCTTTATAAAACAACAAAACTCCATAAAGACTTTTGAAGAATGATAAAAAAGGATAAAAAATATAAATTTTAATAGTTACACATTTACACATAAATACTAATTAACCTCAAATAATAGTAAATAAAAATGAAAAAAAATCTAGATTTGGATATTGCATACAATATATAATTAACAAAATATTATAATAATAAGTTCAAAGTCACATATAATTGATTAAACTACTTGAAACTTAGAAAAAATCAATTCGATACATAATAAACAAAATATTGTTCTTTTATGCATTTATCATCTTTTATGAAATGTTAATATGTTTTTAGCTTTTTTAAATGATTAAATTATTAAAATGACTACAAATATTATGAAAAAAAAATCCATGGAACACTACTAATACAATGATGCATTAGTACATCACTAGATCTAACCATCAATATGTCATCATATAGTGTGCAAATATGACTTTAGGGAAAAAAAACTTATTGTGGATTGAATTTAGTGGTATACCAGTACAACTAAAGTCCCTCCCAAGTATTATACATAAACATATATGTATGTGTATGTATATATGTATGTAAGTAAATATATATATTTATTAGTAATTAATGTAAAAATATAATAATTTCCTAGTGGTACCAATATGGGTAACTTAACTGATTGTAAGGATTTGAATAAGTTTATGATGACTCTTTATGATCATAGGTTCAAATTTTCCTCAATGTTAGTTATTTCACTTGGTGGATAACTCTTCTTAAAGACATCCCTTAATACTCGTGAACTAGTTAAGTCATTGCCTTTCAATCCAATTGATATTAATAATAACATCTAAATTGGCCTATGATGATAGCCCTATCATGTCACTAGCACTTTGCTTAATAGGAATGAGAAACCTCTTCTTCCTATCATTTTATTGACCCCAAAAAAATAATTTCATTATAGTGGAACTGACAAAATATTATTATCCTATTCATAACATTTTGCTTGGGGTAAAAATTTATCCTAAGCCTTAACTTGTGAGGTATGAAGTTATACCATTCCTAAGCCCCATTGGTGCAAGGAACATTATATGATCACAATATTTTACTATCCTTACACTAAGGTTTAGATGAAAAATAATTTTAAAAAATAAATAGTTATTATGCTAGAAGAGAAAGACAAAAAATAAATTAAATTAAACTTTTAGCTTTCATAGTTTTTTTCAACTTGTAGTTTTATCTTTTATATATTTTCAATTGCATTTTTAAAATTCAATTTTACTTGTAATCACCTCTCTGCCATAATTAATTTAGAAATTTTTATTTGTAATTATTTATTGTGATAACTTTTATTAATTTATGCAGTTACAGAAATGAAGAAATTAAAGCAGAACCCAAAATTATACAGAGCATCAACAACTATAATTTTAGTCATGCATACCTTCAATTCCGCTTTCGAATTTAATTTTATTATATATATCCAAATATTTCTTATAAATTGCAACAATTTGTCATTTCAATTACAAAATTTCCTTATTATGTTAGTATATAATTATGTAAGTTTACAATGTTAGTTATGTGGAACAATCACAAGTAAGAATCTTTGAATTAATGAATATAAAATACTAATTATAAATAAGAATAAATCCTGAATATTCAATTAAAAATATAAAAGTGAAATTTGTAATAAAAATAAACTATAAAAATAAAACACTAATTTAACTGACAAAAAATTAAAAGAAAGGATACATTACATTATCTTTCATTGAGGTCTGATTTAATTAAACTCAACACCCCCTATTTTTCAAAATTATATACTTTCATACCTTGATTAATTTTTCATTATTATGAAATATAATGGCATTTTTTTAATTGCAATTCCTTCTCTCATGTTATTCCTAATGACTGAAAAATTATTTTTCTACATTTTTATTTACAAATTCACCTTTCCTTTGAAGAGACTATGAGCTTATTATGTTTTTATTCTTTAATAAAAGGATATATTTATATATGAAATATAAAAAATTATATTTCAATTATTAGAAACAATATTAGAAAACAAACTATAGTTAAAATCATTGTATTTCGTAAAGGTAGAAGAATAATCAAAATGTTGAAGTGTATAATTTTAAAAATAAAAGATGTTGAATGTAATTTGCCCAAGTAAGAAATACGTGCATGCATAAATGCTGGGATCCATTTATTTATTATTTTTAAAGATATTTTCCGATATTTTCTATTTTTTTAAAACAAAAGTTCCCTCTTAATAACTATTTTCATAATCTATTTTAAAAAAATTATAATTGTAAATAATGTATAATTTAAAAATATAAAAATAAGAATAATTTTTAAATATTTTCTTAATTTTTTTTTATTTTTTATATAAATTTTGTAACTAAATAAAAAATTTCATTATTTACAACACTAAACACCTTCTATTTTGTATTTTTTAAATTGAAAATAAATTATGAAAATAAGAAAATAATTTTTAAAAATAATTTCAAAAAATAACAAAACAAAAACATATTCAAACAGACTTGAAGTCTCTCACATATCTTTAATTTTCATATTTCTCATAATCTATTCCTAACATAACATGAATTGAGAGGTTTTTGGAGAGGAGCTACAATTTTTTTACACGTGTCATCATTTAGGAAAAATGTTTCTCGCTTCCCATCTCTTATTTTGTCCCTATGCATTTTTTTTTATTTTTCTATAATATTTTTTTATATTCATTTATATTATTTATAACTTAAATATTATTGATCAATATAATATGATATAATTTTTATTATAATAATATTTTAAATAAATTAAATATTTTACTTAATAAAATTAATTTACTCTATTGTATATTATATTTTCAATTTTTAATTTTAAAATATATTATTTTATAACTTACACCATTATTTTTTTAAATTTCTTCTATTTTATACTTTTCTATTTTTTATATTTATTAGTTAGATATTAATATTATGTATAAACATAATATAATATATTTTATTTTTAAATTTTTAATTTATTACATATTCTCTATTTCTTATTATCTTAAACCTCATATATTTTTTTATTTATTCCTTTGCATATTTATTTTCATGCTCACCCCTATTATTTACACATTAAATACTAATATTATTAGGTAGTAGAAATATAATATTTTATATTTTATTTTTAATTTATTTAAATATTTTAAATAAATTAAAATAGAATATATAAATTATTAAAAATTAATTAATTGTATATTTTTTAAAATTAATAATTAAAATTTTAAAGTTAAATTTATTTATTCAAAATTTCATAATGTTTTATATCAACTTTCAAATTTTATATTTCAAATTAAAAACACATTAACTAAAATTTTTAAGGCTTTATTACCCACACACTATTTTTCTTCCTTTTAACTATTCTATTATATGCTTTTTCTTTTTTTTTTGTTCACTTTTGATATTTAAAGTTCAGATGTAATATTATTGTCTAATATAAATATAATACAATATATTTACTTTTTATTATAAAAATATTCTTAATAACTTAAAATTTTTGGATTGAATTAATTTGCTACATATTCTATTTTTAATTCTTATTATTTTATAACTTATATATTATTTCTCCTTTCTTCTTTTTATGTTGACTTTTGATATTTAAGATTCAAATATAATATTATTGATTAGTATAAATATAACCCAATATATTTAATTTTTATTATAAAATATTTTTAATAAGATAAAGATTTTCATTTGAATTAATTTATTGCATATATTATTTTTATTGTACATTTTCTTTATTGTAAATTTTTTTTTGTATTTGCTTCTGTTATTTATAATTTGGATATTAAAATTATTAACTGGTATATATATAATATAATATATTTTATTTTTATTATAAAATATTTTATTTCATTTAAGGTTTACACATAGAAACTATTAATTAAATTAGTTATTTATATATTTTAATTTTTAAGAAAAATATTTAAAAATTAAATTCTTTTTATTTATTAAAATTTTATCAATATTAACTTGATATTAATTTCTTAATAATATATATTAAATTAAATTAAATATACATCAAATACAATTTTTGTCTAAACTCCCAAGTATCGTTTGACTTCTCTTAATCTCCATTGCATGCTTTTCTTTTTTTATTTTATTTACTTGTGATATTTAATGCTCAAAGCTTAATTCATTAAGTAGTATAAATACAATGTCATATATTTCTATTATAAAAATATTTTTATATTAATTTTTATGTGGTATATTTTGAATTAAACACAGAGTAATTAAAATTATTATGATTATAAAACTTATACATTATTTTTTAAATCTATTCTATTATAAGTTTTCCCACTTTTTTCTTGTTTACTACTGTTATTTACCGCTCAAATACTATTAAATACTATTAATATAAAATATTATATTTTTATCATCAAAATATTTTAAATAAGTAAAAATTTTAATTCAATTGAAGTTATTAACTATATATTTTATTTTTAATTCTTATTATTTTATAGCTAACCAATATTTTTCTTATCTTTATTTATTATATTACAAGTTTTTCTTTTTCTTCTTCTTCATGCACATTTATATTATATATAACTTAAATGTTAATATCATTAAATAATATGGATACAATATAATATATTTATTTTTATAATAAAATATTTTTAATAAATTAAAATGTTAATACAAAATAATAATTAGATTAATTATATATTCAATTTTTATAATAAAAATTTTATAAATTAAAATCATATTTATTTTAATTTTTCCAACATTTTCTTGATATTAATTTTCAACTGTTATATTCCATATTAGATTAGATATACAGTAAAGAAATTTTGTATTTTTTATCGACTCAATCATATGTTTTTTCTATTTTTTTAATTTATGAAGTTACTTATAGTTTAAACATTGATATCAAAGAGTAATATTGTTATATAAAAAATATATTTTTGTAATGAGTTAAATTTAATTGAATTATTTAAATATATATTATATTCTTAAATCAAATTTATTTTATATTTATCAATATTTTTTATTCTTAATTACATGTTGTATTTTCAATCAAACCCTTTTAGTTTAGAATAAAATTTATTTATTTAAAATTTATTAACATTTTATTGATATTAATTTTAAAGTGATATCTTTTAATTTAAATATCCTTTAATTGATATTTTTGCTAAATATTTTATATTGTACACATCATTTTTCTATCTTTTCAAATCCATTCATGTTGTTTAAAATTTAAATGTGACATAATATATTAATTTTTATTATAAATTATTATGAATAATTTAATTTTTAATTAAAAAATTATTAGTAAATAAATTAATTATATATTATATTTTTAATAGGCATATATAAAAATTAAAATTAAATTCATTTATTTAATTTTTTAATATTTCAATGATATAAATTTTTAAATTTTATATTTCAAATTAAACATATATCAATTAGAATTTTGTTAGTATTTTATAATTTAGATACTATTTATCTTTTTTTAATACTTCATTGCATTTTTTTTACAACTCAAACTCTAATATCATATTACAAATATGACTTGGTATATCTTAATTGTTATTATTAAATATAGTTAATAATTTTAAACATAGACACAAAAGGCACTAATTGAATGAATGAATGAATTATAAATTTTTGTTTAAGTAAAAAATTTAATAATTAAAATTAAATTTATTTATGAGAATTTTTGGATTTTCTATATCAAAATTTGAGTTATACATTTCAAATTAAATATAATTTTGTGAAGATTTTATAGTGTACACATTATTTTTCTTTATTTTTTTATCTCATTGTATATTTTAAAACCTAGCTGAAAAAAAAGGATTATACCAACATTTATCTATTAATTAACTACCGTTTCTAATATCTTGGTTTTAAACTCTCAAAAATATTTCAAGATTCTAAATCCTAAGATCCTTGCAAATTTATTAGCCTAGAATTATGTTTAGTTTGGAATGAATAAATTAAAATTAAATTAAATTAAATTAAATTTTATCTTTCTTAGGTGGCCTTTGGTTTAATATGTAAAAATAGAAGGGTAAAGGAGAATAAAGGAAAAGAAATTAAACTTTAAAATTTTTTTTTGATTCAATCAAGAAATTATATCATATTATTTATAATTCTTTTTCTTATTATTTAATTTATTAGTTAAGAAATGGAACAATAGCAATGTTGGTATTGATGATAATGGTAGTAATAGTAGTATTGACAGTAGTAGTAACAATAATAATAATAAATGTGGTTAAGGTAGTAACAACCATGACAGTGTTAATAATTCAACAATGACAAATGGCGATTGTGTAGCGATGACAATAATAATGAAGCTAGTGTTAATACTGGTGGTAATAATGGTGGCATGGTAGCAATTATAATAAAAGTGAGTGGTAATAATAACAATATTAATAATTCTAGTAGTAATGACAATGATATTGATAGTACAACAGTATCAATAATTGCATTATGGGTGGTGGCGGCAGCGATTGTGGGTGATAGCAGCGATGGTAGTAAAAAAAGAATATTCATTATTTTTACTTTGCAATGTAACATGAAATGTTAAAAAAAAAGGAAGAAAATCAAATAAGAGAATTTGTTAAAAGTAAGTAAAAATAATAAATTTTACTAGGCCCCAACCAAACACTTACTAATGATGTTAGCTTTTTGATTCCACTTCCATCCCCCTAGAATCTTCAAATCAAGTCTTGCCTTAATATAAATAATTTTACCTTATTTCTAAATAACTTTAAATATTTTAAAATAATGAAAAAAAATTTGGGTAGGTAATTTATAAATCAACTCATTTATGTTAAATATATTGAAATATATGAAATTTAATAGTGAATTTAAATTTAATTTACTACTAATAATAATTATCTTTATATTATTATGTATTTATATATTGTCACATCAAAAAATTGTTAAAATTTTATATTATTATTAAAAAAATTTAATTATTTATATTTTTCAATGATATATCTGCCTCATATTTACCAATAGTGTAAAGAGACTAAATTCAAATTCCTTAACTATTATGTGATGGGATTTAGATTTGGTATATTTTTAAAAAATGCATGTGGTGAATTTTGCAGAGAGATTGGTATAGAATTTTTTTTATTTGAAATTGTGAGTTCTAATAAAAAAATTATAGATTCTAAAGTAAAATTTAAATTTTTATTTCTTCAAAAATGATAGAAAAATAATAAAAAATAGGGATCCAAATTCATTTTAAAGACATCATGATAAATAAAATTTCGTAAAGTTATTAATGCAAACGACTTTCATGACATTATGGTAAATAAAATGATAACACAACGATTAAGTTATTAATACAACATGATAAATAGAATATTGTAAAGTTATTAATGCAAATGACTTTTATGGCAAATAAAATGAAAACATAACGATTAAGCTACTAATACAGCATTTATTTTATATCAAATAGAATAGAATGAATTTTATACTATGATTCATATATGTACTATTATATTAGTAAAAATTATTAAAATTTTTTATCATAGGTAAAAAAATTATCAATTATTATCATTTATTAATGATGTGTCTTTTTTATTAATTAGTAATATAAACAATTTTATATTAATAAATTGAAAATGAAAAATTTTTAAGAACTTTAAATTGATTTTCATATTCAAGAAATGTTTTAATCCATTTCAATTCTACGAAAGTGGGAAAAAAACGTTATTTTAAAATCCCAGTTTGCAACCGTAAAATAAGGAGGAAAAACTGAAAAAAAGCGGGCTATGCCTTTTTTTTTTTTTTTGAGTTGAAGGGTTTATTCTTTCGTTCCGCCGCCTGACGGAAAAATGGGGAGGTGAGAGAATAACATTCACAGGACCATAAATGCATCGTGCTTTTTGTAAATTTCTTTGCTTTCTCTCTTCTATTTAAGGCCTAATTGCCTAGCGATACAATAACTTCCATTGGCTGATTCAGTCATTCTCCAAAACCGAAGAAGGAAAATTATTTTTTTCCCCTCGCTTTCTTGTTGGAGGGCTCTAAATAGAGAGGGAAAGCCACTTCTACCCAGGAAGGAGGTTGAGAAAGACACAAAAGGAGTTTGTTGCAGGAAAACAAAGCAGTGAAAGAAAGAGCAACCTTGTAAAGCCCGTCATTGTTAACAAGGTTTCTCATTATTCTCTCCGTTTCCACTTAAAGTTCTCATTTTTATTCTGTTTTTGTAATTTTCTTTCATATTTTTCTGCTAAGATATCTTTGTCACTGACTCACTGCTAGCTTAGCACTTCTTATCCACATCCAACCTTCCTGCTGTATCATACCAGACACCGCGACTTTGGCATTGTTTTTGTTTTGTTGTTGTCATCATTTCCTCGTTTTATCAGAGCGAAGAGTGCTTGGTGGGTTTTTTTTTACGCTACATTAGCTACTTCAGTTGTGCCGGTACTCTGTCTGCAGATTGAGGTCGTTTCGTCGTTGTTTCTTACGGTACTGATATCTGGGTTGGTGTTTGTTCTGTGCATTTTGTCTGCAGAGGGAGATTCTGTTGGGGCGACAGAGTGAAAGGTGAGGAAAAAAAATGAAGTACGTCTTGGTGACAGGTGGTGTTGTAAGTGGACTTGGGAAGGGAGTCACAGCTAGCGGTATTGGGGTCCTCCTTAAGGCTTGTGGTCTTCGTGTTACTTCTATTAAGATTGGTAATCTTTCTTCTTCTTTGAATTTAACTCTCATTTTGTTTTAAAATGAAATGGTCATTTTGTTGGACGTAAAAGGGGTTTATGTGGAGAAATGTGGTTTTTCCTTTTTCCTTTCCCGGGAGTTCATGTAAGTTCAGCTGCTTCTAAATAAAATCATCATTCAGTTGATTGGCTGTCTGGTGAACCAACTTGATCCTTTCCCTTGATTGTGTTGTAAGGAACTTGTTTTTCGTTTCTGAACAAAAACGGGAAGCTTTAGTTTTATGTTGAATTTGTCACTTTTATCCTTCATGCAACTGAGAGACTCTTTTTTATGCAACTATTCTTTTTAATTTCTAGGCAACTTTGGTTTGTAATTAAAAGTTGCCATTGAACTGATCCGCTGTCTGGTTAACCTATATGGCCCTTTTCCTTGATTGTGTTGTAAGGGACATTTCTTGTTTAACAAAAAGGGCACCCTCAATTTTATGTTGAAATTTCACTTTGATCCTTTTATGCAATTAAAAACTGTCTTTTTAATGGAAGCTGATCCTTTTTTCCCTTTCAATGGGTATATATGGTAATGTACTTTGTTTAAATTTTTATCTATTTTGTTTGAACTCGTCTGTCATCTGCAGATCCCTACCTGAACACCGATGCAGGGACAATGTCTCCTTTTGAGCATGGAGAGGTCTATGTCCTAGAAGATGGTGGTGAGGTATAAAGTTAACTTTTTGTTCTTTTCCCTTCCATGACATGCAAATTGCTGGTTCCTGTCCAGGGATAAAATGCAAGCCTCATAATATGCCAGTTCTCTTTAATTTCGCATAGGTTTTTATTCTTTTTTTTTTTCCCTTTTTAAACTTTTATTTCATTTTACTTCATATGATAGTAATACAAGATAGTTGCATTTTTTTTTTGTAAAAAAAAAAAAAATTCTACATTGAAGGTTGACCTTGATCTTGGAAACTATGAGCGTTTTTTGGACATCAAATTGACCCGTGACAATAATATCACCACAGGAAAAATATATCAGGTAATGACTAATGAACTGCTTATCTGTCATTGAGTTTATAATTTTTTCCTTACTAAGCCATGTTATGAATTCTTATTGTTTTTTATCTGAAATGTTACATAGGCTGTACTTGAAAAGGAGAGAAGAGGAGATTATCTTGGAAAGACTGTCCAGGTCTGTTCAGTCACTGAGATCTTCTCTGCAAGCTATTTACTACGGTTTATGGTGTCTTGGTTTTGATTCCACCATTGAATTATTTGTAGGTTGTTCCCCACATTACAGATGCAATCCAAGAGTGGATAGAGCGAGTAGCAAAAATACCAGTTGATGGAGGGGAAGGGCCAGCTGATGTCTGTGTCATTGAATTGGGTGGAACGATAGGTATATTAATGCTTTTGGAATAAATTAGAAGTAAGGTGTTTGAATTTCAGTACTATTATAATGTCATTCATATTTTTAATATTTATTATTATAGTAATTATGTATTCTCATGTAAGTGCATGGATTTCATGTCAATAACACAGTATATTCTGTGTTGTGAAGCCTTTCTTTGACCTCTATAGTATACATAATGACTTTTCTTTGATGCAGGGGATATTGAGTCTATGCCTTTCATTGAGGCACTTAGCAAGTTTTCGTACCATGTAGGTAATGTTCAGCTTGCTACGAACCTCATGATCTGCTAATTCAAGTCTATGAATATGCTTCAATGAAGCAGTTTTGCTTAGATAATTGGTTCTTGTTTTAGGCCATGGTAACTTCTGTTTGGTTCATGTCAGCCTGGTGCCTGTTCTCAATGTTGTTGGTGAACAGGTACACTCAACCATTTTCTTCATTGCAACATCTACATACATTAACCAGAAATGAATAAGAAAGAAAAATACAGTTTAAGTACCGTCTGGTCATGCAAAAAAATTCAATTTTTCGTAAAATTGGTTATTCTGGATGTGTTTAACTAAAAAACCTCACAGGAGCATAACCTGTGCATCCTGTTTAATGATAATCATTTAATCAAGATTTAAAGTACGTACTGAAAAGGTTTGAATAATCTCCAGAAAACAAAGCCAACGCAGCACAGTGTTCGTCAACTTAGAGGGGTAGGTTTGGCCCCTGATATCCTAGCTTGTCGCAGTACAGAGGTGTGTGCATCATGCCCTTATTGCTGTTTCTTAACTTCCTGTCAATGATATGTGATAATGGTTTGAAGATTCTTAGTTTACTTCTTAACAGGAACTTGATGTCAACGTCAAGGCAAAACTTGCTCAATTTTGCCATGTACCGGTAATATAACACTAACACTTATTGATATTTCTGCCATTCTGTAATGAATTACAGAGCATTCCTAAGCATTCTTTTGTATTTGCAGCTAGCAAACATAGTTACTCTTCATGATGTTCCAAATATTTGGCACATACCTTTGCTATTAAGAGTAAGTATCTATCTAGTACCTGGGTCTATTTGTGTGGTTGTTTTATATTACTAATGAGCCTTCCTTGTGAATTTAGTATGTTTGGTGATTTAATAACTGAACTAGCTGTCTTGTCCCCTTAATACTTAGTAGATTTTTTTTTTTTGACTCTTTCCTTTGAATTACTTCTGTAACAAATAGGACCAGATGGTGCATGAGGCGATCTTGAAAAAACTAAACCTTCTAGGGTGGGTTTGACTAACTCATTCTTTATTTGTTGTATACATCCTCCGCTCAATTCTTGTGCTTTCTTTTGATATTCTTATAATTTTAAGTGTTATTATCTCCCACTGATGTCGCTATAACTTGCAGTGTTGCTTTAGAGCCTGATTTCCAGGAGTGGATCACCAAGACAAAAGTTTATCACAAGTTTCGTGATTCTGTAGGTCTCAAATATCTCTAATTTATGAATAGTGACTGGATATTCAATTTTTTTTTCTGGTGCTGCATATCGAGCTCACAATCATCATATGCTTCACAGGTTAGAATTGCAATGGTGGGAAAATACACTGGCCTTTCAGATGCATACCTATCTGTTCTGAAGGTACATTACATCACATCTGTGTGTGTGGGTAAATATCATGATTTAATATACTTAGCTCTTTGTACAGGCACTTTCGCATGCTTCTGTTGCTTACAATCGTGACCTTACTGTGGACTGGGTTCCAGCTGGAGACCTTGAAGATGTTACTTCTAAAGAGGTGGTTACCAACCTTTCTGCCATGCACTTTAGCCTGATCTAAGAAGTGTTTAATCAGAGAGACTTTGATCTGCTTATGTTATTTAACATTATTTCTTACTTTGTACCTGACCTCTGATAATTAATAAACTGCTTGCAGGCTCCTGATGCATATAGAACCGCTTGGGGTCTTTTAAAGGTTCTCCTACTATTTTCAGCTCTGAACAAGTTGCATTTCAATTTTTCGGTGTATTTCCCCATTTGTATAATTGCATTTAAATGTGATTTTATATTCAATGAATGATCTTCCACTGCAGAGTGCTGATGGCATCCTAGTTCCAGGAGGTTTTGGTGATAGAGGAGTGCAAGGGAAAATTCTTGCAGCTAAGTATGCACGAGAAAATAATGTTCCATATCTGGGCATTTGCTTGGGGATGCAAGTTGCTGTTATTGAGTCTGCACGATCAGTTCTGGGTCTGCATGATGCAAATAGCACTGAGTTTGATGCTGAAACCAAAAACCCCTGTGTCATATTTATGCCGGAGGTATAATGTCCATTCTAAGAATCTGATTGACTTGATAATGATCTCCCTTTTAGATTTTGGTAAGCTGGCTTATTTTTCAATCAAAGGGTTCAAAGACTCATATGGGGGGAACTATGCGTCTTGGTTCAAGGAGGACTTACTTTCAGGTTGCTGACTGCAAATCTGCGAAGTTGTAAGAACAAACAGCCAAACTCAACTCTACTTCCTTGCATAAACACTTATTAGATATATCTGATAAATTTGACCCCATACATGGTTTTGGTTTTAGTTTTAGTTGATGGGACATTGTTCATTAGAGGTGAAATGGAACCCATCACGCAATGATTTCACGTACTTGTATGATTTGTATTTGTGCTTAGGTACGGTAATCCAAGCTTTGTTGATGAGCGACATCGGCACAGATACGAGGTAAATTGTTTTTTGCACGTATAAACTTACTTCATGAACAAAGAACAGCGGATACTTATGAATCATTGTGCTGTACAGGTTAACCCCGCCATGATATCACAGCTGGAGAGTGCCGGTCTGTCATTTGTTGGCAAGGATGAAACTGGGAGGCGCATGGAGGTGTGTTTTACTTTTGCACAAAACCTGTGGTGGCATAAATCTTAATATTCACCTCAAAAGTTAGCAACGTCTTTATACTAACGATTTGCCTGTTACAAGTACAGATAGTTGAAATGCCTCGTCATCCTTTCTTTGTTGGCGTCCAGTTTCACCCTGAGTTTACCTCTAGACCAGGAAATCCTTCTCCACTCTTCTTAGGTACTTGGTTTTTTGTTTTTTAGTTTTTGATGAGTTACTTTTAAACTTCTCCAATTCCAATTCATCTATTTTTAAGCACAGCATGGAATTCATCAGTTCCTAACTTTATTGTAGATTCTCAGAGTTTACTGAAATGATGATATCCACAGCTCAGGAGGACTCCTTAGATACATATAATTCTGAGTGGAAGAGATGATTGAGTTGGCGTATTTTGATACTAGCAAAATCAATCATATTATACCCACGAGTTCAAATTTGATTTACTGTCAGTATAAATTACACTAACAGTAAATAAGAAGATGACACAATATTTTTAGAATAAAAAAAAGGTAATAGTAATTAAAATTTTTTACCAACAGTAAAAGAGTTTTAATAATTTTTTTAATAGTATAAAATTGATTTACATTAATAGTGGATTAAATTTAAATACTATATCCATGAGGTATTCATACCCTCAATCTTAAAAGTTTGTTGTACCCTTGCATCAAAGTTTGTTATGATACACATAGCAGCATCAGTGTTACAAAGCTATACACTAATGCCTCTTGTATGAAACAGGATTAATAGAAGCAGCATGTGAACCAAGAACAACTCTGCCACCAACCGGTCATGCCAACAAGTTGCCTAATGGCAATGTGATATGTACTGGACGTCCACCAGTGATAAAAACACACCTCAACGGGACCTTAGGTGGTGGGTATGCAACCGCAAGAGTGTAGTTGTGGACGGAACAACTTGTTAAGTGTCAACTTTTAGGTATTTTAGTCTAGCCTAGTTTTTACGGAGGGCAATTTAGCTGTTGGTTTGTACTGTACAGATAGAGTGGGTAGATTTTCTTACTTTAAGGACCAAGGGAGCTTTGTGTCCAGCAGAAGCCAAAGTTTTGAGTCTAAAAGCTTGTGTTCCAAAGTAAATGGGGATGAAAGAGTAAAAGTACCCTTTCAACCGAAGCATCTTTTTTGCAGTGGAGCCCTCTGGCCTTAGGGGATAGAATGAATGTGCACCCTCTTTTTAGTATTAAAGTTTATGAACAGTCGGGAATGTAAACTGTTGGGTTGAATAAAATGTTATATTTGCGGTGATATCTGAGTACGAGTAGATGCTCCTTTTCATTAGTTTTCAAGCAATCCTTGATTTCTAGGGATAACAATTATATTAAAATCCAAAACCAATGAATTGGATCAAGTAAGGTATATTTTAAGTATCATATTAGAAGCATTAAGATAACATGTTTTATAATTAATCAATAATTATCAATAAAAAATGATTTTATATTTTTTCAATAAAAATTTGGAATCATATTTTTCTATTCGAAATGAAGAAAAATTGAGTGGATTTTGGATCTTTGGATGGGATTCATTAGATTAACATATCCGAGTCTCTAACAAACTAGAATCGAATGATTGGTACTTAATGGGATAAGTTTAATTAAGAACTTGTTTGATTTACACAATAATTTTTTGTGAAAAATTAAATTTTGTAAAAAATAAGTTTTTATATGAAATTTTAAGAAATATTTAAAATTGTTTAATTGACATTGAAAGTAATACTTTCTAATAAGTAACTTCTTATATTTTATTTGATTTAATTTTAAAAATTTTATAAAATTTTAATAAAATTATTATTATATCTTTAATATTATTATAGTATAAATTAATAAATTTTAATTATTATTAATTAAATTTAATAAAGATAATTTTATAATTATATCTATAATTAACAAAAAATAAAACTTATCTAAGGAGAGGTAGATAAATATTTTTTAATATTTTATATTATTGAATAATGAACAATTAAATAATTTTTTTTTATTTTTTAAAAAATAAAATTTTAAATATTATTAAAATGAACCAAATAACTTTTAAATCTCCTGTATTGTCATCACGTTGATTTTGTGGCAAGCAATTAATCATCGTAAACATCATGGAATCAATGCCAATAATTAGACTCTCCCTATCAAAAAAGAAGAAAATTGAAAAGAGGGGGAAAAAAACAAAAAAAGAGAAAACTAGAGTTGATAATCTATATTCTGCCTTCAACCAAAACTTGGAAGCTAATTTCATTGTTTGGTATTTCCCTATCCTTTTGTTTTAAAATTACAGATAAGTCTCTTTTTTATAATTTTGACAGAATGCAAATCTCTGACTTAACCCTTTCAGATTTCTTCCTTTAGATCTTCAGTATTTAATACAACTTAACAAGAAAGCTTGCTTGTCCACTTGCTCGCCGTCTGCCCATTTTTCCTTTTCCACTCAATCGATGCATCTCTTCATTAGCCTATTTATAGTAATAATCTGAGCTCTTTGAAGCCTTCACCATGAAGGCAAATAGCCCTCCATTTCAATTCCTCTAGCCGGTCTAAAGAGTAGCCCTCAAATCAATCATCATAGCCTGGTCCGATAAATCAAGCGGCGAAAAAGGAGGCGGCCGCTTTCCTCCAGGGGCGGACATCCGCATATCCATATATTAATATATTTACAAGATGAATTTTATATTGTCTAAAGTTTCAAAATTCGGAATAGTACAAGAATCTTAAAATTTATTAAATTGAAATTGTATGATTATATTTATTAAAAAATAAGTAATTATAATTAAATAATGTTAACTTAATAAATTTAAAATTTATTATATCAATTCCAATTTTAAAATTCTAGAAATATCATAGTAAATACATATATACAATAAATGAATTGTTTTTAAAATAATTAATATATTTTAAGATGTAATATTGAAGTTATGCTTTGTGTAAGGGACTGACAAGTTAACTGATAATTAATAAATTAATTAATAATTAATAAGTTAACTAATTGTATAAGAAGTATTTAAAAAAATTAATTGTTGAATTAATTAAAAATATAAAATGATATGGAAGGACATGTTAATATATATAAATATATAAATTAAATTATTTATATTTAATTAAAAAATAAATTAAATTAATACAATTAAGATATTCAAAATAAAAATATAATTACTAAAAATTAAATTATATTTTATAACTTTACATAATTATTTACATTCATATTTTTATTTAATTATTATTTATATAAAAAATATAATTACTTTAAATAAATTAATTATACTTTATGACATTACATATTCTTTTATATATATAGTTTACTAAAATTGAATTAATTATAATTTATGACATCACATATTTAATCATTTCTTTATTTACTTGCTTATTTTTATTTAATTATTTTTACTAAATTTATAATATTATATATTTATTTACTTACTTATTTAATTTTTGTTCATTTATTATTTAAAATAAAAATATAATCATTTATTAAGAGCATAAATTATAAATTATTTAAAATAAAAAATTTATAAACTATTCAATATAACTTATTAAATCAGAACTTATTTTTCTTGATAAGTTAGTATACAAAAGAAAACTTTGGTGAAATTTCATATGTAGTTATTGTGAAGTCCCTAATCAAAATTTTACATATGTATTTAGTCCTTAATAGCTAATTAGTAATTATATTAATTGAGTTATAATTATTAGGAGATAAGTTAAAAAATAAAACACATGCAAAATTTTGATTGGAACTTCATACCAAAGACCTATAAAACTTCATGGAAGTTTTCGCCAAATATTAATTAGGCTTTTTTTTAAATTCAATAGTTTAGAATAAAAAAATTGGACTATTTTAAAATAAAAACTTTTAATTTTTATTAAAATGATAATGCAGATAAAGCTAACAAGACTTTTGGATCTGGCCTTGATCCTTGTACAATTTTAATTATGCCTGCCAAATTGGGTCAAGATGTTTTCTAAAAAAATGGAGCCAGGCTGGGCTTAAGCCATTACATTTTACATAATTCCAAATGAAAAATGTGATCTAAAAGCCCATCGACCCAACATACGTACATATCTTCTTCCAAGTTCTCAATATATCTAATTCCAAATACGTATAGCAAACTGGTCACGGGATTGCGGCAGATTCGATCATAAATAATCCGCAAAAATGCACTTTCAATTTTCTATCTTTTATTAAAACTTGAATTTTGTCCTTTAAATCTTATTTGAAATAAATTTATCCTAATTTAAAAAAAAATGCATCATTACTCAATAGACTTATATAAAATGCTTTTAGCATTAGATTTGACTCATTTAAAATATAAGATATATTTCAA
Organism: Sindora glabra; assembly: GCA_020226215.1. Classification (NCBI taxonomy): domain Eukaryota; kingdom Viridiplantae; phylum Streptophyta; class Magnoliopsida; order Fabales; family Fabaceae; genus Sindora; species Sindora glabra. The sequence goes on from CM035226.1 coordinate 99,195,216, forward strand.
AGAGTAAAATATATAATCATAGTTATTAATAAAAAAATTAAAGAGATAATTATACATTTAAAAATTATTTTTTATTAATTTATTATTTATCAAATTTTTAACTTTTAATTTTTTGATTAATAATTATAATTATTCACTTAGAAGTGTATCACACATAGAGAAATCAAATTCGTTGAGTTGGTTGGCTATAAAAAAACTGAACAGAAAATATGGAATGCCATCAGCATTAATTTCTTCTCTTGAATATAGATATATAATTCAATGGAGAAATTTCACTTGCCTCTTTAAAATTGAATATAAGTACATTTATATTTTTTCTATTTTAAAAAATATACAATTATTTTGCTTTTTTTTAGAACAAAAAAAAAAAAAAAGACTCACAAGGAGGTGAATGTACACCACGCTAAAACAAAATGAATGATAAAGGAGAATATTCTCTGATTGGGATTAAAAAATATTTGATTTTTGCTATAATATGCACCTAAAAAAAAGTTGCAAATTTTTGTATTTATAATGTAAAAGTTAAAAAACTTTTAACTTCATATATAAAATTTTAGGAAATTCAAACTGAGAGTAATGTAGTAAAATTTAAGTCATTAAATGAGATAATTAAGAGATTTAGTAATTATATCCAATAATTTAAATTTTATCATATTATCCTGAATTCCAAACCCTTCGAGATACTATAAAAACCATCTAAAATTTTAGCAACTAAAGTGATAACTTTGTCAAGATTTTGTATGCAATAGATATATAAAAAGTTATAATTTCATCATTCAAAATTACAACTAAAACATTTATATACATTTTGCAAGATTTAATATAAAAATTATAACTTCTAATAAAATTTACAAATACTTAATTTTCATTGTAAATAACCAATGCAGCATTTCTTGATATCAAATATTAGCATCGGAAATTGTTCCTCAGCTAATATGCCTTATATGCAATTTCCAGTATATTAAATAACATTTTATTCATATTTAAATTTTTTCAGTATATACATTAGCGGATTATAACGAAAATCATTATATCCCGATAACAGAATTCTTGCGTTATAATATAAAGTCATCTCATTTTCTTGAAAAGTATTAGAATAAGATTGTTTTAAATAAAACTTACGACGACTGAAACTTTAACGAAGGTCGTGGAATTATAAGTGTTATCATATGTGAACTTGTCAAAGTAATAATGATTATAGAATAGACAAATTTTGATATAAAAAAATTAAATACATTTTTACTCTCTTAATTTATAATTTATGAAGTTTTAATATTTTAATTTAAAATATTCAATTTTAATCCTATCATTTTCTCACTGTCCAAAAACTAATTCCAACTGCTGACGTGGTGTCAGCTCAACCAAGTTATTTCAACGTGTCAGCACAAACAAGCCACGTTGGCACAGCCTGATCCTCCAAGCTCTAAATTCAATCGGTTTCTCTTCCTCACCGTCTCTGTTTCTGCTTGGCTGAGCAGAGCTTGCTTGAAGCATCACAATGACGCTGCTTTAGACTAACAATGGTTCTGCAATCCTTCATCCCAGTTCAACCAGATTCTCCCTTTCCCATACAGAACCTCCTTTGTGGCGCCTTCAAGCCACAACCTGGTTCATCTCCTCGATCCGGTCTCAACTTCGGCAACGTCGTCTAGGACCTCTCAAAGATCGCTTCTGCTGGTTTTTTCGATGGTCCTCTCCTCAAAAACTCGGATTGCTTCCTCCAGGTTTCTCAATCTCTCGATCTTCATACTCCTACTTGTTTGCATGTTCTTCTAATAGCAAACGTTTTCTTCTTCGCCATGATAGAAAGTTTAAATTTGAAAATTAGATCTCAAATGATTGGTTTCAATGTTTGTAATTAATATTTTTCTTTTTCTGAATTTTCACATAATTTTTTTCCTGGATTTTGTCATTTTTTCTTTTCTGAAGAGTTGTCGGAAAGTGAAAGTAAATGTATAGTATTATAAAGATTGGCAGTTTCCTTGCACTTTGACAATTATTTATTATAGAAATTCTTGTCATGCTTTATGGACTTGGTCGAGATATTTTTGGGTGAGCCTAGGAACATTTTGACTAACTACTTCCATTTTATTTAATTACAGCCTAATCTAAATAAGTTTGTATCCCCAGGATGAGCAGCCTGGGAGGAAGCTCGTGCTGCACTTCAAAAGCTATCATCAGGTTCTTCTTTGCTTGCTTGCGTAGTTCTTAACTTTTATCATGGCATTCTGGAGAAATGGTTATAGATGTGTAAATCGTATTTCTACTGGAATTAGAGTAATCAGACAAGCCTTTTTTTCTTTCCTCTCTATGCAACTAGTGAGCCGAACTTGAAGGGCAACGCAATCTTGAGGCAGAAGACACTCGTACCAATGGCATTATATATTAGAAGATTTTAATTGGTTTAGCTGGTGCCATGTCAGCACCTGGAGTTTGCTTTTGGATGGAGAGAAACCGTAGGACTGAAATTGTACAGATTAACTATTTATAAGGATTAAACTTGAGTATTTTAAATTAGGGAGTCCAAAATTACACAAATTATAAATTAGGGGGGGGGGATAAAAAATGTATTTAAGTCTCATGGAACTTTCATGGGTGGGATTCAATTTAGGGTCCCGTTTGGTAAAAAAATACCTTCAATAGGAATATATTTATAAACTTAAGATTGTGAAAAATAATTGATATATTTAATATCAAAGATAATAAGTTTGGTGAAAAATAATTTTTTATTTTTTAAAGAAAAGTTATTTTTCTTCCCTACTATGACTTCAGGGATTATTTCCTTTTTGATTACAAAGTATAAAGACACATAATATTTCTTTATTTTTATAAAAAAAGGAAATTTTCTTATAGAAATTATCTTCCAAAATAGATCCTAGATTTCACAGGGGCCTGAGTGAATACAGCTGGTATTGGCTACAATTTTTTTTTATCCCAAACAGATCTTTTGTCATATGTTTCTTTTCTTCCTTTAATTGTATCCTGTAACATCTCCATTTTACTTAGTAATATAAAGGATATTGGAGGTTTTGGATGTGCTTATTTTAAGTGATGATGAAAATTATATAAAGGGTTATGCTTCAGTATGTCCTTGAAAAAGTCACATCAATAGGTACCCTTGCAAAGTTGTAACTCTTTATATAAAATCTAGTAATTTTTTCATAATTGTATCAATGGGTGCTCTTGCAAAACTGTGATCTTTTGTATAAAATCTCGTAATTTTTTTTCATAGGAAGGCAAAAGTTTTCTACAATTTTATTTTAGTAACTTCGATGGAGTTGCAAATTCTTATATATGGGTTAAAAAAAAAGTATAGAACAGGTATAACAAGCATACAAGAAATAAGCAGAAATAGGCATATATAGGGATTGAAGTTGCGGGGTGTTTTTTATACGCAGCATCTGCACACACCTAAAAAAGTTGCAAGATTTTATAGGAAAAAGTTGTATGTTTTATAATTTTTACGTTAAACTCTCGTAAAAGCTCGCAACTTTCTTTTAAAGGCAACCATAGCAAAACTCTCGTATAAAAGATTGGGAGATGTTTTCTTGGAGATATTTTCTTGACAAGAACATGTCAAAGGCCTATTTTAAATGAATGTGATGTGATCAATATAAATTTGCATAAAATTTATATGTCGGATAAATTAGGAAGTCATGAATACCTCATTGTCTTCATCAAGTGCACTCGTAGACTCATCCAATAAAACCAACAGCGGTTTTGAAAGCAGAAGATGATCAATAGCAAGGCGTTGTTGCTCTCCCAAAAAGAGAACCCTAGACCATTCATGTGTTGAATCCAAACTGAAATGAGCCAATAAGTAGCCAAGGTGAACATTCTCTAATACCCTTTTGAGCTCCTCTGTTGTTGGCTTCAGAGGCTCTTCATTCAAGTTATCTGAGTTTGCAGATTTCATCAAGGGCATAAATATGATGTTGAAAGAAGAACGAATATACAACATTAATTGCTTTTAAAAAATTGATACTAAATAAAGTGAAACAAAAATGAAATTAGGCACTACATACTTCTTGGTTTAGCACTTTCCCACGTAGGAACTGGATTGTCAACGCATGTTGGAGGCTAAATTACCAAATTAATGTTTTTTACGAAACTTATTACCATTTTACTATTTTTTCGAAACATATTACCGAAATACACACGGGGGCGGGAGGCGCCATTCGGGATGGCGCCTCATGGGCGGAGGCGCCATCCAAGATGGCGCCTTTGGGGTCTCCGAGGGCGCCATTCAAGGTGGCGCCCTCGGTCCATTTTTTTCATTTTTGCCCTTTTAAAATTAATTAATGTTGATATCATTTGAAAATAAAAATAAATAATATATAATTATAACTGAAAATAAATTTTTGAAAATAAATTATTTATTTTATAATTATATTTGATGTCATATAAAAATATGTTAACTCCACTTTAATATCTAATACATAAATTTATTATAGGAATTAAATAAGAAAGTAGTTAATGATAATAATATAATGAATAAAAATAATAAATATTTAGTAAATAATTAAATATTATTTAAAAAATATAGGATCAATAAAGTATAATTACATAATTTACATTAATATCTCTCAAGATTTTATGTAATGATAGTTAATTTTTATCAATTTTTGAAATTATAAACTTCTAACGCTTGGAATTATATTATTACAAGTAATTATTTAATATGTTATTACACATAAGTAAATTTATTGAGTATACTAAAATATTCTTTATATACAAAGTTGAAGATTGCTAAAAATGAAAAGAAATATAATGTAATAAATATATTTTTCTTATTTTATATTTATTCCAATAATATGCTTGTCACTTTGTATTTATTTGAATAAGAATTTTTTTATTTTGTGATAGAATGAATGCAAACTGGCGAGGTTGAAGATAGCTAAAAATTTTAAAAATTCAGATTATTTCATTTCAATAATCTTTTAATTTTGTAATGAAATCGGAATTATAACATGAATTAGCTATTTTTTATTTCATTAGAATGATAAAATATTTTGGCAATGGGAGTGAAAAGTACCGATAAATTATTTTTTAAGAAACTATTATTCGTTTCATCGTTCGCTAGAAACACTTTATCGAAATAAGCACAGAAGATACGAGCAGCGATGGAGAGACGCCAAATGACGTGTAGAGGTGCGCTAGACGAAATGGCATCGTTCGCTGAAGGGAAGGAACGGCAGGCGATATGGCACTTTTGGCCTATGGCACCCTCGCTCCTCATTTCTAAATTAATTAGCCGGTGATTGTGTTGACTGTACACCCCAGAGACATGAATTTTTGTGAAAGTATGATAATTAATATTATTTATTTACTTTCACACGATAAATAAAAAAAGAGTAGATAGGTTAAAATAGGCTAATACGTTTATTTCATAAACTATTTTGCGCTTTACCGCAGTTTCGAAACTATTTACCAAATTACGCAGGGCACCGTTGAAGGCGCCTTTCAACATGGCGCGTTCGCTACAGCGAATTTCGCTGCGCGGGCTGGGAGGCGCTATTTCACCTGGCGCCTACCCGACAAACTTAAGTTTATAACTAATGGGGTTGGGAGGCGCCAAGTGACATGGCGCCTCCACAGCTCCATTTTATAAATTAATTAAGTTTTATAAATTTATATATTTATTTATATAATTTTAAGGTTATTATTATTTGTAATGAAATTATAATTTTTAAAATTTAATTAATTATATTTTATGATATTATTTATCTATATTAGTCGTAAAAATTAAGATATAATTATAATAAAATTATCATCATTATCCTGCGCAATGATCATCGTGATTTATTGTTATTTGTAATTATTCCTGCGCAAGCAATTAAAAAAGTCGTAGTAATTAGAAGCATCCTAAATGTTGATATTTGGCAATAAAATAGTAAAGTCATCCTAAATGTTGATGTCTGGCAATAAAGTAGTAAGATAAATGTATACAAATATACAAATATACAAAAAACATAGAAAAGCAAGCTAATGCCTACGCAAGTGATGTCCAGTCCCACATCTAGGATCGGTAATGTGGCGGCCGTATCTGCTAACCCTCTGCGCAGGTCCGGGAGTCACATCCCCAGTGTCTGTGTCTGCTCTACCTCGAGCTCTTGCTCTGCCTCTACCCCTGGCTCCCGCTCTGCCTCCACCTCTACCTCTATCTACAAGTTCTGAGTCATCTGTCACCATGCCACCATGCGCTAATCCCTGATCCCGAGTATGCCAATCAAATACAGAACGATATGGCTGTGATGCACCAGCATCATCGGAAGGAAAGGCATGGAATGCAGATGAAACTCCTGGTACATGCGGAAATGCCTGGAATGAGGATCGAACACCAGGAGGGGGCTGGTACATCTGGGATGACGATGGCCCAAATAGTGCGGCCAGGAACATGGTGGAGGATGAAGGATCATCAGGTGTAGTAGGATACACATGAGATGGGGCAGTAAGATCAGGTATCATCGTCATGGTCTCCTGGGCAGTCGAAGGTGGAATCTGCTGCACTGTCGGAGCGGACGGAACATCAGCCTGCGATGTGTGCCGTGGAGCAGTGCGACGTCGTCGGCGAGATCGAGGCTGGTCGTGGTCACCCTCCACAGGGTCTGGGATGTGATGGGTCTGGGGAGCTGGCTCCGCATGTGAGTCAATAATGACATGATCAACCTGCTGAATTGCATGAAGGATGGACTCCGTCGCTGACCTAAGCGCATCGAAGGTGAACATAGCCTGCCCCTCGGGGGTAGTGAAGTCCTGTAGTGAGGAAACCTCATCTACCTATACAAATTTTTGACATTAAAGTTAGTTATAATACTAATGCATTTAAAGAAAATTAGATACAAAACACTAGCACACAATCTTACCACAAGGTCTAGCGCTCCCCCGACTGGTGTAATACATCGCTTGGTAACCCGTCTATACCATGTCATGTAATCGGAACGTGGTCCCAGAACTAGGCGTGTCGTCGGCTCGGCGATAACGCACAAGTCTCGCCGAATATCTCAGAGTGCAATATACGGCTGATGGCGGATGTGCCACTCCTCGTCATGCCGACCGGACAAGTGAAGGCAGTGGACCTCCGCCACCTGCTTCGGTGGCTCTGGAATAGCCTGGCGTAGTCCAAACTGCCGCAAAACCCTATCAGGCTGGTGCCACTCGACAATCTGGAAGTGAATGAGCGGCACCACTGCTGTCCAGGTGTCGCTCCCGTCAAAGCAGTACTGAGGCAGTGATGCAGTGACCTCCTCAGTGTATGGGATCCAAACGATCTGGAGTTACAAATGTATCACGTGATTTAAATACGATTGTGGATTGGACAAAGCCTTGAAATTAGTGATTGTAAAAACCCCCTGCGTACCTGGTCAAGTCGAAGCCAGTCCAACACGTATCTGTAATGGGGTAGGCTGTGTACCGGACTATCCTGGAACGTCTTCTGATAGTGCCACCTGCCAGGTTCAATAACAAAGTTAGGGAACTTCGTAGCAAACTTAATTATAAGCAAAAGTTGAAATATTTTCTAACCTGCGCGCTAAGGGGCCAATCCCTGCATCCCCCTCTGGTATGTCTAAAATAGCTATCGCGGGGGCGATAGTGGGAAATCTATCCCAAGCCCAGAGCTGCAGTAGTAGGCAACAACCTCCTATCTCTCTGTAATCCGGTGCGGTGGCCTTGCAGAGCTCTCTGTACAGGTATGCCAGGCAAGCAGACCCCCAATTGTACGTCCCAGCCTCGTGTAGGTGTGCGATCAAGGGTAAGTGCATGAGGTGGACGTATGTGCTAGAATGGTCCGGAAATAACGTCCCAGCTATGAGTCGTAAAATGTAAGCTCGGGCGAATCTCTGCACTGTCACCTCATCCGCATCATCTGGAAGATGAGTGAAATGCCTCTCCAACCAACTCATCCTCAGTCACCCCCCTCGGATGACATTCTCATCCACCGGTAACTGGAGTCCCAAGTACTCCTCTATTAGGCCTCCCCACCCTCACACAGTGGGCCCCGTCACTACTCGACCATCAATGGGTAGGCCGAGCTGAAAAGCAACATCCTGCAGGGTAATAGTCGTCTCTCCCTGCGGCATGTGAAAGGTGTGCGTCTCCGGCCTCCACCTCTCCACAAGAGCACTGATCAACTGGTGGTCGATCGACACAAACTCACACATCGCCAAGCCGTAGAAGCCTGCCTCTCGCAGAAAGGGGACAATCAACTCCGGCGACGGCTGGTGATGGTAGTGATGAGCTCGTCGAATCCTAAGCACACGGTCAGGCTGCAAAAAGAAAAAACAACACCAACTATAACGTATGACAGTTCAGAAACAGTTAATACTCGAATTAATTAATGTGTAGCTATTTCCATACATGGCCTACCCAAATCGACTGGGATATGTGTGAGGCCTGAGCGGTCAGCAGAGAAGGATCGCGTGGTCCAGGATCAACGCGTCGGGACGTGGATGCCATCTGCCACGACAAGCATTGCATAGGAATGAAATTTAAACACACACAAACTTAAAGATGTTGTCCAATTTAAGCATAGCCTTAAGGTATAACTAATATCATAAATAATATCATAAACTGTCTTAAATTTAAGGTGCAATATATATAAATAATATCATAAAATGTTAGATAATAAAAAATTGCACATTACTAGTAATGGAGTAACCCTTATATACATAATAATGTGCAAATTTACAACCGTAAAGAATAAAATATAGTGTGCAAACGCTACACTTATGATATTGGTTAACATACTTTGAAGCATACATGCGAAAGTAAATAGTAAAAATCACGGTGTAGAAAGGCCTTCGTCTTCATGAAGCAGTGGGCAACGCCTACGATTATGTCCTTCCATCTTACAATGACTACATTTTTGCTTCACACCGCCCTCCTGAGGTCAATCCATCTCATTTCTGATTCTGGTCGACTTTGGTCGTCCCCTTGCACGTAATCTTCCATAATTTGGAACTAGGACAGGGAATGGTGGTAGGTTATTCCATTGTGACCAATCCCCAATAGGCCACCACTCAGATTTGTAGCAATTGAGCAGCGTGTCAAGCCTGTATACAGCATCGACATATGGTTCCCACGATATGTTGATTGAGGCACAAGCAGCAATAATATGAGCGCAAGGATACCTATATGCTTGGAATTGTCCACATTCACATTGCCCTTTGTCTAATAACACCTGGATGACCTTTCCACATGACCCCTGGCCATATCAGGGCCCTCCACCACCTCAAACCTAGTCCCTTCTCTATTATAAGCACGAACGTGGTAAGAAGAAGCACGTGACTGGATAGTCGCAAGCTCCTGTTTGAATCTGCTTGCGTACCTGTGTCCTTGTTGTAGGTCAGCGTGCGCTTCTCTTGCCCTTTCCACAAAGTACTTTACACATCTATAGTATGTTTGTTGGACAAGGCCTGTGATTGGCAGCTTCCTTAGTCCTTTGAAGAGGCCATTGATGCACTCTACAGTGTTAGTCGTCATATGACCATATCTTCTGCCTTCGTCATAAGCAAGCATCCACTTCTCGTTCGGAATACCGGTCAACTTCTTATGGATCTCCTCATTGACTTTGCTAAGATTGTCCAATCTCTCAATGGCCTTTCCCCAACTGGGCTCGTACGCTGAATAGAAGGAGACAAATAGGTTAACTAAAATGAACTACCAGGTGCACAAATTTATAAATGAAAGGTTCAATAAAGAAATGTCTGTATAACACATACCAATCTTAAGGACAGCTTTCCTCACATTGTCATCCCTGCACTTCTTGCGAACATTGCTGGCAATGTGTCTAAGACAATACCGATGATAAGCATAAGGGAGCTGCCATCCCAGGCCTTCGGTGGCTACAGCATCTTTTATCGCTCGGTGTCGATATGATATCAAGCATATTCCTTGCTTGTTCGTGACATTTACCCGCAGTAATGCCAAAAACTAACTCCAATTTTCATAGTTCTCCCTGTCAACAATGGCAAAGGCAAGAGGAACGGGGCATTTGTTACCGTCCTGGGTCGCAGCAATCAGTAGCACGCCCCTGAACTTGCCATATAGATGCGTGCCATCAACTTGTATGAATTGCTTGCAGTAAGGAAATGCGGCAATGCATGGCTTGAATGCCCAGAAAACTCGGTTGAAAACATGTTTCTGCGGATCGATACGATTATCAGCTGTGACAAATTCTTGGGACTCCAACTTGAACAGCGCCTGGTCACAGTAGCCTAAAATGTCCAACCATTTGGGGAGCACTTCATATGATTTGTCCCAATCACCGTGCACCTTCATAATTGCCTTTTGTTTCGCCTTCCATGCTTTCCTGTACGAAATCTTGTATCTGTACATGCCTTCCACCCTCTCTTGTATAAGCGAGATTGGAACATCTTACTTCATTTTAATCATCTCCAGGATCAGGGAACTGATATACTTGGAATCCAGAGACCGGTGGTCCTGTGTCAAACTAGCATTAACACATGTGTGGGGCCCTGAAAATCTAGTTATGGTCCAAGTGTTACAATTCTTCAGTTTCACCGCTCTGAGGTGGAAATTGCATTGGTCCCCAAATTTATCACACTTCAATGATAATCTTCTGGTATCTGACTCCTCCACGTAATAACTATGGTGCCTTTTGATGTGGTAATGCTTGGTTGCAGCAATTAAAGCCTCCTTGCAATCGAACTCTTGCCTAACCTGCAAGTCCTCCATGTCGTAATCATAGGTTGGCTTCATTATTTCCGGAAATTCATTTGGCTTCCGTATCGCATCCCAATCAATGTCAGAGAAGACAGCAGCTTGGGGGACACCATATGATGTTTGTGCAGCATTACCACCCCTCACACACCGCGTTGGTACACTGTCTGCATGTGTAGCCACACGTTCTTCGTCATCTGTGTCATGATCGTCACTGCTACTGCAGGACACCTCATCGTCTTCAAAACCAGACTCTAGGTGGGCATCCATTAATACGGGATCGACAGATTCTTCTTGTACGACCGGCAAGGCACTTGATGAACCTACCAAGGTTTGGGGTGCATTTACCGGGAAAACACCTGCAATAGATGAGTCCAGCGCAGGAGTATGACTATCAGAAATGTGGAACTCAAATCCACCTGTGTAAGGACGGCCTTCCCCCACCATCGAACAACCAGTGTTAACATAAACCAGTGGATCCACGAGTGGTGCAGTTCTTGGAACTCTTTCATCAAAACCAAGGGTGGCAGTGCGCAATTCAGATGTGATCACGTCCACGTACAATTCCATAGCTGTCATCGTCGGATGTTGTTCGTAGCTTGCTATCGCGCATGCCAAGTCTTCATCGTCAGCCAATTCGTATGCCATGTACTGAGCCTCTGTTTGATGCTGTGGTAACCTGTAAACAATCTTCCTCACAGCTTGATCTTCGTGAAGCTTCAGTCGGGCATGAATTCTCTCCCGTAAAACATCCATACTGCTGCATCCTCTTAATTTCAATGCCTTTGGGGGAGGTCTATCGTACATTATCCCCTCTGATCTCTCAAAAATTGTACCATTTGAATATATAAACGCAATTAAACTTTTCTTCATCTTCTTACTTTTAGCTGCACAATACTCGCTGCACCCCCACATGGAGAAGTAGTCTCATATACAAATTTTGTTCTCATAAATAAGTATACTAGTATTTAATACTATAATTAAAAATGAACACGATGTATTACTATTTTGCAAGGTATTTTGTTAATTCTATGAAATAACAGGATTATTTTCTTCGACCAATCTAAGGTTATTTCTTTCCCAAAACTAATATAAAATTTGACTATATAATTTTACCTATGGTTTTGTTTATCTCTTTCAATCATCATTTCTCTTAGTGATTTTGCACAAATTATACTAATTAAATTAGTTAGCCAATCAAATACACTATTTGTCCAATTTTATGACTTTTTTTCTCCGTTCACACCTACTACGAAATAGCAACCAAAAGTATGTACACATTATTATTGCCAATACCTCCATATATATCTTAATTCTTCCTAAATAAACTAAGGATACCTATATTTTTTTCAGGTACGTTTACTACTCTTCCATCTACAATATGTACTATTTAAATGTAAAAAAGTCCAAATTTGTAATAACAGTATCCTACTTTTTCAAGGCTTTTGGTTACATTCACATTTCCCAGGATCTTTTTTAGTACCTCTCTTATGATACATTAAGATCTCACATGATCCAGTTCTCTAAATATGGCTTCCACCTAGGTCGTAAGACTTATATTAGGACATCCTTCTTTATCTCGTTTGTTATTATTTTAATAGCACAACCTATCACATTACATATAAAGTCCTACGACATTTTCATAAATCATAACTTCACATCTTAAATCATAATTTTACATAATAAATCATAACAATCAATATAAAATAAATAATTCTATATTATTAATATCATAATATTCTAAATAAATTTCTCTACCGATATAAAAAATATTTTCACTGTGACTATATAAAAATTATAGTATAAGCATAAAATTCCTAAAAATACTAACCGGTAAGTATTCGGAGAAGTAAACAGAAAAAAGCCTCTGCATGAAAGAAAAATTTGTTAGATCATTTAATAATTTCAATCTCTAAGTAAAAGTTATTAGATGTTATTATATCAATTATAAAATTATGCAACAATCACGCTAAATTAAATTTATTTTGTAGGATAATATATTAAAGGAATAAAAATAACAATATATATAAAATTTTATTGATGTATATTCAATTTAAAATATATTGTTCAAATTTTTATATCAATAAAATATTAATGAATTTTAAAAAATAATTAATTTTTATTCCTAACTCATCTCATTAAAACTAAAATATATAGTTAGTTATTTCAATCAGCGTTTTCCATACATGAATTTCTAAAAAAAAAATATATTTCATCATTAAAAATAACTTGACGCATAAAAAATATGATATTATATAAAATTAATATTATTCAATATTTTCTATTTCAACTTTTAATACAATGATTGAAGAAATAAAAAAGAAAATCATCTGCAAGGTACATGAAATGAAAAACAAATTATGTACGGACTGTAAACCCTCCGAGAACTTTCAGTTGATGTATTTTAAATTTAAAATATACTATTCAAAAAATATCATTAACAAAAACTTAAAATATTGTCATAAATTATAAAATATAATTAATGATTGTAAAAAAAATATTGTCAAAAACATGTTAGTTTTCTAACAAATATAATATGTTAAAGTTTCAATTTTTTCTAAATCCTAGATCATCACTTCACATTATAAGCCATAATAATCAAAATAAATTAAAAATTATAATATAAATGTAAAAAATCTACAAACACTAACCAATAAAAATCACAAACTATCACAAATCACATATATTTATAAAATTTTTTCCTAAATCCTAGATCATCATTTCCCATCATAAATCATAATAATCAACATGAAATATAAATTATAATATACATACAGAAATTATAAAAATACTATCCAGTGAAAAACATAAACTATCACATATCATACAAATTTGTATAAATTTTTTCTAAATCCTAGATCACCACTTCACATCATATATCATAATAATTAACATAAAATAAATATTATAATATAAATACAAAAATTATCAAAATTTAAGCAAATAAAATTTATAAATTATGACAAAAATTATCATCGATCACATATATTTATATAAAAATCATAAATTATCACAGATCACATATATTTATATAATTTTTTTCTAAATCGTATATCATTATTTCCCATCGTAAATCATAATAACCAACATGAAATATAAATTATAATATACATACAGAAATTATATAAAAATACCAATTAGTAAAAAATATAAACTATCACATATCATATAAATTTGTATAAATCTTTTCTAAATCCAAGATCACCATTTCATATCATAAATCATAATATTAACATAAAATAAATATTATAATATAAATACAAAAAATATTAAAACTTAAATAAATAAAATTTATAAATTATAACAAAAATTTCTTCCTAACTCTTTAATTATCACTTCAGATCATAAATCATAATAATTAATTTAAAAAAATATAACATAATAATAAAAATTACAAATACACTAACCAAATAAGAGTTGACTGGGATCAAATTTGCTCCAAAGCAAAAAATGCTTCTGAATGCAATGTACAAAAATAAGAATGGATGATGATTGATGAACGAACTGTGGCTACCAGTTTTACGAACAAAGAAGAGAAGCAGAATTGCGAAATGGCTTCTGAGTGAGAGGGTTTGAGAGAGGAGACGGCTGCGCACTTGAGGGTTTGGGGGAGGAGGGCTGCGCACTTGAGGGTTTGGGGGAGGAGGGACGCGGAGGAGGGGTATAAATAGGGGGGGAGGCACCTGATGAAATGGCGTCTCCCGTTTGAAATTTGAAAGGGCCCAGGGGCGCCTTTTGGGAAGGCGCCTTCCATACGGAGGGCGCCAGTCAAAATGGCGCCTCCCGCATGGAGGGCGCCACCTGAAATGGCGCCTCCAAGGGGGAGGGCGCCACTTTGAATGGCGCCTCCAACCCCCGGGGGCGCCAATTTGAATGGCGTCCTGCGTATTCTAGTAATATGTTTCCAACCTGCCGTAAAACGGTAAATTGTTTTGAAAATTTGCATAATTTGGTATTTTAGCCCATGTTGGATAGAGGAATTGTTGATGAAGAGTACCCATAACCATATGCGGCCGTTGTGGAAGGAAAAAGGTTCTGGAATTTCAGTTTGTGGATTTTCCATGTGATTCATTTGAATCAAGAGCAATATTTGTTGTAGGAGTATTCATATCTTAAATAATGGAGGGCTGAGATTCTCCATCTTTCACATAGTAAACAATCTTTCCAGTTCCAGTACTCCACAGACCAGCCATAGCTCTCAACAAAGAAGTCTTGCCACTTCCACTAGGCCCTGTCATCTGTTAAATTGCATTTATGGTATTATACAACCTTACAGCCAAACCAAATTATCAGTAAAAATATTCTTCAATTTTTTTTTTTTTTTTGGGGGGGGTGGGGGTGGGAGGGGGTGGGGTGTGAGGCAGGATGGAATAAGTCAATGTATTACTGACCACGAAACGATCTTTTTCCTTTATCATCAAGGAAAGTTCTCTAATGTGTATATCATTGCTAGGTGTCCTCAGACAGATTTTCTATCTGCAGCGATGTATCGCATTTTTCTGTTAGGGTGGATCCATTGGATTCCGATGCAGATGAACCCTTTGATATTTTAGTGTGTGATACAAATCTCTTCAATTTATCAGAGAAATTTGGAACTGCTGCCCGCCAAAATATCATCAAATTCAGCTGCATAGGCAAATCTTATAATCAAGAGATGACATTTCAGCTACAAAGCATCTCAATTCCCAGGTTCAGTATTTAGTATGATGATTGATGAGTCATACCAAGCAAACATTATCAAACAGAAATGGATAAAAATCTCACAAGCATTTAGAAAACTGAAGATGGAACAGCTGACTAGATAGCATAAACTACTTTCTGTCAGCAACAAATACAGTCAGTGGTTGAAAAGACAAAAGACAGAAATGGACTAAAGAAAAAAGTGATTAATGAACAGATAGATATTCATAAAACATTCAAGCTAATTATAGCTTGTGTACACTTGACCAATCACAAGGTAACAAACCATTAGAATTGTGCCCGGAATGTGCGTACATCTGCGATGTTTGGATGGGGGAGAATGGAGGGGAAGGTTATAACTTAACTTGTATGAAGTATTGATTAAGGAGGGGGTGGAAGAGATTGGAGGTTTATTACTAATCATCCAGAGTCTCTCCATACCCTCTACTATTCACTATTTTGTGTTCTTCTAATTTGGAGGCTTTTTAAGGATTTTTTTTCCCCTTAACATCCAGATAAGAGGAGGGCAAGTCCTCTCTTAACCGCCCATCCTCTTCCCCTTCGTTCTCTTCCAATCTTTCTCATCGTTTTGCCTTCCCTTCCCCGCCACTCCCAAACATACCATTTGTGTATACACAAAAAATAAAATGAATGCTACAAACAACTAAACAATTCCTGCGGCTTCAAGGTACAGAATAATGGTTACTGACACATATGATTCGTTTCTTTTGTGGGATTTCTTGTGTCTAAGGATACATGTAGACACACTATAATATTAAATGGTTATTTCTCTTCTGCAGAGAGAAGGATTCACTTATTCTCATACATCTTTCAGGAGATCCTCATAGATTAAACAACAACTGCTGATAAGGCAAAAAGGCAGTACCTGGCTGATTAATAATAGCAGAAAAGGCAATTATAGCTTGAAACTGGTACACAAGGAAGGAGGCATCACCAAGGATACAATCAAAAGCAGAAAGCGACAGTCAAGTTTTGTAGAAGTGACCAACAATTGCTGTATCATAGGATAAAAGTTGGAACATCATTGTAAGCTCAAGATGAAACTGCATTACAAAATACAGAACCAAGAAATTTCAATCAACAAAGAAAACTAAAGGTTTCACTGGGCATTTAATGGGAGTTAAATTAGAAATAACACTATTATCCCCCAGGCAACAAGCTTAACGGTAGTGAAACATGTTTTTACGTGGAAAATAAGCAGTACAACTGTTAAAAATCTGAAAATAAAAGTAAAAATAGAAGCATCGTAGAGTCAAGTTTTCGAGAGCATTTCTGAAGCACTGCAGAAAAAGTTGCATTTCACTTTCTTCACCACCGTAGAAAGCTATTGATTGAGCATTTTCTCGAACTCGTACCGGGCCATAACGAAAATCTGCTTCTTTGTTGTTTTTGCATGGAATCTAAAGTTACCAACCCCTGTAGACATTTTCCCAATTATGTGAATTGGCCTGATAGCTCAAAAATCGTTCTACATTTCAGAGAGGCAGCATGGAGAAATCTCGCCATTCATTTATACTACTACTTAAAAAGAAAGGCATATCTACCCTTCCAAGGAAACTGCTGACGGCTGTCCCCGACAATGGTGTATGCAAGAAGATAAAGAGACCAGGATGGATGCCATATAAGATTCTACTGAATAAGACTAAGTCTATTGCAGCTTCAAAGAGTGTCAGAGAGAATTAAGGGCTGTCGCAGTGAGAGAACTTATATCATCAACAATTCGCTAGTTTGGATTATCAACAATTGATTGTGTAGAAATTCTGATTCTTGAGATATCGTTTCATATGATAAGTTGCCGTCCAAGACCTCCATCGCAGGGAAAGAGTTTCTTTTGTATAACTTCTCCTTACAATGAACTGCAACATAATAAAAAAGATTATAATCATGAACGAAAATTTGAAAAAGGTGCAACAAACTAGAGAACAACACAAAGGAACCCTTGGAGCAGGATGTAACATATATATGAAAACCTTCAAATCAGAAGAAAACAATTAGTTGTGTTAGGCTTTATTTCAAGATAAGAATCTCAATTTCAAACTTCAGTGATATAATCCGCTGATATCTGCCCCTAAAACAACTAATCATTTAAATATGTAACCTTACAAAAGGAAGAGCTTTATATTTCTATCAAGTAAAGCTCATATTTTTTCCTTTTATAAGTTAATTCACTCAGTGCCAGAGCCAAGGATTACAGATTTACAAAAGAAAAGTATATGAATAAGCTAAGAAATACTGTTAGTATTCCCCCCCCCCCCAAAAAAAAAAAAAAAAACATAGGGGAAAACTGATGATAGTGCTTGGATCCTCATACTGCAGCATAAGTTCCATGGATATAACAGTATGAAAATGAATAAAAAGGTTACATTTATGCAATTAGATTTTGTTTGTTCTATTCTATGATTTGTTTCTTTCATGCTCCCATGTTGCATAAGACATATTGTTGATCACTGGACAAACTCAAGCAAAGTCTAGCAGAGCATACACCTAAGGAATGCAGCTATGTGCTCACCGGAATTCCTCCAGCACATGCACCCAAGTAGTACAGCAGTTGCCTTGTGAATTGTTCTTGGTCCGTCTTGCATTCACAAAATTAAACTAAACTCAGTTGCTTGATGCGACTATTGCGGAAAACATAAGCAAAATATTGGGGAAAATACTATTTACCTCTTGTACTTTGATTGAATGGCAAAAATGGTACACGGACTTTAAAATCTTATAATTTACCCCTTAAATTTTGATTGAAGAATTACATGGATATTTATAGGACTCCAAAGAAAAAGGATTCATCCCCTTAATTAACTATATTTATTGTGTAATGCATGTAATTCTTCATTTGAAGCAAGTTAGAAATATACAAGTAATTCAGTCATACAAGTCTTGTTTCTCTTATCTATTTTAGAGTTCTATTTTTATTCTTTGGTTTGTTTTTCTTCACCAAGATTGTCAATCTTGGGTGAGTGTAATTTGTTTTGCATTACGATTCTCTCTATTTTATTTTACATGGTATTTGAGCTTGAAAGATAGCTCTATGTCAAGATCTTTTGTGAAAAAAATCAACTAATGTTCCAAATGGATTTAAATGGTCGCATTATTAGATTTGGTATGGGGCTATTAAACCAATCCAATTATAAAGTGTGGAAGACTTGTATGGAGTCCTATCTCATCGGGGAAAACCTATAAGAGGTTGTTGGTGGTAATGAAACCATTGCTTTCAAACAATGGAGGCAAAAAAATGCTAAGGCAGAATTTGCCTTGAAGAAATCCATTTCTCATGAAATGTTTGAGCATATCATCTGTTACAAATCAACCAATGAGATTTGGCGAACCTTTGATAGTTTGTTTAACAAGAAAGATGTGGCTCATTTGCAATATTTGGAGAATTAACTTACAAATGCTTCTTAAGGAAATTTTTCTATTACCCAATTTTCTTATAAAGATCAAGAATTTGTATTCTAAAATTTTTGCTCTAGATCCGGATGAGCCTATTTCTGAAGCTCCTATAAGGCAGCATATTATTCATGGATTGAAGCCAGAATCCATTCCTTATGTCAAATCAATTTAAAGGTGGGCTCAATAACCATTCTTGGAAAAGTTTGAAAGCCTCTTATCTTCCTAAAAATCCTTGGCTATGCAAATGGCAAGATTATCTGTATCTGATCATGGTGGCAGTACAAATAATATCAAATATAGATAATAAAAATGTTCTTGTAGCTAAGAAAGGGAGGAATTTTAACCTAAAAGGAAAGAAATCTAATTTAGAATCTAGCAATGGCACCTCCAATTCTTTTGATTTTAAGAAGCAGAAATTGAAGTGTTATCAGTGTGGTAAACTTGTACACGTGAAGAAAAATTATCATGTCAAGTTGAAGCAAGGAAATTAGGTTAAAGCTGCAATAGGAGATAAAAGGGATTCTTCCCATAATAATGAAGAAGATTAGGGCAAGTGCTTTATGGCTAAATTTGCTTTTGCTCTTGATTCAATTAACTTTGAGAATGATTGGATTGTGGATTCTAGATATGGTCATCATGTGACTGGTGATGCTTCCAAATTCTCAAGTCTCCATCCTCATCAAGGAATAGAGGCTATTATCACAATAAACAACATAGTTCATTCTATGCAAAAAGAGGGGATAGTTGTTATCAATTGAAGCAAGGATAACTCTATTACACTTAATAAGGTGTATCATGTCCAAGGTATGACAAAAGATATTTTCTCAATTACAAGTGTTGTGGATTATGGAAATTATGTACTATTTGGCGCTTAAGATGTGAAATTCCTCTGAAATATTGAAAGATTAAAAGTTAATATTGTTCATATTGGTAAAAGAGTTAATGATGCGTATGTTTTATCAACTTCTACATCCTTTGTTAAGAAGTTGAATGGCTATGATAATGCTTTTATATGGCATGCTCAGCTTAAGCACCTTAACATGATGAAATTGAAAGTTATAATGCAGAAAGAGCTAGTTAAAGGGCTACCAAAATTAATTAATTTTAGTGATGGTGAAAGCATGAAGGTTATTAGTATAGAAAAGCTCATAGACTTCCATTTGAAAAGTTTTCTTCTAGGTGAAAAGCTCTATTGAATTGTATTCATAATGATTTGTTCGGGCCAATTCTTGTTTCATCTTACTTTGGTTTCTATTACATGCTGATCTTTATTGATGATTTTACAAGGTTCACTTGGGTTTATTTTGTAAAGCCAAAATTAAAAGTTTTTCTTAAATTCCAAGAATTCAAAGAATCTTTTAAAAGGTTTATGGGAAGAAAAATCAAACGGCTTTGAATGGACAAAGGAGGAAAATTTACTTTTAATGCCTTTTATTCTTTTTATCACAAAGAAAGAATTAAGAAGGAACTTTCTGGTGCACACACTCCACAACAAAATGGAATAGCTGAAAGGAAGATTAGACATTTTATGGAGACTTGTAGGAGTTGGCTACATGTAAAGAATTTACTAAAAGAACTTTAGGCTGGAGCTATGAATTGTATAGCCTATGTGATTAATCGAGTGCCGCTTAGTCCAATTAACTTAAAGTCTCCTTAGGAGTTAATGTTTAACAAAAAACCTAGTGTTAAGTACTTTAGAATTTTTGGCTTTATTTATTATGTTCATATGCTAGATGCTCAAAGAAACAAATTTAATACCAAAGGTAGGAAGTGCATTTTTGTTAGCTATGATGGTCAAAAGAAGGGATGGAAATGCATGGATCCTCTCTCTCACAAATACGTCGTGTCAAAGAATGTGGTTTTTGATGAAATTTCATCCTACTATGGTTCAAATAAGACTTTGGAGCCTAAAGATATAAAATTGCCTTTCACACCAAATTCTCATTCCTCCATTCAACAAGAGAATCATGGTGAAAGGGGGAACTCTAGTTCAAATGAAGAACAATAAATATAGGATGGTGCTACTAATCAAATACCAAAGAGAAATATAGTTAAGTTAGCTCGTTATCAAGATGAAATGTTCACTAGCACTTACACATGTTTTTTTGCAAATGATGAAGCATTTTTATGCTTTGAAGATGCCAAAGGTGTCAAAGTATGGGGGCAACAATGGATAAAGAAATGGATGCATTGTTAAAAAATGAAACTTGGGATCTTGTTCCAAAACCTAAGGATGTGCAGCCCATTTCTTGTGAATAGGTGTACAAAATTAAATGCAAGGTTGATAGGAGCATAGATAGATACAAAGCAAGGCTAGTTGCTCATGGTTTTTCTCAGAAGTATGGAGAAGATAATGAAGAAATTCTCAATCTTATTGCTAAGATGACTTCTATTTTGGCTATGATATCTCTTGCAGCTTCTCTTAATTGAAAGCAATGGCAACTTGATATGAAAAATGCTTTCCTTTGTGGAGAGCTTGATAAAGATATTTACATAGAACAACCACTAGGTTATGTTTCAAGTTCTCATCCAAGTTTTGTTTTCAAACTCAAAAAGGCTCTTTATGGGCTAAAGCAAGCTCTAAAGGCATGGTATGGAAAAATTGCTCAGTACTTGCAGTTTTATGGTTATCTAGCTTTTGATTCTAATCACAATTTGTTTGTGAAAAAGCAATCTGGTTTGCATGTTATAGTTCTGTTATATGTAGATGACATGATTATTACAAGCAATGATGAGGGAGAAATTGTAAAGTTTCAAGATGAACTTTCCATTCATTTTAATATGAAAAAATTGGTAGAGTTGAACCATTTTCTCGACTTAGAAATTAAAAGATTAGAAGATGGAATTTTTGTATCTTAAAGAAGCTATTCCGAGAAGCTTATTGCTAAGTTTGGAGTGTTATACTCCATTTGATGTTAATATCAAGTTAACACGTGATAAAGGCTCTCTTTTACCTAATCCTCAACCTTATTGTGATCTTGTCGGAAGTTTAATTTATTTAACTATAATTAGACTAGACATTGCTTTTTTTGTTGATTTTGTTAGTAGATTTATTCAAGCATCATGAAAGCCATACCTTAAGGCAGCAAAGAAGATTTTGAAGTATGTTAATACCACTTTTAACTTAGGATTGATCTACAAGAAAGAATCAGATTTATTTTTTCTTGGTTTCATAAATGATGATTTTACTGCAGATTTGGATGATAAAAAATCTACATTTGGTTATGTTTTCTTGTGTAGTGGTACTGGAATTTCATGGTGCAGTAAAAAGCAAGATTCAGTTTCTTTGTCAACTACAAAAGCATAATACAAGGCTTCTGCACTTGCAACTCAAGAATATGTTTAGCTTCAAAGACTTATTGAGGATCTCCATGCTCATATTCATGGTCTAACAAGCTTTTATGGAGATAATTAAAGTGCTATCAAACTTGCCACCAATCTAATTTGTCATGCAGGAATAAAACACATTGAGATGGAACATCATTTTATTAATACAAAGGTTTTGGAAGGAACTATTAATGCAATGGAAGTGAGGAGACAAGATAATGTTGTTGACATATTTACCAAGCCACTTTCCAAAAGATCTTTTGAGATGCTCCATTCTCAACTTGGAATTATTTCCAGAAAATTACTTTAAAAGGGAGTGCTAAAATTAAAGTAATTTTCTGGTGTCTTTTTGTTTTTCAAAAAGCTTGACTATACAATAATCCATGTATTATTTTTCTTATGTTTCTAGTTTAATATGTGGTTCCTAATTTATTGTGTAAAGCATGTATGGGACTTCTCATTTTCATGTATTAACTTTAATATTCTTAGTTTTTAGTATATTTCATTTTTTAGGAGTTAATTAGGAGGATGAACCTTTTTCTTTTGAAATTTTATAAATACCTATGTAATTCTTCATTTGAAGCAAGTTAGAAATATACAAGTAATTCAATCATACAAGTTTTGTTTCTCTTATCCATTTTGGAGTTCTATTTTTATTCTATGGTTTGTTTTTTCTCACCAAGGTTGTCGATTTTAGGCTAATGTAATTTATTTTGCATTACAGTTCTGTATATTTTATTTTACACAGCCACTTTCCAGAACCTTCTGAACAGAGTTACAGCATCACTTTCTTCTTCAGTTTGCTTCTTCTGTATCTGCACTTACAAGAAGATTCCATTTTTCACTCTGCCCACAATCGTTATGTTAAAAACACACAAAAACATCAAAACGGAAAAAAGAAACCTTGCATTGGTCTGGCGACAATGGACTTGGTTTTGTATCAGAGGAAGAAGAAGAAGAGAAAAATGTGCTGGGTTTGCTCCAATTCCTTCGCCTGCGAAGCATGCTTGAACAAGCGGGTCACTTGGGCACTTCAGAAGGGTATATAGATAAGGCGGACATGACGATGGAATGGAAGGCTTGGTTTATATGCAGGGGAGAAGGAAACTACGCGTGCTCTTCAGTTTGCAAAATCGATTTTTCCATGGATTTTTTTAAATTTGGTCGACTTGAAGGTCAATTTTTATATCCAAAAAAGTCAACAAGAAGTTTGCTGATTGCAAATATAATATTTTGTTCTATTATATATACAATAAGGATAAGGAGATGACTATGGTAATAAATATATTATTAAATTTAATTATTGATATATTATCATATAATATAATAAATTTAATTTTAAAATAAAGTAAATTTAATACATAATTAAATATAGTAATATACCAATATATCATTATGTTAATGTTATATTATAATCTCTTCCAAACAAAAAAATTTTGAATTTAGATCTTATTCATTTGCAATGTCTTACATTATTAATGAATTAGTTAATGAGACAAAATATATTATTAAAAATTAATAATAATAATAATAATAATAATAAATAAATTTTAATAATTTTTTATTAATTTAATAACATATAATATAAATTTAATTTACACTAATAAATTGAATTTAAATCGTCCGGTCTTCACTATGGAATTTGTTACACCTAGAAGAGGTTTTATATACATAGTATTTAGTTGTATTATATACAATAAAATCTTCACTAGGGATTTGTTAAACCTAGATGAGGTTTTTTCCTTTAAAAAAATAATAATGCAGTCGTTTAACAAGCAATTTTAAACAAACTTTAGGAGACAATCCCCGGTAATATTCTCTATTAAATGCACAAGTGCAAGATTTTTACATTTGCTTAAACATACCGGTGGGACTATTTTTACATTCGATTTATTAAATGTCATATCTTATTTAACACAAAAAATTTTATAAACTATATTTTTCTTTAATTAAATAAGATAAAAATTAACATTAGTGATTAATAGAAGTTACTTTATTTCTTTTAAAAAAGAAATTCCTAAAATTATTCTAGATTAAATATTTATTTTGATCCTTTAAAAATAAACTTAATATCAATTTGTTCCCTATTTAATTATGTCACTCAATTTAGTTCCTCATAAATTTAATTTGATTTAATCTCATTCTTTTACTAAATTCAAATTCAAATTTTATTTCTATTAAATCTAATAGTATATGTTTCAAGTTGAAACACCATTAACAAAGTTAACAAAATTTGCTAGATGTATTTCAAGTTCCATGATGGATTACATTGCAATAAATTTTATTAACTCTGCTAATGGTGTTTCAAGTTGTTTTGTTGATATGGTAGTATGTAATTCATTGTACAACTTATTTTTATTTATTTTTAATTACATAGTGGAATTTAAAAAAATTGAAATTCTAACTCCTATTTGTTGCTATTTGTGCATCAAGCCTATGTGTGATTGAGAGCCTTTATAATTTGAGGAAAATTTTTTCATTGAAGTCATCTTTTAGTATGGAATAATATAAGATAATTTTTTAAAATAATCACAATAGTCATTTTTATACTTTGAGTATATAAGAAATAAATAATATCATTGAATAATTATAATATATAGCCTCTTTGATTAAACTAGTCAAATAAAAATGTCAAGAACCAAAAATCATCATAAAACTATCATTATTTTCTCCACCGTAACCTAATCTATTAGCACACTTTTTGTTAAGAAATGAGGAACATATTGTTAGGTTGGTTTGATAGAGAAAAATGAAATAAAATTTGAATTTAAATTTGGTAGATGGATGATATTAAATCAAATTATATTTATGAGAGATTAAATTGGGTAGTATAATTAAATTGATACTAAATCCATTTTTGAAGGATAAAAAAATATTTAGTCTTTGGTAGATAAATGACTTTAAATTTATGAAGGATGAAATTAAACCAAATTAAATCTACGAGGGATTAAATTGAATGGCACAATTACATCTATGAAGGATGAAAATAAGTATTTAATCATTATTCTATCATTTTTATTAGACTAAAAAAATTTATTTTGATCTCTATAAAATTATATTTTTATTAATTTCATCCATGATTAAAAGTTTATATTAATTTGATCCCTATAAAATTAAAATTTTTCAAAATTTAGCTCTTTTATATAGTTGTTTAGTATTTCATTTCATTTATGAAAGCATTAAAATTTGAGAATTTTTAATTTTACAGGAATTAAATTAATATAAATTTTATTCAAAAAATGAAATTAATAAAAATTTAATTTTATAAAAAATAAAATAATATTTTAATCATTTTATTATGATTAACTTATTTTATTATTAAAATTAAATATCAACTATAGTTCTTTCTTTTTATATTTTTCTATTATTATACTTTTATTTTTGTGTGCAATTATGATTATAACTATAATTTTAGATAACTAGGATCTTATATATATATATATATATATATTTGTTATATTAGCAATGATATTTCTTGATTTTTATTACAAGTGTCATTTCTATAATTCACCATATATTAATTTATCATTTATTTTCTATTTATCTTTCAATATTAATTCAATTTCTAATAAAAATTTGAATTTAAATTATTTTTTATCTATTACTAGAATTTATAAATATCAAATTATTTCAATTTAATAAAAAGCTTCTTAAAAAGCTTTTCAAATTATATTTATTTTTGTATTTTTTTTCTCTTTACACCTTACTATCTTCTTTAATATGAGAACTTTTGTCTTTATATTTTTTTTCTTTTATAAGATTTTATTATTTTTAACTTTTTTGTAATTACTTGGTAATACTTCTACCATATAATTTTCTTTACAATTTATTTTACTTTTTTTTATATTATTAGTATTCCAATTTGATTATCATTTTTTTATTATGAATGCTTTATTCGAATGAAGTTCTATTTTTTTAAAAGATTTATAACTTAATCCATTTTCATTAGTTTGTTAGATTTTCTACGTATAAAAATTATAAAAGCATATTTTTTATAATTTATTTCATTAGGTAAATTCTTTAATTATTTCACACATCATTAACATGAAAAGATAATTACACTTTTTAGAGAAAATTATGAGAAGAGCAAAACTACAATGTGATGTTGTTTTTAAATTTTTTTACAAATTTACAGTTGAACTTAACAAATTTGCAAATGAACTCAATAGCATTTTCTATTTTAAAATTTAAAAGTCATTTTATCTCTATCTTTCTTTGTTTTCATTTGACAAATTTCTATTTTTTTATTTTTATTTAATTTAAATAAAAATATTTTTATCTTGATATTCATCACATTTTAAATCCAATTTAAAATTTGTAAATTCTCATCTATAATGCACTTTCTTTTTATATGTACTTAATAAAATTTCTATTTGCTCGCATATACAAATGAACAACCCCACTTGCAATTATTGAAGAAATTAAGTTTATTTTTATCAATATCATTTTCTCTTTAAAAAAGTTAGAGTTCAGTATTTGACAATATTTTTCATTAAATAATATAATAGTTCATCTTCATTTGATAAATTCTTGTTATGGTAATTGTTAATTTATTTTTTGATTTTATAATCTGATTAATTTTTTTTACTATTTTCCTAAATATTTATGTTATTTTTATAATCCTTTTTTCTCATCCATATTCTTAATATATTTTTCTTAAATTTCAATCAAACTATTTCATATTTGTGATTATATTAAATTTTATAATTTCACTGTCATTTTTTTTATAAATTTGTAGTTTCATAAATATAATTGGTCATGATTTTTAAGAAAATAGTGATCCATAATATTGTTATGTGTTTATATAGTTCTTTTTTATTTTTTCAAATTTTGGAGGGAGCATTTTTATTATGATGCAACTTTTAGAAAATACTTAAATATAAGTCTTTTATTGATGTTTTCTAGTCAAAAGCTATTCCTTTCTTTTATCTGAATTAAAAAATAAAAAATATTTAATATTAAAATATTAAATTTTAATCAACAAATAGTAGTAATTTGTGGATTATATTTAATAAGTTATCCATGATATAAAATTATTATTAAAAAAGTTTATTTTATGATGCATTAATGTGATAAATAAAAAATTTATTGCCATTATAAAGGAAATCTATTTTTATCATAAATTATTTTATTAAATATTAAGATAATAATAATAATTATCTTAATAAATAATGTTTAATTAATGTGATATTTGAATTTAAAATCAATATTTTTGGTAAAATAAATTTGAAATTAATTATTTACTTGAATGTTAATTAAATGAGTGATGAGATAACTTTTTTTCTTTAAATTTCTCTCAATTTTTACTTTATTAAATACTTTTCTTTTAACTATCTTTTCTCATAAATATTTTATTCTTTCAATTATTTTTCAAGAATTTTTTTAACAATATTTCTTGTTTCTTTCTCTCATTTTACTTTGAGTATTTTCTTTTTTACTCCTTTGTAGATTTTCTATGGAAGTTCTATAATTATTATTATTTATAAAATACTTATACTTTAAAAAAAATTTCATTAATGAGATTGTTATCTACTTGCAATACTATGATCTAGGATTGTTATCTACTTATACTTTAGAAGTTTAGAAAATTTTCTATTAAATGAGATTGTTATCTACTTATAATATTGTGATTTGGGATTGTAGAAATATAAATGAATTTTTTTAAATATTGTAGCATATATTTGGAATAATTTGGAGTAGTTTAGTTTTGATTTAACTTATGAGTATTTGAAAGTAAGAAAAAATTTTAAATTTATTTTATATGATCTAATGTATATAAAAAAATTTATAAATTTAGTTGTTTATTGTATTATAATATTAACTTTAATTATTTAATAATATACATGAAATAAAATTATAATATTTTATTTTATAAGATATTTTTTAGAATTATTAGTTATATATTAATTTTTTATCTAATATTTTTTGTAAATAATTAACAAATAATTATAATTTTAAATTATTAAAATAAATATTTACCCATGCATTGTACGGATGACAATCTAGTCTTAATATATACATGTGGCAGTGGATGGAATACAGAGAAAAGAGACATAATTTCATTATAAAAGTAATTGTGTTAACTTCAAATTTTTGAAAGGTAGTATGAAGTTTGTACATTGGATAGATAAACACTGACCATATTTTTAATGATGTTATTTGCTTAAATTTAATGGTTGTAATCTTTGCGTATAAATGCATCGTATATAGACATATTTGAAGTTTAATTATTTATATGTATAGATGATTCATGAATTTGATTAACATATATTTGTATTATATATTAGTTGTGTTATACACAAATTCCAAAAGTTCTTTATCATTTTTTAATGGAAAATTTGCATTTTTTATTTATACTTTTATTTTTTTATTTAAGATTTTAAGCGTAATGATTTACTCACTTATCTTTTTAATTATTAATATTTTATTCATATAAATTATTTTTCATTTAAAATTTAATAAAAAATTTATATGTATTATATATGATATTTATTTTTTTAAAATTTTGAATCAATTTAATGTTCACTCATAATTAAATTATTCTCAAATTTTAACTTAATTTAACGCAATGTAATATTAACAATATTCTCGCTCATTACTCAATTTCAAATTCTGTACTTGAAAAATGATCTCCAAGATGAACTTTTTAGCCCAAATTTAAAAATAACGGCTTTTTCTTGTATTTGAACGTTTTATATGATTAGAAAGCATTTATTTCTCGTAAAAAAAAATCATTTAAACACATTCTTACAAAGTTTTTATACACAAAAGTCACACAAGAGCTTAATCTAATATTTTATCTTCTATTTAAATTAGGAAAAGATTTCAATACACTGGAATAGAATTTAATTATTAAATTTTATTTATTATATATAATATTATATAAATGAATAAAATTCAACTATTTATATTAATATGGACTTATATAATTGATACATTATAGTTATCATCCTTAATGACTTGTTTGGATCCGGACAAAACTGGAGAGGAGAGAAATTTTGAGGAGGAAATAGAGTGGAAGTTACTATTTTTAGAAATTATAGGAGAAGAGAAATTTTGGGGTGAAAAATGGGGGTGAGTCCTGCGTAGGCATGTAAAATGGGCAGGGTGGCTTATACGGACTTTGCCCGCGCGAACTTTTGCTCACGTGGGCTTGCCTGCATAAGTCTGTATTAAATACAAGCTTCTTACTAGGGTGTCTGTACCACACCGCATGCGGTGCAAGTTTACTTGCGAGTAATCCATATTTTTTTAATATATTTTTTAATTATTTTATTTTATAATATATAAATTATATTTTAGTATATTAATTTTTATTAAATTATTTAGGTAAAAAAATTGAATTAGAATATAAAAATTGAATCGAATTTATTAAAAAGTAATTATATTAAATTTTTTTAATATATATTATGTTTAAATATAAAAAAAATAATTAAAAAATAATAATTTTTTGTCCGCGATCAAACTCGTGCGCCCTTATCCGCATAAGCTCGCATTTGCAAGGATGCCCACATTAATCCATGACCACGGGTAACTGTAGATTGCCCGCGATCACGGGCCTATTTTACATGTCTAGGGCAAAAAATTTCTCGTCAAATACGCGGAGAAAACAGACACAAACCAAGGCTACAGCAGAGCAAAGAGTGCTCATGCACAATGAGGAGAAGCAGCCATTTCACATTTTTCGGTGACGACCACTCCAATATGTGGACGTTCAGTCCTTTTCGTTTCCCAGCTGTGTGATTGTCTGATTGTTGCTGCGCATTGTGAAGGTCTCCTATGCGCTCAAATGCCACCAGCCGTTGGTTTGAGACGGTGGCCGCCTCCTGCTATCGATGCCGACAGAAGTTGGAGACCAGCTGTCCTTACTGTCCCCAGCTTGCTGCCGGCCCAATCTACAGGAGGAGTGGGCAATGCAGCTTCTCCGTTCTACTGGATGATGCATGGGTCTGTATGACCCGCTAACAGGGTCAATTGGATCCCACGCAGTTGGTTGGATCACACAGACCCGATTCCTACAAATTGCTTTTTTTTTTTTTTGTGAATTTTAGCCATTAATTGAGAGAATATATATATATATATATATATATGAATTATTTTTAAACTAGTAAAAATTTTACAATTGAAGAATATTTGAAAAAGAAAATAGATTTTAATGTAATAAATTTAAGAGATTTATTGCTTTATTTTTGTAAGCAATTCATGTAAGGCGTGTATATACACATATATATCTTACATGAATTGCTTTATTTTTTCTATCATTTGTAAAAAATTGAAAATAAAATAAAATTTTATTTTTAATTATGACTTAAATTTAAATAGTACAATGAAAGTCATAGATTCAACCCTCCTTACTATTAATATAAAAAAATTCAACTCAAAAATAAAAACCTTAAACTAGATGTAGCTTTTAGCATTTATTTTTCAAGCATAAATTTTGTTACTAATGCTGCATAATTTTAAAATGATTGAAAGAAAATTAAAATTTTAATTATATACGAAATGTTTTAATTTGTAAATTTTATCCTAATTCTTTATTCTTTACCATTAGGATGCATAATTTTTTTATTTGTATGATATTTTTTATTTAATTTTTGGGTTTATGTAAATTTCATGAAAGTTTGAAGTGTTGATAATGTAATTTGCTTTTTTTATGGAACATTTGATAATGGTGGGATTTATATAAATAAATTGGAGCTTTGAGATATTGGTAATATAATTAATTTAATATCTTAAAATGAGAAAGTTTTGTGATCATTTTAATATAGTAAAATATTTCTCTATCAATTTCATTCACATTTAAATAAAATTAAAAAACTTACAAATCATTTTCTTTCTTTTCTATTTTCTCCTCTAACCAAATATAACCAATTTTTTTTTATTTTCTTTCTTCCTAATTTTCTCCTATAACTAAACAAATATAAGAAAAATAACTTTTTTCCTCTTTTCTTGCTTCTCCAATTTTTTTCTCTCCTATTTTTTTTCTTTCCTATGACCAAACAAAGCCTAAATTATCTTAAATCAATCTGTAATTTTTATAGTTTTCACTCTCAAACCCTCTAGAACTTCATTTGTATCATTGAATTCTTTGTGCGCTAAATTGTAATCAATTTTTTATTTAAATTTTTAAAAATTTCTTGCTTGGCCAAGGATCCCAGGTAAGGCAGGGCAAAAGAGCGCCACCCATATGCATCCGAATCTATTAAATAATCATTTTAACGGGGTTTTAGTTAATAAATAATTTTTAACGGTATAAAGATATATATAAAAAAAAATCAGTTGTAAATCGTTCGATCTTGTGATAAGATTGCACTGACCGAAAAGGGTTGCATGAATTTATCTTGAGACATGTGCAAATATATTTATTAGCTTGGCAGACTTTTTGAACTTCAAAAATTGTATTTTATTATTATAATAATAAGCGATTGTCTTTCAAATTAATATTATCTTTTAAGCTTCCGAAGTCATGTCAAGACTGTCAATTGTCATCTTCTAGTTTTATTTGTAAGTGGTTTATTTTGTTTAATTAACTCCTTTTCTTTTTAAATATTAATTTTCTACATCTCTGTCCACACGTACCTAAAAATATTATATGAAGCGAAAATAAAATTCAGAATTAGCTTTTAAATTTTTTATATTTATTAAATTAAATTTTATAAACTTATTTTATTATTTTATATTTAATTGATAATATTTAATTTATATTCAAAATTTAAATTTGAATTTAGAGATATATATGGCAAAGACAACTCACCCAATTCAAAAAATTGCAAGGATAATTTTTTTTTTATGTCTAAGTATTTATTGAATTTTTTTCTTATGACTTGACTAATATTTAGATTTAACAATCGGGTTCCATGCGGATTACAACTTAAATAAATCGTATCATATTCTTTGTCTTCAATGTATCTCTCACCATGTTCAATATGGGTTTAATTCTCTTTTTTACTATTCTATTATGTCAAGATGTGTATATAATGTTTTCCTTGTTACAAAATCCATTGAACTAATTGGGATTATATTCATCACTACCATCAATTCTTAACACTTTCAAGGGTTTCTTGATTTTTTTTTTTACTAGTTGCTTGAATTTTTTCAAAGGTCTCAAAAGCTTTTGACTTGTGCTTGATCAAATAAATCCAAATCTTTTAGCTAAATTCATTACCAAAACTAATGAAATTGTTATTTCCACTAAATGATGAGACACTTATTAGTCTACACACATCAAAATAAACTAATTCAAGAGATTTATTTATTTCATCTAAAGTTTTCTTCTAGAATGATCTTCTATGCTATTTTCCCACCATGCATCTTTAACAAAATTTATTAGCTTTCTCCATTGCAAGTAAACAAGCACCATCCTTCTTTTGTTCATCTGGTTTAAGCTCTTGAAATTTAGATGACCAAACTTGAGATTCCAAATCCAAGCTTGATCTTTCACAATGGCACTCAAATAATGGTAAACACCATTTTGAATTTCATTCTTAAAGGTTTTATTTTTGGATAAATAAGTCTTCAATATGTTTCTATTTTTCTAATTAGCTACCACTAATTCTTCTTTTTTATCTACATATTTTAGCCTTTTTCCAACAATTGCCCTCAACTCAAAAGATTATTCTTCATTGTTGGTATATATTATACCTTTGAAATGAATGCATGACTTCCATTTTACTATTAGATTAAGATATAGCCTTTTTCTTTAATTGAAATAGTGCTACTATTGATGAATTTAACTTTTGACCTTACGAATTTGTCTAATTCGATGAACAACTCCTTTCTCCTTATCATAAGGTTAGAGCAACCAGAATCTAAAGACCAAGAATGAGACTTAGATTCATCAAGGGTTAAGGTTACCATCAACAACATATGCTCATGAATAAATTTGACTACTTCCTTAGCCTGAATGATCGTCTTCTATCTAAATTCATTAACAAAACAATCAAATTTATTGCACATATAGCATTTAATGCTTTATCATTTCCTCCACCTCTTGTCTTTTGCTAAGGTTTACGTATCTCTAATTTTTTATGACTTACTTCTTTTTTTTTTTCACTCTCATGATCATCTCGCCTTTGGAAGCCTCTTCCATTATAGTTACTTCTGCCTTTTGTTCTTTCACGTTGTTAGATATTTCTTCCCTTTTTTGAACCTTCAAATTCTTTTTCTTGTTTATTCTAAACATAAGTTTGAAATGCATACATAACCAATTTTCTAGAGTTCCTTTCATTGATCCATTGCTCATAAGTTTCCAATGAACTTTATAAATCATTCACTATCATGTTGGCCAGATTCTTTAACTCATCAATCACAACCAAAATATGGTCAAATATTGATCTTAAAATTTTAAGAATTTCCTCCATAATGACAAGATCTTCAATGTTATCTCCATTAGCTTTCATTTGGTTTATCAAATTGAAAACATTTCCAAAATAATCATGAATGCTTTCCTAATTGCTCATTATCAAAAGCTCAAATTATTGCTTCAATTTTTGAAGCCGCACTTTCTTAATCTTGTTAACACCTTTGTAGCATTTCTCCAAGATTTCCTGTGCATTCTTGGAAGTTTTAACACAAAATATTTTCAAAAATTGTGTTATCCATACTTTGATGAATCAAATAAAGGGTCCTCCAATCTTTTCTATTGCTATCCAGATAAGCTTGCTTCTTAGCTTTAAAAGCTCCTTTGCCAATTTTTGCAAATCCATCTATAACAACGTCTAGGATTTCTTGATAATCAAAAAGAGTTATCATCTAAATGCTTCATTTGTTTTTTTTTTTTTAATCCAATATAGGAAAGGAAGTATGAAAAGATTTATTCAAATTTGCTAGGATTAAACTTTGCTTTTGGTAACAATATATTGGAAATGGAGAACACAAAACATGAACAAAAACGATTAAAGAAAAAGATGAAGAAGAATCGAAAGATTGGACACTAAATATTGCACAATCCTTTATTGAATCTTCACACACTTAATTACACAATGATCTTTCACGTTAATTATTCACTCCACACTTGGATCACTCACTTATTGATCATTCTAATCAATCACAGAACACTACACATACTTCTAAATACTCTCTCTTTTGAATACTCTCTTAACACCATAGGAGAACCTCTTTTTATAGTGCTAACAACTAACTTAACTAACTAATCACTTTAACTAATTAGCCACTTTAGTTTGGAATATTCCCTTTACATTTTGGATTATTCCTTTTACAAATCAAGTACTTGCTAGTTTAGGTAAATCCTAATGGGTCTTGGACCTTTTTGCCATATCCAATGCTGAGTAAACGCATTGTTGATTTTAAAATGAAAAAGAAAAGAAAATATATTGAAAAGTATAAGAATTTTAATTTCACAAGTCACATAATTTTATAATGGAGAAAAATAATGACATGAAATTATAGTTGTTGTTGTGGACGACGACGAGTAACTTCACTTGAGATGGAAATAAGAAGGTAACTAGGAGATTTTAACCAATAACTAATAGCCATGTGTGAAAAAAGGCCACATGTATTGCATATGACTAACAGAAACCTTTATACTGCGAATGTCAGGTTAGTTTCAAAATTTTGCATAGATTTTGTGTTTTATTTACTTGTTTTCATAAGGGTAAAATGTCACGACCCCAAATTGGGGGAGGTAATTTGCATTATTTTATTTCATTTTTTATAACTGGGCTGTACTATAATCGATTTATAGGCCATCAATGGCTGTTATCATTATTAATATGTCTCACGGCCGGAAGACAAATTTGTTGCATTTTTACTACTATTCATGAAAAAAGAGAAATTGATTTTTTATTCTTCAAAGAAAAAAATATATTTGTATATAAAAATATAAGAAAAAATTTTAATCATGAGAAACAATATTAGAAAAAGAGAGTTCAATTTAAAGATTAAAGCTATTACATCTTATAATGGTAAAAATATATAATTTTAAAAAATAAATAGTTTTAAGTATAATTAAACAAACTCCACGAGAGGACTGTATAATTTGCCCTAAAGTAAATGTTGTTAGCTTTATTCTGGGATTTATATTACTCTACCAAAAAGTTCTAATTTTTTTGGTAAAACCTCTTCACCTTCCTAAAATTTAGACATAAATCATTGACCCCCATTTTTTTAAATTCCTTAAATCTCCCCTTGTCAATTTACCTGATCGAACTCCGTTTGCGATAATTTTGTCTTGCCAATTTTGCCCTTGCATGTGAATTTTCTTGGGAACGTTCATTTAAGTGTTTGATGTTTACTTCCCCCATTGGACGAGGAATTGATGGAAGCAGATTTTGAGCTCCTTCATGAAGACACGTAATATTAAAATATCTTCTGTTATTTCTAATATTTTATAATTATATTTACCCAAAAAATATTTTTCGTCGACAAGAAAGGATAAGACAATCAAGCTCACATTAGGAAGGCTATAACTCAAATACGTCAAAGAAACAAAACAGTGTGGAATAATGCTTGTTAACAGCAAAAACACCGAAAAATTGTTAAGACCGTGCTGCTGTCTGAGGATTGTGAAAACTCATACATTTCGTAGAAATTATTAATTTGTTAAAGGCAAACATTGACAATTTAAAAAAAAAAAATGATTACATAACAAAAATTAACAACAGAAACTTTAAAAAATTTGGTAGAACTCAAATTAAAAATACAATCAACAATTGAATTTTTTTTTCCCCTCTAGAATTTGAAGTAGAAAAGAGTAAATCTTTACGTTGTAAAATGAAGAAGATTGGATTTTTTTTACAATGAAATAAAAATAAATACTGTTCTTTGAACGTTTAGAAGGAAGAAGGTGCTTTAGCCTTCCTTTCTTCCAGTCATTAAAACCGGGAGAGAAGGAAAGCCAAAATCTTCAAAGCCTTCCTTTGGACCGCCTAAAGTTTCTTTCATTTTGTTTTGTTTTTTCTTTTTTATTTTGAAGTTAGTTGAGTGTAGAGGTGGCAATGGGATAGAATAGGTTTCCGAAAATTATGAATTGGGTAAGTAAATAAATAAATAAATTATTATTGATTTATTGATTTATTTATAATTTAAATATAAAATTTTTAATAAATTTTGAATGACCTATAATTTATGGATATATGATTAAGTTTACTTATTTATTTACACATTCGATTTTTATTGCTTATATCTTTTTTTAATCGGTATCATTTTTTCACTACTCTCATATTTGTTATTACCATTTTTAAACAAATTCATATCATTAAAATTTTTAAATTATTTTCACTCTCCTTTACAAATGCTTATCTTTCATGTTTGTATACATGTGCATGGTCGCTTGGTGTGCGTGTAATTGAAAAATAGTAGATTTTGTTCTAGACACATTATATTTGCATAAAAAAAATTAAGAGGGCGAGATTTGCCATTTTCTAGTATACAATTTATACAGATTTCAGTTAAGTATGAATAATTGCAATGCTTAATAAATGATGGAAAAAGAAAGTAGCCAATTATTTATTAGTGGACTATGAATACGAGCTTGCAAAACGAAGGACATTACAGTGGAACGAAAAATATCCAAAATAATAAATTATATTAACAAATTTTATAAATCTTTAATAATAACACCATTTGATATTGCTTTTTTTTAAGTCTTCTAGGAATTAATTAACATCATTAAATTTAGTTTTAAATTTAATTTGTATATAATATTAAAATAAAATTAATATGAGTAGCGACTTTTTAGAAGAATAAAAACTTTTATATATAATAATAATAATATTGTTCTTATTTAAAAGAAATATTTTTAAAATATTTAAATTTATGTTAAATTATAAAGATATTTTAATATAATATTTTTTGTTTATAATATCAATTTGTGCAACATATAAGTATATTTTATTATAAATATAAATAAATAAATAATTATTTATAAATTACCTCAATATAACTCTTATTTAAACTAAACACATATTTACCCTAAGGTGGTTTGGTTTATTTTTAGAAATCTTAATATTCTCAAAAATATGATTCTCAAGAAGAAATATAACATTATTATATTTGAATCAATTAAAAATATTTTTAGAAATATTATAATATTATATTTTAATTATT
Source organism: Sindora glabra (assembly GCA_020226215.1). NCBI lineage: Eukaryota > Viridiplantae > Streptophyta > Magnoliopsida > Fabales > Fabaceae > Sindora > Sindora glabra. The sequence goes on from CM035226.1 coordinate 99,232,383, forward strand.
TTGAATATTTTAAAAATTATTATTTAATTATAAAAAATATTCTCACAATGGTAAATAGTAATTGATAGTAATCACTAAGAATAAGTAATAGCCAATGGTTACTACCAATAGCAGTGGCTAGTAGTGATTATTGATAATAGATAATCATAAATAATGGTCATTGATAATTAAGTAGTGACTAACAATGATTATTGAAAATTTATGGTCAACAATGGTGATTGATAATAAGTAGTGGTGGAAGGTATTCACCAACGATGGATAATAATAAAAAGTGATCACTAGTGGTCAATAATGATCATTAATAATGTGTATCGATTGATAATAGTTATCAACGATAAATGATGGTAAACAATAATCATTAAAGACAAGTAGTGTTGCATAATAATCATTAATAACAAGCAGTGACTAATTATAATAATTAAAAATTAGTGATGGTAGATAGCAATCATTAGTAATGAATAATGGTGAGCAGTGCTTACTAACAGTATGTCAGTTAACAATAATCATCAACAATGAATGATGGTAAATAATAATTATTAAAGATGAGTAATGTTGCACAATAATCACTAACGACGAGCATTGGCCAACAATAATAATTAGAAATTAGTGATGGTAGGCAACAGTCATTAATAATGAATAATGGTGAACAGTAATTACTAGCAATAAGTAATAATATGCGATGGTTGATCATAGTAAGTAAAGATGGATAAAATATTTTATTTATATTAATTAAACATTCTATGTTATTGAAATATAAGACACCTATCTCTCTTATAAAAATATTTTGAAAAAAAATATTAGAATAAAAATATTTTTAAAAGCATTTTTTTTTTAAATTCGAACCAAATATAAGAATCATATATTCTTTTAAAACATTCTCAAAAATATGAAAAAAAAATTCATGAATTAAACACTACTTAATATTGATAAATGTAAAATGATTAACATAATAATGGATATGAATTGATAAATAAATATAAATTATAATTGCTAAATTTTAGTATCTTATTTTTTTATATAATATTTTCAAGCCCATCTAAAAAATTATTATGAGCCGAAGTGTTTAAAAATATGTTCAAATGGTAAGAAGTGAAAATTATGTAGTCAACATCCTTATTTAACTACTTTGTTTGCTGGCTGAGGGTATCTAAGATCTCCAAATGTCAAAGGAGGTGAAAGAAATTTAGTACAATTTTTTAAATAAAATTGTTAATTTTATTTACATAAAACTTATAATTTTTTTTACAAAAATTATAAATATTTAGAATATGGGACTGCAACTTTATTATATAACCTTGAAGTCTTTTTTATGAAAGTTGCAACATTAACTATCAAGTGATGTTTGCAATACAAAAATATTTGAAATTCAATTTATGAAAATTTATAAGATTTTAGGGAAAAAAAATCTCCCAAAAAGTACTGTTGGTGTTCCCTTTCACTTGAGCAAATCCTTTCTTCTACTTCTTCTCGTTGTTGTACTTGTGCTTTTATACCATCAATACATTCGATTCTTAATACCCCTCTCAAACTGGCCAGGCCAATGCTATATATTGACAACCACAATATGCAACTTATTTTGAAGCCACCTACATTCACAGCTCTGAAAAATCATATTAAGAGTTCAGTCTACCAGATTGGATGCACCAATTTGGCTGGCTGCTGTCAGAATCCACCGGAGATATCCGCAAGATCTTGTTGTGGTAGTCTCGTAAGGCAGGCCGATGGCCAATACTGATGTATGCTATGCCTGCTGCTTCAATCTTCTTGTACAAATGAACCTGTAACCCATAGATATTGCAGGAATAAATTATCTGTTTGCTACTTGAAACCCTAAGAGTAACATCTTCTGGCTACTTGTAGAACAACTTGCCAAAGTAGTAAGGATTACAACCTCAATTGATTAAATTAACTATAAATGGAACTTTCATGGGTTGGAAAAGATTTTTATTAGTACATTAATACTAAAAATTCAATGCTACTTTCAGATCAAATATTGTCAAGTATATTATTTTTTCAACTCAACAATCTCACTACCTCAAAAATAACTGATTTTCTATCAAAAATAGATATTTTTTGCCAGATTAAATTGTTGAGCTGCAAAAATAATAGAATTAACAATATTTGTATAAAACTAATACTGAATTTTTAATATTAATGTAGCATCAAAAGTTTTTTTCCCTTTTTCCCCATGGGTTAGAGTTCAAGCAAGGCTTCAAAAGAAGCTCAATAAAAAACAGCTGGCCTTGGCTACAGTTGTTACTCGCAACCAAATCATTTGTCATAAGTTTTCTTTTCTTTCTTTTATTGTATACCCTTCCCTAACCTTACTGTACACAAATCATTTGTCATATGTTTTCTTTTCTTCTTCTATTGTATTCCATTCCCTAACCTTATTATACAAGAGATAAAGTGTGTAGCCTGCATTATCCCCATTCCACTTTGAAATACAACGGATATTAGAGGTTTTGGCCCTTTCGGGTGTGCTCACTTAAGTGGTGGTCACAATTATATAAAGGATTTTGTTTCGGTACACCTCTGAAAAAGGTAACCATACGTGCTATTGCAAGGTTGCAACCTTTTTATGAAAAAATCTTTTATATAAAATCTAGCAATTTTTTCATAAAAAATCAAAACCTTTTTATTTTTTTGCCTATTTGAATGATGGAATTAAAACTTTTTACATAGTGTTTGCTTGATAAATCCGTACAAACTTGCAACTTTTTATGAATAGGTTGTTAATTTTTGCGTTAGACTTTCACAAATACTCGCAATTTCAAAAGCATACAATAGCAAAATCCTCAAGGGGAAAAAAAAAAAAAAAAAGAAGACATGGACATATTTTCTGGACTAATACATGTGAAATGCCTATTTTAAATTGATGTAATGAACATAAACTTGTATAAAAATATATATGTTGGATAAACTAGGAATTCATTAATACCTCGTTGACTTCATCAAGGGCACTTGTAGACTCATCCAATAAGACCAGTTGCGGTTTTGCAAGCAAAAGACGAGCAAAAGCAAGGCGTTGTTGCTCTCCCAACGAGAGAACACTGGACCATTCATGCGTTGAATCCAAGCTGAAGCGAGCCAATAAGTAGCCAAGTTGCACATCCGCTAATACCCTTATCAGCTCATCTGTCGTTGGCTTCAGAGGCTTTTCATTCAAGTTATCTGAATTTGGAGATTTCATCAAGAAAGGCAGGGTATCTGCAGAACAAGTAAGAATGCACTAAATCAGTAATGCAAGCATTCCTACCAATTTTTATTATTTGTCAAAACAGTGCTCCAAAGAGAGAGAATTTATTGATAAAAAAATCTGTTACTATAACCTAAAGTCAAACAATCTGTTGACCATATAGATAGAATTACAGTATAAATTTGTAGACAGCCATCAAAGAGAAAAGACAGACACAAAAACATACAATCATCAAAATTCTATTTTCGGACGAGGGTTGACATTATACACGCAGTAGGGAAAATGTGATGTAGACAGAATAACAAATATACAAGATTCCTTTTAGAAGAAAAGAAAATTAGGAGCAAAATAAGTAAAAATTAGAAAGAACAAATATATCGAGTGAATAAAAGACACGAGGCAATACATACTTCTTGGTTTAGTAGCCCCCGATGTAGGAACCACATTGTCGACCCATGTTGGATAAAATAATTGTTGACGAAGAGTACCCAAAACCATATACGGCCTTTGTGGAAGGAAAAAAGTTCTGGAATTTTTGTTTGTGGATTTTCCATCTTTCACATAGTAAATGATCTTTCCGGTTCCAGTATTCCATAGACCAGCCAAAGCTCTTAACAAGGAAGTCTTGCCACTTCCACTTGGTCCTGTCACCTGTTAAATTGCATTTATAGTTGTATACAACCTCACAGTCATACCAACTTATCTGTAAAAACATTCTTCAATTTTTTTGGGGGGTAAGGATGGAATAAGTTAATGTATTACTGACCAGTAAACGATCCTGTTCCCTGATCGTCAATGACAGTTCTCTAATGATTATAGCTTCGCTAGGTGTTTTCACTGTCAGATTTTCTATCTGCAGTAATGTATCACATTTTTGTGCTGGGGTGGATCCATGGGATTCCAATGCAGATGAATCCTTGATATCTTTGTATGTGATACATATCTCTTCCAATTTGTCACAGAGAAACTCGGAACTGCTGCTGCCCTCCAAAATATCATCAAATTCACCTGAATATGCAAATGAGTATCTCTGAATATCTTTGGATAATCAAAGGATGACATCTGAGCTATAATGCATCTAATTTCCCAGGTTCTGTATGTAGTACAACTCATCCCAAGCAAACAGTATCAAACAGAACTGGGTAGAAATTTCACAGGCATACAGAAAACTTCAGATGGAATAACTGGATATTGTGCAGACCAGATAGCAACACCATATGCAGTGGTCACACAAAGATAGAAGACATTGAAATGATACAAAGAAAAAAGTGATTAATGAACACAGATATTCATAAGACATTCTTCATGTGCTGATTATTGACCTGGTCTCCCAGATGTGTCAGTCTACACTAGTTAAAGTCTCCCCATAAATGGAGAAAGGGAGAGAGACTTACTAACAGTACACAAGTTGTGTAAACTTAACCGACCACAAGCTAACAAACAATTAAAATTGTGCACATAATGCATTCTCTCTGTGTCATCATGTAACTGGCTTAAAGTACCCAGCATGTGTAGACTTCACGTATACACAGAAAAAGGAAAGTTACAAATGATTAAACAATTCCTGCAGCTGCACAGTATAGAACAATGATTAATGACACATAGGATTCCTTTCTTTCGTAGGATTTCTTGTTTCTAAGGATACATGTAGACACATTGCAATATTTAGTTATTTCTCTTCTGCAGAAAAAAATCATGTATTCACTTATTCTCATACATCTTTCAGGAGATCCTCATTGATTAAACTGTACCAGGAGATTGGGCAAAAGTGTAGTACCTAGCCGATTAATAACAGCAGAAAAGGCACTTAGAGCTTGAAACTGGTACACAATGAGGGAGAAATCGCCAAGGATATGATTAAAAGCAGAGAGCGACTGATTGATGACACCAAACTCAATTTTTCCAGAGAAATACATGGGAGCAACTACAGCAGCAGGAAGAACTTGAATGAGATAGCGGTAGCCACTAGTGAAGAACTCCAGATTTCTAGAAGTGATCAACAATTGCTGCATCATAAGATATAACTTGACACATCATTATAAGCTGAAGATGAAACTGCATTACACAGTAAACAACCACTGAATTTCAATCGATAAAGTAAACAAAAAAGGTTTCATTGGCAATCTAATGGGAATTAAATTAGAAGTTACACTATTGTCCTATAGGAAACAAGTCTAACGGTAGTGAAACATGTTTTCACGTGCAAAACAAGCAGTACATCTATCAAATATCTGGAAAAAAGAAAGAGTATCATACAGTCAAATTTTCGAAAGCACTTTTGAAGCACTGCAAAAGAAGTTGTCCTTCACTTTCTTCACCACCGTAGAAAGCTATTGATTCAGCATTTTCTCGAACTCGTACCAGTCCATAACGGAAATCTGCTTCCTTTTTCTCTTGCATGAAATTTAAAGTCACCAACCCCTGCAGAAAATTTCCAAATAATGTGAAGTGGCTTGATAGCTCAGAAATCGTTTCAGGTTTCAGAAAGTGGGCAAGAGGAAAGCTTGCCTTTCACTTATACTATTACTTAAGAAAAAGTAATATTTACCCTTCCAAGGAAAATGCTGATAACTGTCCCGCCAATGGAGTATACAAGAAGAACAACAAAGAGAGGAGGATAGATGCCATATAAAATGCTACTGAATGAGATTAGGTCTATTGTAGAATTAAAGAATGCCAAAGAGAATGAAAGGGCTGTCCCAGTGAAAGAACTTAGATCATCAACAATTCGCTGGTCTGGATTATCAATGATTGATTGTGACTGAATTTTGTAAAAAGTCCGATTATTGAGATACCGTTTCATATAATAAGTTGTCATCCAAGACCTCCATCTCAAGGATAGAGTTTCCTTTGCATAACTTCTCAATACAAAAAACTGCAACACCAAAACAAAAAAAAGTTAGAGTCATAAATGAAAATTTTGAATAAGAACTAGAAAACAACACAAAGGAACCACTGGAACAGGATGTAATGTATATGATGAAAACCTTCAAAATCAGAAAAGAAAATAACTATTAGTCATCCTCTATTTCAAGATATGAATTTCAATTTCAAACTTCAGTGATATGTTTTATACACCAACAAATAATGTGTAGATATATGCCCTAAAACAACTAATCAGCTAAATAAGTAGCCTTACAAAAGGAAAATCTTTATATTGCTATCAAGCAATGCCCATATAGTTCCTAAATTTTTTCCCCTTTTTTGAGTATAATTTAATCTACTCAGTGCTAGAACGAAGGATTAAAAATTTACAAAAGAAAAGTATATAATGCAGCTAACAAATGCTACTAATATCCCAAAAAAAAAAACAAAAAAGTGGGGAAGAAATAATGACACTGTTTGAATCCTCATACAGCAGCAAAAGATCCAAGAATATATAAGAGGGTGAAAATGACTAAAAAAGTTACATTTAAGCAATTAGATTTTATTTGTTTTATTTTATGATTTGTTTCTTTCATGCTTACATGTTGCATAAGACAAATTGATGATCATTGGAAAAACTAAAAGCAAAGTCTAGCAGAGCTTATACCTAAGAAAATGCAGCTATGTGCTCACCGGAATTCCTCCAGCAAATGCACTCAAGTAGTACAGCAGTTGCCTTGTGAATTGTTCTTGGTCCTTGTCTTGCATTCACAAAATTGAACTAAATTCAGTTGCATGATGCTACTTCATACTAGGCTTAAACATTTACTACAAGATAATGACAGCAAATCTCATATATAAGCAAAATATATAATATTCCCATATAGCTAATACATTGAAGACAAACAAAACGACTAATGTGCATTTATATACATTAACTTACTGGCAAGTGAATTAAAAAAATCTCTCCCCAAAAAATTGAAACCCACGCTGATTCCAGTTGTAGCTAAAGTGAGAGCAAAAACACCAGCAAGCTGTAATCTAGCTTGAAATTTGTCATCAGAAGACCAGTATGGAGCAGCCACTTTCCAGAACCTTCTGAACAGCGTTCGTAAGTCAGGAGGACCCTTCCTTTGTTTATTTACAGCATCACTTTCTTCTTCTATTTGCTTCCTCTGTATCTGCATTTACAGAAAGATTCCATTTTTCACTTAACTCTACCCACACTCCACACATTTAAGGAGAAAAAAAAAGCATTACATAAAAACATCAAAAAGCAAAAAAGAAACCTTATCTTGGTCCGGCGACAATGGACTTGGCGAGGTATCCGACGACGATGAAGAAGATAAACATGTGCTGGGTTTGCTCCGATTCCTTCGTCTGCGAAGCTTGCTTGTACAAGCGGGCCACATGGGCACTTCCGAGAAGGGTGTAGACAGTCGAAAATGGACATGGCGAGGGAATCGAAGGTTGCGTTTATAAGCCGAGGAGTAGAAACGTGGGGGTAACTGTCGAGGGGGCAAAATCATCTTTTTCTCTATGGTTTTCCGAATTTGGTCCCAGATTAATTCTATATGCATGATGCATGATGCATGATAATGACGTATTAATTTTTTCTCTCTTTTCTAGTCCAGTGAAGGTGAATTCTAAGGTACTCTGGTTTAATGTCCGGAGTGGTGTGACAAAATACAAGTTATTGGATGAAATTATTAAATTAATACTAAAATTTTTATAATTTCATCTAGTAATTTATATTTTACCACACTACCTCGAATATCAAAGCCTGGCACCATACCAATCACCTCTGATGAAACTAAGAATCTCTGTTTCAGGTTGAAGTTTTTGGGCTTTGAGGCTTCTCGCAAAACTTCATTTATACCTTAACTGTATATTCTTTTTCGTTTTAATTATTTGTTGCATTTTAAAATAAATTTATATTTTTCATTTATTATTATAAGATTTAATAAAATATTAAATATTTTATAATTTTATTATTTTTTATTAATAAATATTTTATTATTCTACACTTACATAAAATATCTTAACAAATTTATTCCTCCTTTGTTTAATCTATTTTCAAAGTTTTGGGCTATGAAGCTTCTCGCAAAAATTCATGTATACTTTAACTGTATATTCTTTTTCTTTTTTATTATTCGTTGTATTTTTAAATTTTTTATTTTTTATTTACAATTTTAAAAATTTAATAAGATATTAAATATTTTTTAATTATTATTTTTATTAATAAATATTTTATTATTTTATGCTTTCATCGTAAAACATTTTAACAAATTCATTCCATTTTTTTCCTTTGATTTTCAAATATATTAGAATTTGTGCATGAAATGAAAAAAAAATTATGTACATTTAAATTTAATCACAAATTTTAAATAGAGATAAAAATAGGAAAAAAATAATTTTAATTTTGAATTAAAGAATAATTTTAAAAAATTACTAAAAATAAATAAATTATATCACTTTTTAAATATCTATAAAATCAGTTAAAATAATGAGAGACAAAATGAACAATATGAAAGAACAATTACCAATTTTTATAGTTTTAAATGTTTTGAAAATTAAAAAATCAAATCAAACTTTTAATAAATATAAATTTCATAAAAATGATAAATGAATACAAAAGTTAAACACTATACGTTAAATTTTTGCTAAAAGCAACTGAGGACAACAATTAAAGCAAAAAAGAACATTTCTCTCCCAGATTATTGCCAAAAGTTAACCGTACGCTTGAATTGCTAGCTGTCCACAAGTTCCCACGCGAACCAATAGATGCAGTTGCTTCTTTGGGTTACGGTTGATTGCGTTAAGTTTGGAATATGAAAAGACTGACTTCACTCTAGCATATTTTTTTATTCCCACCACTAAATGAACAAGTAAACATTGGGATTTTAATTTAAAATAAAAATATGAAAAGCTTTAATAAAGGACAAATTACACGTACCCCTCCTATATTAAATTATTGTAATCGTTAATACATTTACTTTCCTTCTATTCCTGAGATATAAACCGACATTCCTTTTTCAAATATACTTGCCTTTCTTTCTAAGCAAATTATCACCTTTCTTCCTAAGCAAACTATCACCTTTGCTTTAGAAAAATTAGAGATGATTAAATATTTCCAAAAAAATAGAAAAAATATGAATATAATAATTTGACCGATACTAAATTAACAGAAAGACTTTTGTGCAAAGAATTACTACTACTAATGATGGATAGGCATCAAAATTAAATTTAAAAATTTGTAATAAAAACCCCTTCAATTGAAACCTCTAGATGTGTACCTAATTTAATAGCATTATGAATAATCACAATACCATAGGTCCTTTCTGTTCTTCGATAACATTACTACAACTTACACAGTGATGACTCGGAACCCTACTAGTAATTGTAGACACAAGTGACCAATTTGACATTATGCTTGCATTCGACATACTGTCAAGTTTTCAGCACTTCCTAGCAAGAAACAAAACGCATTTTCAAGTTAACAAGACAACCACAATGGTCCGATTTCATACTTCAATTCCAAGTATTCTTTTTTACTCCCCCCCTAATTGATCAATCACCATCCGGGCACAACCATTCCATTGTTTTCTTCAAACCCAGAGCTTAAGTGCAGTTATATTAATACACAGCAGCCAAGATCTGAGAATAGTCAGTGAAAAACATGGTAACAGATAAAGCAAAGCAAGTTTTCTGCCATAGTTGTTGAAGCCATAGTATGTAAACTTAAATTTGACAGGAAGTTCTAGACCAAGACTAAATTTCTCATGCAGTAACTCATGACTACTCCTGAGTGGTATCAGCCCCTTTTTCGTCCCCTTCGGCAGTTGCAGATATTCCTTGAGATTTTGCCATCTCCATAACTTCCCCAGGAGGGGGGTGGTCAAACTTGCAGGTTGCACCAAACTTGCATGTGCCAGTTTTCAGATAGTAAGGACAGATGACAGAACCCTGTCGAGGATATTACAAATATTATGCTATATATTGAGAAAGCAAAGAAGTCAGACAATTGAGAAAGGGGAGAGATGTGAGAGGAGAGAAAATGGAAAAGACGTGAGAGAGGGAGAGGGAGAGAGATAAGGTAAATTTAGTGCAACATTCTAGGAACTTGTTCAGATAAAATCGCCTGAAAGTCCATGAGATTTGTTTATTTCACAACAATTAAAAGACTGCTTCTTTGATCCAGCAAAAGAATGGAACATACTAATCTCCCTCACGATGGCAAAGAGATTAGCACATTCCCGTATGATATAAAATGATTGAGCAGGAGGATTACCTCTCTCCTAGGTAATCCTGCAGGGGTGAGTTTAACAGTTTGTTGAGAACCTAGCTTTGTTGGTGCTGAGCGGTCAATTGGGTGATGGAATTTGCATCTTTCTGAAAATTTACACTCCCCAGTCTTCATGTAGTACTACAACATGGGAAGTCATTGTACAGATATGTCAGAAGAGATAGCAAATGTTTAATGCAGGATTACCATTCTCCATATAAAAGTCAAGCAAATTGCATAAGCTTAGTTGGATAGAAAGAGTTTTGAAAACAGTATGGTTATGTGATCCCAGCAAAATAACATGAACATGCAAGTTTAAAATTATGTTTGCATAAGTTTACAAAAAAAAAATAACAAACAAATGGGAACTGATAGCCAGACAATTATGATGACTTATTTCTCAAAATTTTTGAGTGCATTTCTAGACTCCAGCAATAAGACTCCTTATATTTCCAATTTCCAACTAAATATCCCAAACTATTTCATCATACAGTTTTTCAACCTTATGAGTCTTATCTACATCAAATCAGTGTTCTAACATCCGGCCTGAATTAAACATATGCATTTGTGACCACAAAATTTAGCCCCCCAATACTTGATTTTCACCACTGAATAATCCAGTCAACAAAATTTAGACACTGCCCTTCCAAACACATCACAATAAATGACATTCATTAATATACAAATATAAGATAAGAGTTTACATCACATTCAATCTGTCCTGGTCGTTGGGGATAGATAGTATGTCCCACTCCCACCTGAGACAGGAAAATTTTCACATCAATCAGCCTCAAAGAAATATGACTATGATGTTATCTCATGACTGCTGTAATTTACAAGATTTTAAGAACAACTTTTTATTGACAAACCAAATCCCAAGCAATCATCACTGCAGGCAAGACCCAACACAGTATTCTTTGGAATAGAAATGCATATCATAGACAGAAAACAGTGGTAGCATCATTTCACACATTACTTGGAATATTAATCTAAAGTACTTACGAAGCTGTCAACCACAGAGAATGACAGTGGGGAACTTTAACAAAGTCAAACAAAGTAAAAACCTCCTGTGTGGCAATATGGACATATACACATATAGACAATAATATCTAGAGTTAAATACATTGACCTCCCCTACATTTAACAAAAATTACAAGGACCTCCCTTGCATTTTAAAACCCATACTGACCTCCCTTAAAAGATCAAAGAGTGCTACACATAAACCCAATGGTGTACATGACATGCAAAATTGTGTAAATTTTGATTGATTCATATGAGATTGATTCAACATACAATAAGATTGAAACATGCATAACTGAATAAGAAATCACAAAATAAATCAAGAAATTGCAGAGAGGAAAAAAGAATGGGAGAAGAGAAATAGGATAAAATGATGTCTGCATGCTGGCTTTCTGCTTCAAATAATAATAAAGCAGTATTTTGGTCCCATTTTTTGTCAAAATACTCCTTTTGATTGATCCATTTTTTATGGAATTTTCACAATTGGGTTCAACAGGTTTTGAAAATGCAGAATAGGTGTGTGAGGTTTCTGTTAAATACAAAAGAGAAAAGTAGAGAAGAAGAAGGACAACACCATTGTTGCTGCGTTTCAAGCAAAAAAATACATAATCATTCAAAAATGATGCACGTGCCTAATAAATCAAGTTATTGGACTGAGCTCCTGCGAAATTTAAGATTCTCTACAATAGTTTCCAGGCTTTCTGAGGACAACTTCCAATTTCATATATTCTATGCAAATTTCTCACAGTTTTATAATATGTAGCTCTGTAATGTCTTCTGTCAGGTTGCAGAAAAGAATACCAAAATTTCAAAGGTACGGAGAAACTTAATAAGCATATAGCTAACTTGTCTGGAAGACAACTGACACGCTCCAATCCAATGTTCAGCCTAAATCCTCTATTTCAGTCTCCAGGATTTGGTAAAGGACTAGGTTTTCTCATTTTTCTATTTAAACATACCCATAAAAATTCATTAACTGAGACCATGGTTTCGGAAAATAAGAAGCATCCTCAGCCCCTACCCCCCTAACCCCACAAAAAGGAAAAGGTGGATGAGATCTTCTAGTAATTTGAACCAGCAGGATAAGTATAAGTACAACAACACCAAATTACCATCGGATTTGACAATCTGGGCTCAACAGCTTGATAAATAGATGCAGCTGGATTAACAACTCCAAAATTGAGATTAGCTGGTGAGGATGCCAACACAGACTGACCCAAAGCAGCAACAGGTGGATTAATTGCTGCACCAAAGTTACAACATGGTAAAATGGTTGCTTAGGAAACATAAAATTATGGAGGAGGAAAAAATATATACATTAAAAAAAAAAATCATATACATACCAGTTCTGTCAGGATGATTGTAGCGGCAAGTAGCACCATACTTGCAGCTGATTCATATGAATGAAGAAAATTAAGGACTTCCAATTTGAATACCTTTATGATTACAGAATTTAAGCAAAAATCATCACTTTTTTTACCTGCCAGTTTTCATGTAGAATGGACAATCTACTTCGCCCTGTCAAAAGAAATTAGCACAATGAAAACTCACGCTCTTAAAAATCATGAAGCTAAGGAAATAGCAGAAGAAATGGCACCAATCAACTAGCACTTGATGGGCAAAGTCATCAATTATTAACAATAACCAAAGAAAACCTTATGACCAATTTGCTATAGCTAAATCCAAGTATGGGCATAGATGACAACCTAACAATAAAGACTGAATAACATGTTTAACAAATAAACCTTATTAGAGTTATAATAAATCATTCATGGGCCCTCTCCTAATAGCTTGAGCTTTTAACAACTAGGCACTTGTTAGGGTATTAGAGCCTCTTAGATTGAGAGGTCAAGGATTTAATTCATGTCAACTCCATGCTTCAAAATAAAAATAAAAATTTCAGCACAAGTTAAGATGAGCCCGTGCTATGTCCATGCTTCCAGCTCAAAAGGCTATCATTTGAGGAAATGTGCTAACAAAATGTCTTCTCCTAATAGATTAAGCTTTAAGAAACAATTGACACTTAATAAATCCAATTATGCAATTTGGAAACCACATTTTCTATAACTGCTAACAAGCATCACATCAACTATATTGTTCTCAACAGTCCCAAGCAACATACTGTCAGAAAATTCTGGACGAGAACAATAATTTAAAATATGTTCCTTGTGCAATTTGTCTCAATCATTCTTTTGATACCAATGAATGAATAAAATAGTAAAGCATCAGTACCAGTCTTATAGGAAGCCCTTTACTATTATGCATTAGTGGGGGTGTGTATGAAATAAGGGGATTGATTTGAGCATCTCCTATTGCTGCCTCTGTCATGGCAGTTGACTGGGTCAGCTCACCAGCACCATTCTGTTGTCCAGAGAACTGAATCTGGATATCCTTTGGGTGGTGGAATTTGCAGGTAGCACCAAATTTACATTTCCCAGTTTTCATGTAGAACTGCATAAATACAAAGGTAACACAATAAGCAACAATTTAATGATATCTAAAGTAAAGGTAAAAGATGAAGTTACTATCTAACCGAACATGTGGGCTCAGATGGCCTTTCAGGCAATGCACTGACATCAGCATTTTCGGAACCCTAAAAATTAAAGTTAGGCATCACATTACTGCAAGCAAAAAAACTAAAATATATCTTAATTTGATAACAATTACAGCCAAAAAAAGGTTATGTTGGTAGTAGCTACCACACTGTTGAGGTTATCCTTTGGATGATTAAACTTGCACCTTGAACCATACTTGCATTTTTGAGTTTTTAGAAAGTACTGCAGTATATTGATCCATAAATAATTAGAAGATGCCCAAATGCTTGTAGGAGAGAAAGTAATAGCAAATCCACCTCACCGGACAATCTGGTTCTTCTGGCCTCTCAGGAAGAGTTTCACTTGTAACATTAATCGGAACCTATATGATGTATAAATTGATACCATAAAACAAATGAGTACACCTAATTATTAATAGACTTGGGACTTCTCAATTATTACATTTCACCTTTAATGACTGAAACCCATTGCCAGAAGTAGTCAATAAGAAAAGTTATGAATGGACAGAAGCAGAAACAGCCATATATAGCTCAAGCCATGAAAATAACTGAAGCAGAGTGTTTTCCTAGCATACAAAACAGATAGCCCCAGTAGTTCTAAATCTATGATATCCCATTATATCCTTAAACTTATAGGTAAATGAGATCCTATAGTTCAGCAAATAATTGGCATCATATTTCTGAAATCATTCTAATGAAGTTAAGCAGTGCATTTCACTGTTTTCACTATTACAGACAGAACATTCAGTAACTTGACTTTCAAATGAGTGAAATAGTTGCAAACACCATATAATAACGCAATGCAATAAACAATATATATATATATATATATATATATATATATATATATATATATATATATATATATATATATTGAAAGAATGAGAAAGATACAAAATATATATTATAAAATGCTAATTGAATACCATACAAGAAAATGGAGACTCACATTAAGAAGACAGGTTGAATTTTATTGATAACAAGACACATGCTAAGGTGGTACTGATCTAAGCTGAATCCTCACTTCAAGAGAAGAATATAGGCTTAAGATCACCAGAACCCAAAAAAAAAAGGCCGGTGGGGGGGGGGGGGGGGGGGGTTGGATTTTTCAGAGGAAAGGAGGCAAATTGATTAGCTATCTCAGCATGAGATGAAACAAAGAGGTATGTTCTTGCATAGTAATCATCAGATCTTCAAATTGCAGGACATGAAAATCTGAGGATTTTAGTTCAAATTTTCCAGCAAATGAGGAAGTGACGCATGCATTAGGCAGAGCATAAACAAGGGTACTTTGCTCATCACTATATTAATTCAGTGATAGCTATAACTCAAAAAAACCATATCTAATAGAAGACTTCATCCAGGCTTGAGAACCACCACCTCCTCAAACAGTCAGAATATTTCACTCGGGTCAAGCCTATGGCTCATGAGACTTATAATATAAAAGGCACTGGAATCTCCTCACCCTAGTAAGCAACCATCATTTATCACATAGAATTCAGCAAGAACTAAAAGACACAACTACTCCAAAAATATATTCTAGTAAACCGTCCTCTAATGCCATGCACCAATAACTGCCATGTACTGGGAAGGCCTGCAACCCACAGAATCCTGGACAAAGCTTATAGCATCTACTTCCCATTAACACGATTCAACATCCTCCATGCAGTTATTGAGTTCAAAAACAGACGGAGAATATTTCAAGATAATGAATTCCAAAATCAATTCCAAATGATATAGAACTTCCAACTATATATCATGTAGAAAAAGACAACTAAATATATAATTACGAAATGAGCTCATGCAACATATTATGTCTAAAAGCAAGGATCTGTTAATTCTTTAGAGTAAGCTGAAAAAGATGATGAAATCAAAGGAAAAGGCAGACCACATAAAAGGGTAATTATGTTGAAAAATGGTAAATCTTTTGAAGCTAGATTGAAACTTAATAACTTATTGAAGTGTTGTTGACCATCATTTGATTATAGACCAAACCAAAGTTCTCATCTTATAACCAGATCTAAAACCACATATGTCACGAAACACAACTTCTGTGACACATCACAGAATGAGTTAAAAGCCAATGAACTAAAAGTAAGTATTACCCAGATGATTTTTCATATATATGGTAAAATAGACTACTGAACTAGTATATAAAACAATAATTCAGAAAGGTTCAACTCATTATCTGAATATAAAATAGATGTTGTTTCGGAATATATAGAATAATAATAGTACATGTACTTTATATAGAATAAGATAATATATAATTTATAAATAATAGCAATAAACGGTCACCTCTTTCCAATCTGGGATTCCACCCTCAGGAACCCAAATAGGATGGTCAAACTTGCAGCTATCTCCAAATTTACAGGTTCTTGTGAGCATATAGTGGGCACAATCCTTCTCTCCAGGCCTCTGTGGGTATATAGACAAATTGCTTGCACTTTCATATCTAGGGCGCTTGGATAATGAGTTCGTAGAATACCAAGCTTCACTTTGCCCAATTGTGCTATGGGCACCCAAAATTGTTGGATGGTAGAATGCTATAATACATAATAGACGAATATATACAAGAAACAAATATATACGTTACTTAATAAGTTTGATTTGGAAAGTAATTTTGGAGAAAGAACATATACATTTAGTAAAATAAGGAGTATTTTGTAGCAAAAATGTAACAAACTCTTCAAGTTACAAACAGTACAGCCTTTGGATTAAAGCTCACAGTATATATGCTGAAGTTAAATAAAAAGTGTCAATATTAGTATCATATTATAACCTCGAAACAGTATGCAAGAGTAAAACTGTACACTCCTTGAACTCAGAAGCTCAAATCAGTTTCGTGGGTAAGTAATCAGACACAAAGAACACACCAAAAATAGCACAAACTTTTCATGGTATACATTTATGCTGTCAGTTTTGCTCACATCAGCTACAACAAATTACTTCAATGTGTCTTTACTTCTTCATTCATTTGGTCCATAAACCACTATTTTCCTCTGACTGTGTTGTCTAAAATCTACCCACTACCACAGCGCACCTGATCTTACAAAACTAGATTCATAACACAGATGCATTTTATTAAATAAGTACTGCTTCCTGCCTAGTGAACTCTGACGGTGGGGAGAATTTCAAGCACTAACACAATAAGCAGGATGAAGATATTCTAAGCACACTAATTGATAATATGATAAAATGAACAACCCGATATGCAGAAATTTAAGGTTAAATAGCTCCAATGTATTGACAAATACTAACTTAAACAACAGAGCAAACTTCCACAGTGTATCTTCTCAAAAGTAAGGAACACATTATGGGATTTGCTACAGTACATAATCGAAGCCATTGTAAGTTCTCTTAAAACTTTTCATATATTTGTAACTCATAAAGATTTTTTTCATATATGTTGTAACTTTCTACTGATTTCCGTGTAAATTAACCTTAATGTAAAAAGTTGTATCTCCATCGATTAAGTTTGCAACACAAACATCTTCCCCCCCCCCCCAAAAAAAAAAAAAAATTGGCTCTATCAAGAAATTACTGAATTTTTGTTAAAAAAGCTGCGCAAGCATAAAAAATTTTATACTTTATTCAAAACTGCAAATGTAGTGATGCTTACTTTTTTTAGAGTAATGCATTGCCCAAGTATTATTTCTCAATTGATAAAAAAAAAAAAACTCAAAATTTATCCCTTTCCTGGATCGTTGGTGCTATTTAAAACTCACAGTAGGACATGGAAACTAACCTTCAGAAGAGCGCTTCAAGGCGGCGGCAACAAATGGGTCGACCACAGTTGCAGCAGACCCAACATTCGCTGAAGCGGCGGCGGCCGCAGCATAGGAAGATGGCCAGGAAGCTTGGGACAGCAATTGAGCCGGGGTGGAAGACGCTGCTCCAACGCCGCCAGAGACTCTGGTAACAACACCAGGTGGGCCAATGTCGACATCCGCCGTAGCGGCGGAACTAGGGTACCGGAGAGCATCGCTCCGGTGAGATAAGTACATGTCGGCAGCGGTGGAGCGGAGGTAGAGAGAAGCAGCCGATCGGGGTGGAGCTGAAGGCGGTGAAGCTGAAGCTCCTCCGTATGTAGGGGCAGTAGGGCTATAGCCGTACAGATGATTTGCCATAAAACCAAAAAAACAAGCTGTAATTATTATTTTGAGAAATTATTGGCACCAATTTGTAAATTTGTTGGTGTGACTGAAACAGTGAAAAATTTAATGCGTGGAGTGAGTGCTTCTGTACGCAAGTACCTTCGTACGGAAAAGATAGTTACTTGCACTAACTACGCGGGTTTGTATGTACTAAAATATATTATTTTCCATTAGATTAACACATTCCCCTTTCTTTTTTTTTTTTTCATTGGTGCGTTACATTAATTACAGAATAGAGAATTT
The DNA here is from genome assembly GCA_020226215.1 of Sindora glabra. Classification (NCBI taxonomy): domain Eukaryota; kingdom Viridiplantae; phylum Streptophyta; class Magnoliopsida; order Fabales; family Fabaceae; genus Sindora; species Sindora glabra. The sequence continues at coordinate 99,250,706 of CM035226.1, forward strand.
GATAATAATATATTAATATATTATTAAATTTAATTATATTATTAAATTTATTTTTATTAAATCAAAATTTATATATCATATACTAATATATTAATAATTAAATTTTATATTATTAAATTTTATAATATATTAATATAAAATTTAATTATTAATATATTAGTATATTAATAATGTACTATAAAATTTTTTAACAAGTACACTTAGTTGTATGTACCAAAATGAAGACCATTAGGGAAATATATTATTTACTTACAAAATATTGATTAGAGAAAATTATACCGACTTATATTAGAATATCATTATATATTATAAAAAAATTTGGCAATTACACTAGTTGTACATACTAAAACAAAGACCATTAGAAAAATATGTTATTTACTCAAAAGCATTGATTAGGGCAAAACATTCCTGTAAGTAAATTTTACTTATTAATACATGAGAATTAAAATTTCGGAGATAATCTATAATGTTTACAGGAAAGAAAACTATTAATCCATTAATAATTTAATTCTTGGAGATAGTTCCTTTTGGTGTCTCAAAATATATATATATATATATATATATATATATATATATATATATATATATATATATATATATATATATATATATATATATATATATATACTAGCTGAGATGTACAAATTTAATTTAATTAATAATAATTTATAATATAAATTTAAATTTTTAATTTTTAAATTATAAAAAATTTAATTGATTAATTTAAAATCTATCATTATATTTATGTCATTTGAATGATTATAAAATTCAAATAATTGTATTCAACTTAAATAATAAAAGATATTATATTTTTTAAGTCATTATTGATCAATAGAGTTGTCATAATATTATAATGTTACATTAATTGATTATCGTTATTATATCTATACAGATACATACATAATCAAATATTATAATGAATGAAATTTAGAAAAATATATAAAAAATAACATTAATTTATATAAAATTTAATGTATAAATGTAAATCCTTACTTTTTATATAAATACTTATCATGATAGATAATAAAAAATAAATATTGTCTAATTTACTAAGTATAAAAATGAACAAAAAAAAGTATAACTAAATTATTTCAAGGATACGAAAATCATAAATTAAACAAAGTTCCAAATATATAATTTGGTCATTAATCCCTTTTTTTGATAATCTTCTTCATTTTATTTGTAGACATATAAGAGTTAATTAAATTTATACTTGGTATACTTGGTATGAATCCATTAATAATTTAATTATTGGAGATAGTTCCTTTCGGTGTCTCAAAAAATATATATATATTATTTATGTTAATACATGATGAATATATTATTTTTTGACAATGACACGTTAATACATTTTCTTTCTCTATTTATTGATATTCTCCTTTTTTTTAATTAATTTAGTACACACGGCTTAATATACTCAAGCATTGGCAAGTATAATTTTCATTTGTTTTAAATTTTATTTATAGGAGTAAATGTGGCATTTAATTTAATTAATGATTAATTAAAAATATAAAAGCTCTAATTTCATACTTCAAAAAGAATTGTAAAATAGGAGCAAGAATCATTTTCAATCAACTTCTCCTCCACGGTCAATTTGAGAGGAAGTGGATTCGAACGCTTCTTGAGCCCCAAAAAATTAGATATTGAAAGAATTTGTTATTTATTTATTTATTTATTTTACAGAAGATAAAACTAGATAGAACTTACATTACAAACTTTAAATCTAGGAAATAGAACAAGAGATAAATCCTACTTAAAGAAGCATAAAACATCCTCCCGAGGATTAAAAAATATGGCAAGGATAAGTTGTTCCTTTTTATCTTTCCTAACTAAGCAATCCGCATTTCAGTTGGCTTTTCTGAAGATATGCTCCGTGGGGTGTTTTTCTCGAGAGGAATCCTTGGCTCATTTATACAGAGATCGCATTGTCACTTAAACCTTTGGAAACATCTTCGCATTTCTGAAGACTTATTTCATTCTTCTAACATTGGTTACTTTGAGTGGCTAAAATGCGAGAGCACATCATTAATTATCTCATGTTATATGCACAATGTTTTATACTTTATTTTATGTGATAAATAACTTAATGGATAATTTATTAATTTGATTAATAAATTATAAATTAATTTTTAAAAATATTTTATGCATTAACTTATTAAAAAAATAAATTCTAATTTAATAAACTATCTTAAATAATTTATTATTTACAAATTACTAATTCTTAAATTTTTTTCTGAATCTATCCTCATTTTTTTTATTAATTTACAATCCATGCTTTTCATAATATAAATCTAAATCAATCGTTATATTTTTAGTAATTATAATTCTACTATAAATAATAATACAATAAAAATTATATAAGTAAATAAATATATAAGATCATAAAATATAATTAATTAAATATTAGATATTATATTTTTATTTTAAATATCTTAATTACATTAATATAATTTAATCTTTAAATGAATAAAAATTATTTTAATTATATATCTATTTTTATTAATACATTTTTATATTATTTTATAATTTTAATTAGTTCAATAACTAATTTTGTAAAATATTTTTTACACAATTAGCTCACATGTCTGTTATCAATTATAACTCTATTTTGCGCAAATAGATAATAAGTTAACTTATAACTTATGACTAATAAGTTAACTAATTATTTAAAAAGTGTTTCATAAAATTAGTTTTTGAATTAATTATAAAATAATATAAAAAATATTAATAAAAATATATATATAATTAAAATTTTATATTTATCTAAAAATTAAATTAATAAATTATAAGTCAATTGATTTATTGTGCGAAATGAAATTATAAATTATCAATTAATTTTTAATTATTTGCGTGAAATAAAGCGATAGAAGTGTTATTTTTCCCACTGGCCTTCGGTGCATATGGTTATTGAGAAACAAAATTGATTGCTCGTGGAAATTTGACTTCCGATCAAATTCAAAGTTGCATTTTGTCTGCTAGAAGTCATATTTTATCTAGAGCCATTAGTAAGGAAGTTAGGAAACTTCTACTCATTAAATAAAGTGGAACCATCCCTTCGAAGGCTTGTGCACCCTAAATACAGATGACTCTGCTGGTGGAATCCCACCCGGCCTTGCTACAGTTTGATTCGCAGTAGGCAAAGGTTTTGGTATATTGGACTCAAGAAAAGATTGGGCTACGCCATCGTAGTTGTGGCTAAATTGATTGATGGTTAGTTATAAGCATGAATATTATTCATTTGAATATTAAGGAATCATATAATTCGTACAAAAATAATGAAAAATTAAATTTTTTAAAAAATAATTTTTTATATGTATTTTTTAAAAAATACTTAAAATTGTTTGATTGATATATAAGAAATAATATTTTTTAAAAAGTAAATGCTTATATTTTATTTAGTTTAATTTTAAATATTGTAGGAAGTATTAATAAAATAATTACTATATTTTTAATATTATTATAATATAAATTAATAAATTTTAATTATCATTAATTAAATTTAATAAGAATAATTTTATTATTATATTCATAGATAATATGAAAAGAATAACTTAGTTAAGAGGGGTGAGTAAATAGTTTTCCGTACTTTGTACTCTCTCTGTTATTTTTCATTTGTCGCATTTTGAAAAAAAAAATATTTCTTTTTATCTATCACTTTAAAATTTTAATAAAATATTATTTTCAAATCTACCTTTCTTTTTTATTAATAAATATTTTATTATTTTACACTATTAATTAACTTACATTTATTCTTTTATATTTTTTCTCTCTATTTTTAATTATTCTAAATTTTGTGCATAAAAAATAATTTTATAAAACATACTAAAATTAAATAAATTAAAATATTTCCTTAATATGTGTGAAATTAATTAATGGCTACGGATAAATCAGAAAGAATAATAAGTAAGATTTCTAAGGAATTTCTATTCCCATCAATTTATTAAATAATGTCTAATTAAATAATTCATCCTTTTTCTATTTTTAAGAAATAAATTTTTTTATATTATCAAGGATAACTAAACAAAGTTTAAATTAAACTTTTAAATAGTTATCAACTTCATTGATTGTACTGCAGGACACTTCTAAAGAAAATTGCCAATAATTTTGTAAATTTGCGTCGCGTTCATAGGTAAGAAAGTTAATCGTTGTACTAATCTCTTCGCAAAGATGGGGTACAGAGGTCAATCCACTGTTACTATCCGATGCAGTCCGCCAGCAGCATCCCTCCCCTCCTCGAGAGGGATGTCCCATGTGTAATGTTTCCCTGTTTTATTTCTTGTAACTCTAATTATTGGTTAATGGCTTTTGTTCTGTTTTTGTTCTATTACCTCTGTGCAGAGGCTCCTGTTATACAAAATAAAAAAGAAAAAAAAATATAAAATGTACCCAGTAAATACCTTCATATAAAGAAAAAAAAAATCTTGTAACATTAACATATTCGGAACGATTTCGTCTCAATCAGGACGAAATTAACTAATTAATCCATGGAAGATCTGACGTCTTGCAATTAAATTATTGAAATATTTGGTGACTTGATATGGTTAATTTATTCTATCAATATCTATTTATCTTCTACTATTAAAGAAGGAATTTTGTTTATCAATTTTTTCCTACAGCTGGTGCCCCAACATTTAGTAATATATCTTACATTTTTTTCCAATAATTAATGAAATATGAGAATAAATACAATTAAAGAGGGGTTCTTGCTACAATGCTCTTAGACTTTCAAATTTTAAAGTGATATGATAATTTTTAAAATTATCAAATTAAAAGTATTTGATTACATCACTTAAAAAATATACAATTATAATTGAATAATTTGAATCTAATAATTTTAGAAATTATCACATCATCCCAAATTTAAAAATCCTTGAGGTAGTATAGAATTCGCTTTAAATAGGATAATATTTATTATTTTCATGTCTTATTTTCAATTTTTCTCCTCATTTTAGGTTACATTTTCTTCTCTCGAATAAGTTTAATAAAATAAAAAATTTTAGAACAACCTTTGTTGTAGTGATGTTATATTTGGTATGATAGAATAGTATAAAATAAAAAAGGTATATTTGGTAGATGAGTACTATGAAATGGAAAAATAAATGATGGAATTCCTATTTTAGGAGTCATTTAATTCATATAAGAAGTAATTTCTCGTGAAAAATAAAATTTTTAAAAAAATAACTCCCTATATAAATTTTTTGGGAAGTATACAAAGTTGTTTGGTTGATATAAGAAGTGAAACTTTTTAAGAAGTAACTTCTTTTATTTTGTTCAGTTCAATTTTGAATATATTAAGAAGTGCTAATAAAATGACTACTATATCTTTAATATTATTATGACATAAATTAATAAATTTTAATTATCATTAATTAAATTTAATAAGAATAATTTTATCATTATTTTTATAAATAATATAAAAAGTAGAACTTACCTAAGGAGAGGTGGATAAGTAACTTTTCATATTTTATAGAAAGTAGAACTTCTAAGAAGTCTTATTTCATGTAATTTACTATATAATGACTAATCAAGCGATGCACTGCTTTTTTATTTCTTAGAATATAGAACTATTCATACCATTGAAACAAACCAAAATATCTCTTATAATAAAAGCGATATAATGGTTAGCCTATCATTTATAACATATTTAGTATGATGAAATAGAATATAATGGAAAAAAATTATTTGGTAAACATTATGAAATGAAAATATCTATTCTATCAAATAATAGAATCTTCATTCTATAGCAAAAATGATAGAATAATTATTTCATCATTTATGGAATGAATTTTTTATATTCTTATCTCTTATATCTTTTATATATTTCAACATTAGCATTTATTAATAAATAATATATGATATCTAATTTTAATGTTATGTTATTAAAGTATTTTAGTAATTATATTTTAATAATAAAAATTAAAATAAAATATTTCTATATTTTTAACAAAAAATTTTAATACAGAAAAATTAGTAAATTAAATTTTTATGCCTTTACTATAGAAAATTGTTTATTGAGTATAATATTGATAATTATGATTTTTTATGTTCAATTATAAAAATTTTATGATAAATAAAAAATGATAATAATATTTCTTATATAAATACGATTTCAATTTTATACTTTGTTTTTATTTTTAGGTTAAGGGTATTATTATTGATATTTTTTATTTGATTTTTATAATATTTATTATACCAAATATAATTATGAAATAGAATATCAATTTCATTTCTAAACATATCAAAACCATGAAATGATTATTTTATTTTATTCTATTCATCTTTTTTTAATTTCATTTCATTTTATTGTATTAAATGCAATGTTATAGAATGATTATTTTTACACTTATATTTATCACATTTTTCAATAATATCCATTATTAAGAAATAATAAAGTAATATTAAACTTTAATGTTTTATATATAATATTTTGATAATTATTTTTAATAATATTTTTAAAATAAAATATTTTTATATTATTTATAAAAAATATTAAATATAAAAATTGTTAAATTAATTTTTTATATTTCTATAAAATTTATATTAATTACATAATTAAATTTAAAATATAATAATTTTATATTGTTAATCATATCATTTATTTTTTATTTAAAATATATTACTATTTTATTATTTATTATGCATGATCAACATATTTGGAATGACGTACTCGAATAAAATCACCATTTCATGTTTGCACTTTTTGAATAATAGTATTCCCTTTCATTTTGCATTTGTTACATGGATTAAGATAAGATGGAATATAATTAACGGAAATTTTTGTTGCTATGATCATCATTTATGCATTTAAAAAGTAGTAAAATTTTCTTATTGTTTGTTTCTTTTTTACCCTTTTTCTTTAGTAAATCCCTTTTTTGCTCTTTCGTAAATGAGGGGTAATAAATCACTCAATACCTGTAAAATTTTGAATTTAAATTTGGAAATTAATGTTACATTTGATTTGATGGAATAGGGTAAAAAATAGAAATAAAATTGAATGATCATTTTATAATTATATTTATTAGAACTATAAATAGAATGAGTACTACATTCCATTTTTAATTTTAGTACATCAAAATAATATAAGAATGAGATGAAGCAAGAATAGTTAATGGTAATAATATCATTATTATAAGAATAATAAATATCTTATTAAATAATTTAATACAATAAAATATATGATATAAGAAATAATAATTTTTTTATATTTTAAATTTATTATCTAAATTATAATTAATAAAAATTTTAGTTTAATAATTTTTTATAGATAATAGAAATATCCTATTTTAATTTTCATTTTAAAAGTATAATCATAAAAATTTTTAATAGAAAAATATTAAAAATTAATATTATTTTATAATTTATTAATAAAGAGTAATGTTGGAATATATGATATATATATATATGTAAGAAGGTAAAAAGGTCATTCTATAAATGATGAAATAGCACATTTCATCACTTTTTTTTCTATATAATGAAGATTATATTGTTTGATAGATTGGTCATTTTTTAAGAAATGGATATTCTTATTTCATAATGCCTACTGAACAAATTTTTTATTTATTCTGATTTTTATTTTTATTTAATTTCATTCCATCATACTAAGTGTATACTAAAAGGACGTAGATTCTTTGACTTTAAAGAGTCAAGAACAAGGGTTGACCTATACAATTTAGTAAAGCCTAATATTAAAATGTACTTTAAAAAAATACCAAAAGTAAACCAAAGTCCAAAAAAATCTAATTCATATTATTCTAAAAGGTAGATCTAAAAATAACTAAAGTACCATAAGAATAAGTTATTGTAGGGGTTTGAACAACCAAAATCCTATAAACACTTAGAGCCATCTAATAATTATTTAATTTATGGTTAGAATTGCTTTGACTATAAAGGGTAGTAGAGATCTCCTTCTCCATCCTATTGAGAATCCCCCCGTTTAATGTGTCAAGAAGTAAAATCATAATTGTACTTATACTTCCACATTAGAACTCACATTTAATCCCTCTAAAAAAAGTTATGATATAATATCAAATTCCACAACAAAGGTGTTAGCTTATTGTTTGCCCTTTCCTTATATTTGAAAGGCCCTTATTCTTTCTCCCTAAGTTCAAAACGAAAGTCATCATGAGTATGTTCAATTAGATGTAATATAAATTATCAAAAAAGTTTATTTGATTAGCATTATTAAATAGAAATGCATGTTGGAAGGCTTTTTAATCAAATGTCCCAAAATGCAAACTTATTCTTACTCTACCCCATTTTGAAACTTATCATTATGGAACACCCTCTTCTTTACCCCATTAACAAGTGCAATAGAGGACCTATCCACATTGTGATCCTGTAATTATACGTGGCAAGGTCAACCTACACAACTAGGTTGGTCTATGGATGCCACATGTTGAGGGTGTTCAATCATAATTGTAAAGCTTTTAATTTTAATTAAAAAAATATAAGTCTTTAAATCTCAATCCTAATTCAAACCACCCAAAAACCTAAACTTTACTTATATTTTTAGTAAGAAAATAATATTACTCAATCCCAACTCTAAACCTTAAATCTTGAATACTAACCCCTAAACTAAAAATCCTAAATTTAACCTCATAAATCTTAAGAGCAAAAAATGGAAATAGTAGAAATGAGAATATTAGGATAGATGTGTGATCACACAAGAAAAGACAAGATATAAAATGAATGCATATGAGGGAATATTGATATGACACCTATTGAGGAAAAGATGATAGAAAATTAATTAAGGTGGTTTAGTCATGTGCAAAGAAAGCCACTAGAAACACCAATGAGAAAAGTCGAACATATTATCTTTAACCTTGTGAAAAGGTGTAGATGAAAATAAAAAAGCACAGTGAGGAAAATTATAAAAAAGGATCTTTTCATAAATGATATTTTCAAAAATTTAGTTTTAGATAGAATCTAATGACATAGTATGATCCATGTAACTAACCTTACTTAATGGGATAATGCTTTGTTATTATTGTTATTGTTGTTATTGTATAATAATATTTTGTATAAATAAAATATTTTATTTAATTAATTATTTAAGTTAATAATCTATTTTTAATTTTTATGTTACTTAACAATGGAGCCACATCTTCTTCCTTTTATTTACTTCATTCTAAATTTTTCTTATTTTTATTTTTATATTTACTTTTGTTGGTTATGATTTAAACACTAATATTAATAAGAAGTATATATACAAGATAATATATTTTATTTTGTTCTTATTCTTATTTAAAATATGTTTATGATTTAATTTGTTAGAATTATTTAATTATATATCCATATTCAAATTTTATATTATTTTTTAGCTCATACATTATTTCTTTTCTTTTAAATTTGTTCAATTGCATATTTTCTTATTTTTAATCGATGATTACTATTTATAATTTAGATGCTAATATTACTATATAGTGTAGATATAATATGACATATTTAATTGGATTATGAAAATATTCTAAACAAGTTAAAATTTTAATATAAAAATATTAATCAAATTATATAATTAGATATTATATTTTTAATATTTTTTAAAAATTATAATCAAATTTATTTATTTAAAATTTGTCAATATTTTCTATATATTAATTTTCAAATTTTATATTTTAAATCATATATACACTAATTAATATTTTCTCAATGATCCATAATTCAAATATTATTTTTATTCTATAGCATGTTATTTTTTTTTACTTTTATTATTTGCAACTTAAATTTTAATATCATTGAATTATACGGATATAAAATAAATTTTTTTTATAATTAAAATATTTTAAATAAATTTAAAATCTAATTTAATTATGTATTTTATTTTAAATTTTTATATTCTATTTTACTTTAATATTTATAAATTTGAATGTATAATTATAAAATAATAATAAATTATATTTGAATATTTTTATATTTTTTATTATATATATACATTATTCTTATTATTTTTATGTTCATAATTAAAAAACTTAATAGCAATGCAAAGTATCCACATAAACTCTAGTTTAATTTGATTCCATTGTTGAGTCTTTTTTGAGAAAAGATTTCGGTGCACTAAATATATGATGTACCAGTCTCTTCTAAAAGTTCAAATTTATTGGATTACATAATATTATGTATGCCGAATGAAAATTAACGATTTTTAAGTATTAATGTACTATACACTTAAAGTGTTTTAGTCTTTTTCTTTTTTGTATTTTGATTGAGAGTTTTATAGCCATCTCCCACCACGTGGCGTTGCTGGACTACTCCAGCTGTCCTGGCCGCCTCCTCCGACAAGGCCGCCCCTGTGAGGAAAACATTCTCAATGCTAATATAACCCCAAAAAAAGGGAGGAAAAGAAAAAAATTGTATTGGAACAGGGTGGGAATAAGTTCACCTCATAGGGCATTTGGGTCAAAAATCTCAGCGGGAATGGTTGTTGAATAATCTTTTTATATATTTACTTCTTATATTTTTCATGAATCTTAATATTATTATGTTAATATATAATAAAGCAACGCAAATTACTTGATACTTTTATCATAAGAATATTTTACTAATAATAATTTGGATAATAGAATTTAAAATTGAATTTTTTATTATTAAAAATTAAATAATTTATTATATAAAATTATTTAGCATAAAATAAAATTTGTGAATATAAGAATATCACTTTGTAATACGAATTTTTATTTTCATCAACAATCTTTTTTTATTTGACTCTTATGTTATATTATTATATCACAAATAAAAATTAAATAACAGGAAATTTTTAATTCCAATAACATCTAACATGTCGTAAAGGTTTTTCCTTTCGCTCTATCACACAGATTTAATCTCAATTTCTTTTATATATATATATAAAAGAAACATAACAATTAGATGGAATAGCTATTCCATCTAATTCTTATATATATATAAAGGCTTAAATGTAGTTATGTAACTTTGGTTTCTTGAATGCAGAGGTGGAACCAATAATTTTTTTTTTCTTAATGACCCAAATTTTATACATACATAAAATGTTATTAAAATTTTTAAATAAATTAAAAATAAAAATTATAATTATAATATTTTTAATTTTAATTTTAATTTTTATGTGTTAAGAAATCAAACGTTTTGAGTTAGATAATTATCACGGTATCAAATAAAATTAGTTTAAATTATTAAAGGATAAAATTCAAAGTAGAAACCATATTCAAAATGAACCAATTACTTTTTCATGCCATAAAAATAATTATTGTTAAAATTTCTTGCTAAAAAATAAAATATAAGAAGGATAAATTGTTATGAATATTTTAAAAAAATGTGAAGTATTTTGTATAAAATTATAAAGTATTAGTATGTATAATTTAAGAAAATAAAAACAAATATGATTCAAGGTATAAATATAATATTTGAAAGAAGATCATTTATACAAATATAAACACATACATATATATATATATATAGATCCATATATAAGAAGACTTCTAATTTTAATTTTTAAGTTATTAGTGATATATTATAATTAAATATTATTTTAAAATCATTCTTATAAGCTAATAATTGTGAAAAAAATTGTAATTCATTGTAGGAATTTTTTAAAACAAAAATGAGCATAAAAAATACATTGCATAATATAATTAAGTAATAATTAATACTCTATTGTTAAGGGTTTTTTACTCAAGTGATATTCACGTCTCTTAAAGATTTATACCTTCTATTATATTTAAGGTTCGACTAATAATTCTTATGTATGTGTACATTTAATAGTATAACTATTTTTCGATTTATCCATGGAAAAATAATTAACACTATTAATTTAATATAAAAAATTTAATTTAAATTTTAGCTTGAAAGGGCCAATATTAAAATTTTAGAGGGGTAAAATATATAATATATATACAAATGTATGACAAAACCTTGGATTTTTTATATAAATTATTGAAAATATAAATTATGTAATGTTAATATTTTTAATTTAAAATAATTTATTTTGATTCCTATATATTAAATAGGTGCAATTTTAGTCCTTTTATTTTATTTTTATCAATTTTTTTGATCTTATAACATCATTTTCACTTAATGTTTCATTTGTATTAATTTCAAATAACTTTTATATTAGTATGAAAGGAAATTTTTATTTAAATTTTGAAAATTTTAAACAAAATTAATAGATTATATATGAAAATTTGAATCATTCTGAGGATTATTTATCTATAACAATTTTCAAAAACATGATTTGGCTAAAAAATAATATAATGAATACTTAGAAATTAAATAAGAGTTGACAAAAGTTAACAAAGATTAACGAAAATCAAATAAAAAAATTGAAATTGCACCAATTTAATATTTAGAATTTAAAATATACTATTTTAAATTAGAAAACTTGAGATCATACAATTTATATTTTAATGAATCAAAATTGTATTTAAGCCAATTATGAATGATCATTCCATTATTCACATATGGTCACACTTGGGGGTGTTCATATTTCACACACCTAACTAGATCTACCGTGACTGCCCGATAAAAGGCAGTCGAGATCGAGTGTATTAAGGCAAGCGGTTTATATCGGAGCTAAAGTGTAGAAAACTCAGCGGTTCGGTCAAATGCGGGTGAGGTCTTAATAACCGCTAATAGTCGAACCCGATCGAATATAAAAGTGTAGAAAACTCACCGGTTTATATTATTTGTCTTCATGCCATTGGACGCTACTTGCTTGCTGATACCTAGAAAGCAAACGGAAGTCCTGGCTGAAGAAGAACAAACAGCACGACGCCGTTTATCATCAGAGCCTAATCAGCCATGCCAGAACAGATTGACGATCTCGGTGATAAAAACCTAAGAATTAAGAGTGCAACAAATACCATTGTGATGGATTGAGAAATTTCAAGGAGAAAGAAGGGCCTTATGGACAAGATGCCTAGGACGTGAAGTGGCATTTGGTAATTGGACGTATACGGAGGAATAAGAATGGGTGGCAGTTTGATTCCACAGCGTTGTGTTTTGCAACTTTTGGGTCCAGGATCATGGGTGTGTTTGTGGTAAGTAACTAACAAATTAAATAATAATTAATAAGGTAGTAAATGGCCGGTAAATTAATTAATAATTAATTATACAAAAATATTTAATAAAATTGATTATTAAATTAGTTAAAAATATAAAATAATATAAAAATATTTTAATGTAAATAAATATATGAATAAAATTATTTTATGTTTATTTTGAGATCAAATTATATTTTAATACAATTAAGATATTTAAAATAAAAATATGATTTCATAAAATTTATTTAATTATTTTTTAATTTACATATATATTTATTTATTTACTTATTATTCATTTATTTATTATTCAAAATAAGAATATAATTATTTTAATTTTAATTTTAATTAATTATATTTTATGAAAATATATATATTTATTTACGTTATTTTTTATTTATATAATTAGGATTCAAATTGCTATTTAATAAAAAGAAGAGAGATAATTTTTTAAAAAAAATTGAAAATCTACAAACTATAAAGTATAAGCTAAATTATGAAATTTATCAAATCAAAACTTATATTTTCAAATAAGCTAATGCCTTAAATATCAGTAGAAATGAGCTTATAACTTAGGTTATAAATTATCTTGTTTGTTGCATTAAACACACATCATACCTCTATCTTTTGCAAAAAATTTCAAATATAATAAGGAAGATTCAAAATAAATCTTATTTTGAAAAAAAATTAAAAAATAAATTATCTTCTAAAAGACTAATAAACCTCACTCCTTTTTTTTCCCCTTCATTGCTTTATACTTTAGACAAAAAATAAGTATTAATATTTTTTACATAAATCTTATTTTAATCGTGATGCTTTAGCATTATGTGATGTATGAAAAAATTTTAAACCAAATGTTATTACTACAAAATTATGATACAACATTTTCATATTAATATTAGTTAAAGTAAAAACTAATGTCTATAATGGCATGGTGATATTTTAAAAAAATACATAAAATTTCTCACATAAACTCTAATTAGCAACCAATGTAAAAGCATAATATATATATATATATATATATATATATATATATATATATATATATATATATATATATATATATATATATATATATATATATATATATATATATATATATATTACATTGGTTATTAGTGAATTGATACTTACTAAGAGTTCAAGAACTATTTCAAAAAGGAAGATGCTGCATTACCTGATGACAAGAGATGAAAAAATGTTTCGAATTGATTACTATCATTGGATTTAAGTTCAAAAGCAATTCCTTTTTTGAATGAATGGTGGACTAGATAATCCTATATATTTTAGAACTCATTCGATGCATATTTTTTATACCTATAATAATGCCATTTCAAAAAAATGAGTTCCATTTTTTAAAAGAAATATCATATTCATGTCAATTATTTAATTAACATCAACATTGAAATATATAAAACATCAATTATTAAAAATTAACATTGAAAATTAAGGTAAATCATTAAATTTGAAGATAAGGATGAATATTAGACATCAGTTCCTATAAATGATTAGCATTGAAATTTTGCCTCAAATTATATTTTTATAATTATGTGTAGAATATTAAATGTTGATTTTATTAATAACTAATATGAAAATATATATACACACACACACCACTTTTTTACTAATAATCATGTTAAAAATGTTTCCATTAGCATATTCACATCTTTATTTCTCAAAATTGTAGGCAAACTTACTTCGTATGACAATTTGCTTTGCATTTTTTCTTACTCTTTACTCTATTTTCTCTAGCATTTGTTTTGCAATTTGTAGCATCAATCTTATACTATCTTTGAGCATCTACTTTATATTATTTAATATATTTTCTCCATTTCTCTTATGCTTTGTAAGTATTTTTTTGTTTTGATTGTAGCTTTCAAAGTTAAATAGGTAACATTTCTTGTATTTTGTTGAAAAACTTTCATGACAAAGGTCAAGTGTATAAACCTGGTGTAACAAAATTTAATAGTTACATCAAGGGCTTAACATACACCAAGGTGCCAATTATTACTAAGAAATGGCACTAAAGGTAAAAAGACATCAAGGACACTATCTAAGAAGATATATTCGTAAAAAACCTTAATACTTATCTCCATTTTATTTTTTATATGTGCATAACAATTTTTTTGAATTATATATGCATAAGTGTCATTCATGGGTGTATTATCTTGCATATTACATTCAATATGCTTAAGTAGTACAAAGAACACATTTTGTAGGTGGCAGGTAGGAGATGGAAAAATTTTAAGTATAATTTGGTGAAAGCTTACATTTTCACCAAAAGGAAGGAGGATAAGGTGTCTTATGAAAAATATAACTAGATCAATACTAAATAGTGGCAAAGTTTGCAGGAATATACAATGGGAAGGAGTTCTAGACAAATATGGCTATCTCACTGTTGTTTTCTTTCATTATTGATAATGAAGAATATCTTTTCATCATTTATTTCATTTTTATTTTCAAGAGATCGAAGGTGTAAAAATTAAGGCGAACTAAACTAAAAATATCTACAAGCATAAGTTGTCTCAGGCATGGTATAAGAAACTCAAGGAGGAACTCATTAAAGATAAGACTCAAACTACTAAGGAGACTCTTGATTAGCTTAATAATCAAGCATCCACCTTTATTACCGCTATACAACAATATGAGTAATAGGTGAAAGCTAAAGTCAACTATCGAAGGGAATTCACAATATAAAAGAATCAATAAGTTGCCTAGAGAATAGTAAATGATATTATTATTTTATTTATCAAATACAAAACATGTTATTTAGTTATCAGTACATGACTAATCATGTTTGATTAAATTATGCTAGAATGAGCTCATACAACAAGCCTCTCAAAAAGAGTTTTGAAAGGAAGAAAGGATGACATATTGATTATTGCCCTAAGAATTCAAAAGCATCTTAAATGTGTTAAAGGCATTAGAGCATCAATAGGCATTAAGGCTTACTTCAGGGGACCTTTAAAATATCCTCACACTGGAGGACTATCCAAAAGAGTTATTAGGAAGCTAAAGGCATAACTCATGGCTGAAATCGTAAAGAAAGTGAAAAGAGAAGTTATAAAAGAGATGATGGGGATATTCAAGCAGGATGGCATGACCCCAATCACTACTGTACGAGTGGAGGAGGAGTATAAATGATAGCTTCTATGTCATAGTAGGGTAATTGCCACCTCGCTAAACCTAATCCCTTCTTCCAAGTACCACAAGTAAATTCTTGTGACCTTATGATTTGTTGCTAAGTACTCTTTAATAATATTGTAGTTTTGTATTAATGTTGATCAATTAGTTTATTTGTTATTATAAGATGGACGTAAATGTCTATTTATAGTTGTAGGACCCTTTATTAGGTAGGCTGTGATAAGTATGATTTTTCCAGATCACATGCTTCATACACATGCATTGCTAAAGGAAAAATATAAGGTTGTGGTAGACGTTATTAAGGAGGGCATAACTAAGGTACATTACCAATTGATAAGGTGATTATGGTAGCCCAAGTAGTTTGTACCTATTTAACTTAGTCAAAGGTTTTGAATACATTATTTACAAAGGTGATTTTTTCCATCCCTTGAAGTTCCTTGTTCATGGTGAAATACATATTACCTAACATGTTTTATTCTCATACTTTTTATAAGCCATTTTAGGTATCTCAATTTAAAAAAATTAGTAAAAGGTTGCTAAAAGCAAATAAAAAAAAGGATGACTAGTCTAAAGAATCAAGGAAGTAGACAACTCATCCTTTCTAAAAAGAAAAAAATAGCAAATCTTGGCGTGAGCTTTGATTTGTTGCTATAAGATATACAACATAAACAATATATTACTGTATATAAAATATAAGATCATGACATTTAAATATAGCATTAGTTTATCCAATGAGGGCATCTTGTAGCTTTTAAATAGGGAAGACCTAAATATTACTTGCATTGACATTTGGATTAGGAACATTCATTTTTAACCCTTAAGTTTTTCCTCTTTTTATACATATATTAGACATTATAAAGTTAAGCTCATGCTAAATGAAAATGAAAGGTACTTACACTATGTTGCTGAGGATCTAGAATTACGTTCTTACTTCAATTTCATAAATCCATACTTTATTTAACAATTAAGGAACCTGTCGATGCAACATTATAAGTATATAGATGTAACCATATTAATTGATGAGAATTGAGATTGCTACATCTACATGGCATTATTCCATGAAAAATACATAGGAGGAAAAAAGATTACTTCATCCTTGGTTACATCTTCTCCTTAGTTGTTTTACTTTGATATTGATAATATTATAGGTGCTATTAGATGCTTATGACAATATATTGAATTACAAGGTGTACTAGCTTGATTTATTAAGGTAGGCCTTACACTCAAGCTAGAAGATAGTATTTAGCGAGTTTATGAAGGTACATTATATAATCAGCAATGCTAAAAGGAAGAATGTTATCAATTAGGTGTAAATGTAAGTAACATTTTTTGCATGTTTGGATACCTAGTATAGTGATCGATTATCATTACATGAAATTGATACTTTTTTAAGTTAATTTATTGTAGTATCTTATACAGGAAGGCAATATCAAGTATGAATACTTTATGATAAAATACTTAGTTAATATGATCAGGCATATGAAAAGGGAAGAAAAGCTTGATAAGGTAATCCATTTGAGTTTCAATTAGGTAAACATTTATAAAAAATGTATAATTTTGTCTTCTGATTGAGTTTTACATGTAAACATACAAATTTTCAGAGGATGCATGACCAATTATAGTAAAGAAAATATAAGAGCCTTATAGGAGGAATATGTTACATATGTATTAAAAGAAAGACTGTAATTAGTTTAAAAAGTTGCTAAATGTATAACTTATTAGGATTAATTATAATTGAAAATGTATATATACTTGTATCACGACCCGTCCTTTAGGCACATGATTGGTATAGGAAACCACTAAAGGAGATAGCCTACTAGCCTTAATTTCATCAACACATTTAATGCAAAGTATTGTATGTAACCATGTCTTGGTTTTAAAAATAAAATGCATATTTTTTTGAAATTATATATGAAATGCATTGGTAAATTATTATACAAGACTATTCCAATTATTTCCAATGCTTACCCTAGTGTTAAAGTTCTCGAGAGAGCCCACTTTCAATCCAACTGATAATAATTAGGTGCTTAAGGGGAGAAAATCCCAGAAAAAAAAAATAAAAAATGAGTTCTTGAAAAATGAGCAAATGGCACATAAAGAAAATAAATTAAACCTTAAATATATTACAAGATTAAACTTATAGTCAACCCTTATAAGGAATAGCATCTAGGTTCTATATAAGAATTAGCATGTTTCTTATCCTTTTAAAGGATATGATAAAGGTAACCTAAAAAAGTAACATGTTTGTTAAACAACATAGATGCACGTACCATATGCCGGAATCCAATCAAAACTATTCTACCTATTTTTACATTATTTTACTCTTATAAATGGTTAAAATATAATCTAACTCATTTCATTATCATAGTTCTATGATTTAATCGTAACATTCTATTAGTATTTCACAGTATAACAATAAGAGAGAAAAGCAAGTAAATTTTCTTGTGACTTCTTTAAGTCTTATCTCTCACAAACTCAACCTTACTCCAGGTTAAATCTTATCCCTTCACAAATGGGCATATTGATCTAATGTAAAGGTTACAATATGTATATCATTTCCTTTAACATCATTAAGCAAATTCAATGCATCTTTTGCCATAACTTTAATTAGCATTTTAATCATTTTATCATAATAATAATATTCACTTATTAAAATATAAACAACTTTTCAACTAGTATATCAATCTAAATAAATTACTTAAATTCCATATCATATGTATACAACATCTTATGTAACTTTTATAAAATAAATAAGTAAGTTGCAATTACAATAAAATCTAGTCAAACAATTCAATTCTAATTTCATGATACAAGTAATATATATATAGTCATTTCATAACCTAATTAAAAACCTCAACATGTTTTATATTTTCATTTAAGTCATTAAGAGCTTTAGTAATAATTTTATTTTTTTTAACTCAACATCCAAGATTTTTAAAAATTTAAGTTTAGAGTCTCTATATAGGAAGTTATATAAAATATATACTATTTATGAAGGAAAAATCTTAATCATAGTTAATTTGATAGAGCTTAATTTAAACATGCTTTTTAATAAATTTTTGAAAGCTTTTAAGTATCTTTTTAGTGAGGTGGAAAATAACAACATTTGAAAAATTCATCATTTTGATCTAGAATATGAAATCTAGATTTTTATTTTTTTAAGTTTTCATTTTTTTATATTTTATTTAAATACAAAAGGGGTTATTTACATTCATTTATTAAGTAAATAAAGATTAAAATATAAATTAAAGAAAAATGAAAATAAGGGAACAATACAAGCTAATTAGTTCTTATATCTTTAAAGAATAATTTTAATACCTATAATTGACTATGTAATTAACTATATAGACTCAAAGAGAAGCTTTGACTAAGCATAATTGACTATATAGTTAACTACATAACCTAAAAAATAACATTGGCTAAGTATAGTCGATTATTCTATCTAAAGGATAACTTTGACAAGTATAGTCAACTACTATGTCATAAATTGCAAATTTTCTTACAAAATCACTGCTCATTTGCTATGGATAATCCTCAAGTCACATTTATATCACACCAAATCATAGCCAAATCTTTTAATCATCCACTTTGAGGCATAAAACCACCTTTCACATATAATTATTAAACAAACTATAACTACTAAATCTTAAACAATATAATGAATTTAAGTTAGATTATAGTTAGGATGCTTCTCACTTAGTATGGAGGAGAAGTTAGAAAGTTAGATTTATTATTTCTTAACCGTAACTAAGTAAGGATTTCTTTTTAGGGTTTAAAACCATTTTGAACCAAAGCCTTTAAATTACCAAATTTCAAAAGAGAAAGATGAAAGATCACTTAAGGGAAGATAGTATTCAAGAAATCCTATCATGATTGGATGGAAGCTAGACAGAATTCAACTCCATTGATAACTTGATTAGTAGAAATAGGATCAAGGAGTTGAAAGATAAGAGCTAGGGTTTGGAATAAAAGAAAATGAAGGGTTTTAGGCTAAAGTTTAGCTTATAAATAAGGAGGGGCATCTTCATCATTTTATATTAAATCTCCTTAATACTTATATACTCACTTCTAATTACTTATAACCTTTAGTTCTTTCATTCAATTCACTTTTCCTCGATCAACTCTTTCAAGTTCCTTATTTCAATCTCTCTCAAATAATTTATTTTCACTTACCTAAAAATTTTATTCAATACTCATTTAATTAATTAATTCTCTTTTTTTAATGTCTAATTTGTACTTTCTTATTAGAATTCATTCATTCCATATAAAACTTTAGTTTTAAAGTTTTCACTATTAAAATTAATTAATTATTTCCTTCAAAAAAATATTTTAATTATTTTAATTTTCTCAACAATGTAACATTACTTTTCCTTCAAAAGAATTCACCTTCAAATTTTTAAGGCTTTACTAATCTTGTAGCTTTATAAGAATACATCACCTCTTTACTTTAATATTCATTAAATGGATATAGATGATAGATTTCATACTAGAGGAATTAGTAAAGTACAATTTGTCATTTCTTTATTATTCCTAAATTATTCCATGCATTTGTTGTTTCTTCCTTTTTAGCCTTATTAGTGTAAACTCATGTATTAGATATTCTTTAGTATTCAAGAGTAAATCATTAAATTAAAATCTCTAACACTTGAGAGAGATTCTAATAGCACTTATTATTACTCTCTTGCCCACTCACTACATGAATACTCAAGTTGTATAGGATAAAAAGGATTTTAAATATACTTTATATGGTCTAGTTACATAGATCTTAATCGATTGACTAACTTATCCTATTATTTATCTCACATCCTAAAAATGCTAATTGTAAGAGCTATATGGCCTACTTTTACCATAGTAATAGAAATGTTAATTCTAAAAATTATATATGAGACAAACTTTTTGTAACATTTGATATGAAGACATAATTTCGAGTATTTACACAAGGAAACATTTATGTAATGTAATTAAGTTGTTTAATTAACAGTTAAGTTATACGACATAATCATAACGTACTCAAGGTTAAATAAAAATTCTCTTCCAGTTAATTCCTTAAATCAATTAATCATTCAACATAATTTCTAACTACACTCAAGTTAATAGAATCCTTAAAAAATCCAATTTTAGAAGTAAATGCCCTACAAATATGCTACCCTTCATCATAAAATTTCACAATAATTCATAAATATTCAAATACATTTTTTGTCAGTTGTATAAACATGGTGCCATTTGCATTTCATTTTTTATAAATGCCATTACATTGAATTTCTTTATAATCCATACAAAATATCAATTTGTTTATAATCACAAGTCAATGTTGACTTCTTGTCGTAATAAGGAAATTTATATATCAAGATACATTAGCAAGTCTTAAACATTATCATTAGATATCAATTAACTGGCATATCCCTATACAATTAACAATTTCCAAACTTAGATACTTATTAAATCTATATTTATACTATATATTTACATATATATGTATATATTTTGAATTCATATAAATTTATTTTCCTTGGATACAATTTATTCCACTACTGCTAATTATGCATATTACTCTGAGAACCAATTAAATTCATTGATGCTTATATTAGCTTTAATTTCACAAAATCAAACCATGAAACTATAGAACAATTATGTTAACTTTCAATTTTTTAATAGATGCATTTCTAACATTCATCACACAAGTGTACAGATGAAAGATAAGACATTTTTAAGATGGTTATGAGTAAAATAGAATGATTTGTTTGCACTTAGGAATCCACTATTCTATTTAAATTTAGTCATTAATAATTCTTTCATACTACTTATAAATTTGGGAATTTATCATCCTACTCAACTAGATCTTGATTTTGATATGACTTGCATCATGCATATCCTAGAATACCTCTTATGGTTTTTACTATTTGCAATATCTCAAATGAAGCAACTTTGCATAAGTCTTAATCCTTTTTCCCAGTAAAACTCTTAACTTATAATGCTTTGATGGAGTTAATAACTTTACTATTCACTTTGGATGCGTGTAGTTTCACATAGCTTAATCTAATATTATTCTTCTAGTTAAGATATTAAAAGTTAGATCCTTTAACTTCACACTTTTATCTCATCTATGGCATGACAATACCTGTTTTAATTAGTTTTAACTGTAATCTTGTCCTCATTATCATATTTCATACTTTACTGGGTTCGTACATAGGTGTTTAACTCATTGTTTACTATTTCTATTGTCTTTTATTTCTATTTTTTAAATATAAGTAAATTAATTGTTAATATAATTATGTCAACCGCTTATACATTCTAAATGAAATAACTATGCTAACTTTACTTGACAAAACTTTGTATCCAAAACTACATCCATTTTCTATCTAGTTTTTTAAGCTTTGAATAAATAAAATTTCTTAGCTTGTATACTACTCAATTAACCAATATCTCAATACCTCTCTTTTGTTCCCATCCATAGCTATTGTGAAATATAAGGTTATTAGTATTGTTTGGAGATATCCTTTATGTTATATAACCGATCCCAGTCAACAGATCTATGCAAAATGTTAGATTAGAATAAAAGATTCGATCAATACCTTTTCAATGATTCAGGGACTCGTTCGCTAATCACTTTTTTAACTTCCTTTTGATCGAAAACTCTGAAGTATCCAAACGAACCAGCAAATCATCAGTGAACATTCATGATTATTGATTGGAATTCTCGTCTTTGCCTCATAGTGCTAACTACGCTTTTTTAAGGGTTTTGGTTAAAAAGGGCTGCTAGATTTTTTTATGCTTAAGGATCCGTGAATCATTCTATTATTACCCAATAAGCCTATTTAAATAGGTGCATATAAAATTCTCACTAATTGGGCTTTGTTCCATATATAATTATAAGCTTATTATTGGGCCTTATAATTATAACATAAAATTCTCAAATATTAGGCCTAAATAATTAGGTGTATTAATTCCAAATCTACTAGGTTCTAAGTATGTGACCCTACAAACTCTCATTATATTGGTAATAATCATAAATCATATTAATAATTATAAATAATAAGTGGTGTCTAATAACACATCATTGTTACCTAAATAATGAGAAAGTTAATGATTTAATTGAACCTTTACATGTGATCATCATCTATGCCTTTATCCAAGACATCTAGATTGAGCATGAAATATGGACTATGTCATTCCCGTATAGCTTAATCCAAAAGTTTCTTGATTCCTATGTAAGTTGACTGAAACAAATGTAATTGACATCCCATGTCAATTCTTCTGAGCATAACCATGTATTTTCTTAACTTTACTTAATTAAGGGGACCAGAGATGTCATTCCTATTATATAGGAGGGATAAATTCCATTTTGATTATACGAATCTCTTTGCATGATATGTGATATATCCAATAATTACTCTTGCATTCACTCAATCATAAGTGACGTAAAGTAGTACTAAAATATGAAACTTACATGTAGGAAATCTTGGCGATCTCAGGTCAAAGGACCATATTAATAACGATAAATAAGAATCACTCGTGACACTCATATAATGATCCATGTAGTGTTCTTAGAGTGGGTCGGTCCAATATATAAGTTCTCTAATTTATACTCATGTGCAGACTTAATATCTCATATAAGTCACTACACATACTAGTCTTAACATATTAAAATAACCCAATCCACAATAATATATGACTAGGAACATTTAATAATATAATTATTCTAAGATTATTATTATAATTAAATATATTATGCAAACAATATATGTATAAATATGATAATTGAAATTTCTATTAAAATAACACGATTCAAATTTACAATAATTAATATGATTGATTTTAAAGCATATACATTAACAACCTTGATTTCATATTTAGTACTCTTTATAAATTCTATTAATTTAACATTCAAACAAAAGTGTACCTTAACTTTAAATCTCAAAGGAAAAGTTATTACTTTTGGAAGAATATTAAGTGTAAGCATGATCTTAGTTAATTCCCTAACACACTTCTCATTAAGAATTCAAAGTTACTTAATAATATAAAACCTTGCTTATAATTTAGGTAAAAAACTTTCTTTATTTCCCCTAACACCATATTCCCAATCGTAAGTATACTAACTACCCTTCTTTAGATTATGCATTATTATCCCAACATCATCTTATCATTACCACTATAGATTACAAGTTTCACTCAAGATATAATAAAGAAAAATTTAACCCAAAAGACCTATAGGTATAATTATCTAACCTTTATGAATTAATTCAATGATGCACTTATGTATCTATTATCCAAATATATCATTCTAGCACTCATATTCCATAATTATTTCAAAATTCTAACTCTATTATATTAGCATTATCCAAGTAATCTTATTCTTTCACATATGACAAACTAAACCATGTCCCACAACATCAACACCTATTGGTTATTCCATATTTACCCTTAAAACAAGAATAACACTAAAGCATTTTTCATAAATAACTTTTCTTGCCTACTCTAATTGATCTCAAATGGTTATCTTACTCAATAATACTTATACATTATTAACTTTCGTTTTGAGGTCTATACACTTGTTATTTTAATTTTTTATTTGGTATGTCCAAGGTTGTAAGTTAACACCTTGTTAATTATCCATTTCAAATGAATAATAAGGATATCTTTTAGCATGTAAGATCATGATGCACACTTTTTCCTACTTATACATGAAACTCAAAAATTTATTTACTCCAAATGAAATTTAGTATTATGTTGCACATCTTAAATTCTAACACTCTTAAGCTAGTTCAAAGTTCGATCTTTACCTGATAAGTCATACTTCTTATGAGATGGGCTAACCACGTGAGCCTCTTTTTCCTAGATACATTTGTAATAAATTAACTTAACATATTAACTTTTCATCTAAGTAACAACTCATATTATTGTTAAGGATTAAAGAGATTACAAGACTTAGCCATTTTACCATTAATATAAGAGTAAGGTTACCTAGGTAATTTTATACATAAACAAGATACATTCCATAAATCTTCTCAAAATATAAACAAATAAAATAAGAATAAGCATTAAATTTATTTATAACATCATATTGTTAATCTAATATCTTTCTGTACCAATTTGATCATAATAAATTCTTGTAGTAAAGGTTATCAACAATTAAAGAATGATAATAATTTCAAGTATAGAAAAGTAGTCACCTTATTTGCCCTAGTAATTTATGATAGAAGTGGCCTATGGAGAGTTATGATATGTAAAATAACTATTTCCATATCTATGCCTTTTGATAATTGCTAGCTTACTATCAATTGCTCGACTTCTCTAATTACTCACTTGAACTTCATGCTTTTAGATAAAATATTCCTTTTACCCTAGACCATACTCTAAGACATAATTTATCATAATCCATTCATAAGACACGTGACTAGCATAGGAAATTACTAAGGGCAATAGCACATCAGTCTTTCTTAAAATCATTTAATGCAAAGTATGGTATGCAGCCATGTTTTAGTTTGAAAAAATAAAATGTATACTTTTTGAAGTCATATTTCAAATGCATTGCTAAATTATTATGTAAAATTATTCCAATTGTCTCCAATGTTTACTTTGGTGCCAAAATTCTGAAGTGAGCTTACATCTAATCCAATTGAAAGTAGTTAGGAACCTAAAGGGAGAAAATCACCAAAGAAAAAGGAAAGAATGAATTCCTTTAAAATTTAATGAGTATATAGCACATAAAGAAAATAAATTAGATCTTAAATATATTATGAAATAAAACTTATGGTCAACCTTTATAAGGAATAACATTTAGGTTTTGTATAGGAATTAACATGTTTCTTATCCTTCCCGAGGAAAAGATAAGGGTAACCTACAAGAGTAACCTATTTGCCAAACAACATATGAGGATGTACCATATGTTAGACTCCAATTAGAGATATTCTATTTATTTTTACATTATTTTGCTCTCATGAAGGGTTAAAATAAAAGTTAACTCTTTTCATCCTCATAATTTCATGATTTAATTATAACATTCTATCAACATTCCATAGGATAACCATAAGAAAGGAAAACAAGTAAATCTGCTTTTGACTCCCTTGAACTATATCTTTCACAAACTCATCCTTACTCCTTCAGGGTTAACCTTATCTCTTCACAAAAAAACACATGAATCCAATGTAATAAGTTACAATATGTTTACCATCTCCCTTAATATCATCAAGCATATTCAATGCATCTTTAAACACAATAACACAAGTATTTTAATTAGCACTTCAATCACTTTGTCACAACAATAATAATATTCACATATTTAAATATAAACAAGGTCTCAACTAGTATATTGATATAAATAAATTGTTTAAATTTAATGCCATATGATATAATACTTAAAATGTATAACAATTTTTTAAACTCCATACCATATGAATATAGCATTTAAAAATACTTCAATTGATATATATTTAATTTAAAATATAATATTTAAAATTTAATATAAAAATATTGTAAATTTTATATAAATAAATTTAATTTTAATTTTAAAATGTTTTATTAAATAATAAAATATATAATCAATTATTTCAATCAATGTCTTCTATATTAAGTTTATAACTTATTTAGAATATTTTAAAAATAAAATTAAGTATAACATGTTTTGTCTATAACTTTTTTGTAAAAATAGTGTTTAAATTATTAATAGCAATAAATAAAAAAATAATAGAACAAATAAAATGAAAAGAAATATAAATGAGCTACGAAGTAACTAAATAAAATTTTAACTTATTTCAAATATTTTTATAATAAAAGTAAAATATACAATACTATATTCATACTTGTTTGTGGTATTGATGTCTAAGTTATAAGTATTTAGAGAAAAAAAAAGTATACAATAGTATATAGTGAAACAATATGTGAAATGTAAAATCTTGATAAAATCTCAATTGATGTATATTTAATTTTAAACATAGTAGTTAGAAAATTGATGTTAAAAATATTGATTAATTTTAAATAAATAAAAAATTTTATTTTATCTTACACATATTTTTATTAAATAATAGAATATATAATTATTTATTTTAATTAATACTATCTCTATTAAAATATTAACTACTTTTATATTTATAATAAAATTAAACATATCATATTATAATTTTACTACTTTTTAATATTAGTGTTTAGATTGTAAATAGTAATAGTAAACATGATAAATGAAAAAAATGTAATAGAGAAAATAAAAAAAGAGAAGTAATGTGTAAATTATAAAATAATAAAAGAGTTAAAAAAGAATATATAATGAAGTAATTCAATTAAATTAATTTTTTTAACTAATTTAAATTATTTTTATAACAAAAATGAAATGTATACTTCTTAGTGAATTAGTATTTGAGTTGTAAGTAACAAAAGTGAATATAAAAAAAAGTTGCCATGAAAAAAATAGAAAGGAAATGGTACATTATATAAGCTATAAAATAAAAAAAAATTGAAATAAAATATGTAGGTAAGTAATTTAATTAAATTAAAAATTTTAATTTATTCAAAATATTTTTATAATTAAATAAGGCATATCATGTTATATCTATGTTGTTAAGTGATATTGATATTTAAGTTACAAATAAGATGAGTAGATATGAAAAAATATAATAAATTAGATAAAATAAAGAGAAAATGCAAATTACCTCACCAATTATAAGATGGTTAGATTTTGCCCACACTTTTTTTAAAAACTTGGATTTAACATACAACAATGTTTTAGTACTTGGATTTGATTTGTACTATCCAGAATCTAACAAATTCTATTAGTTACATGAGTATCATGTGACCTTTTTTTCCATATGGTGCATTACAAATGGCTACTTTTGTTGACTTGTGAAATTTTCTAACAATTTAGAACACAAACTTTATATCACCCTATTAATTCCATATTAGATTATTTTCCCTTTTAATAATGAAAAAAACATAAATTAGTTGCATACAAGGACTCTAAAACCAAAATTAAAGACAAAGTCATTAGGAAAAAAAGCTCAATGTTTTGCTTCATCTTCTTTCTTCTTCTTTATCTTGTCTAAATGGAGTCTAATAGCTTCTATGTCTTACGGGAGTATAAGGAAACCCTTTTGCTATAGTGATTATGGATTAAAGGCACCCATTCAAACTCTTTTTTATTGATGCAAACTATAGACAATGGTATTTTGGTTTTTTGAGATGGAAAGAACCTAGATTTTGTAACTTCTTCTAATAAGTGAATGATATTTAGTTCATTAGAGATGATCTTATGATAGAAAAGCTATTAGAAAGTTTAAAAAAGGCTTAGATTCGTAGAATTGTAAAGTAATATGCAATAAGATTAAGCACTATATTTTACTGCATGATGTTGACATCATAAGTACTTGTAGGATAGTATTATTATTTGTTATTTTATATTATAGTGAGATTAAAAGAAAATGCATAAGGTATTGAATGAGGCAATTGAAGGAGGATTATGTGCACTAAGTGAGGTTAGAATTGGGCCTTGAGGGTTGAGCAGGAAATTTAAATATGATGTTTCATAAAGTTATATTTTGGTTTAAGTTAATTTTGCTTGGACTACTAATGCTTGTACTGAAAATTTTTAGTGGAATGAAAATGGTAATATTAGGGATTTTACAACAAATATTTGAAGCTTTTTCCTAGGATTTTTTTAATTAATTATCTGTACATTTTTTTCTATCTCCTTATTATGTAGAAGTTGATGTAGATGTCCTATATTTTAACATGTTTAAAATAGCAACTAAATAATGCCTTCTTGTTACTATTTAAATTGGGGAAATAAAATTGCAACCTATTTACTCATTTCATTATAAAAATACTTCAGCTATTCATGTAAAAAATGTTTAATTTTTTATTTGTATAAAATAACAAGCAATTTATTTGTTTATTTACCTCAAAAAATAATTTCTATCTATTACTTAAGTTGGATAGTTTAGCAATTTACAATACATAATAATCTAAAATAATAGCTAATATGTTTGAAAAGAAATATATAGATAGTATAATTTAGTAACCAAGTTTGGATTTTTATTAAGTTAGCAATAAGTTCACAATAAATAAAGTAAATTATGGTGCACATAAGAGTAGTCCAATACAAGGACCATACAAATTCAGCACCATGACTTATTGCTTTTCTAAAATATTCTTAAGGCTTAAACATTTAAAAAAAATAAAAAAGCCTAAAATCCTACAATGTAATCCCTAAATCCAATTTAGGTAGTCTAGCTTGTAATGTATTAACCTTTTTCTTGGCTTGAAAAGAAGGCCTTGCCTTGGTAACTTTCTTAACTAGGATAAACTTTGCATTATGCCAGATCCATTTGATTTGGTTGCATGTGTATTAGGAATATGTTCCTTAGAGCTTGATGCCCTATATAGTCCATGTCCTTGGATTCCTTTGGCCTATCAAAAATAAAAAAAAATTATTTGGTGTATCTAAATGAAGTAATATAAAGAATAGAATTAACAATACTAACTTTTGTAGAATTAAAAATAAAATTTGGGGTAGAATCTAAGCCATTTGCAGTAGTAGCACTAAGAGAAATCTTAGATGCAACTCTAGAAGCAAGAGTAAAATTTAAAGCACCACCCCCATTTGATGCTAGCCTAGATGTAGACTAAAAGCACAGATAAATGCATTGATTCTATTTTTTTTATGATTTAGGTTTTGAGGATTCTTACATTTTCTTAATTTATAACCTTATTACCATAATTAAAGCATTCCATCTTAGTGCTAACCTTAGAAATAAGTTTAGGGTTATTTGGTTCTCCATCCTCCTTAATTCTTTTCTTCCTTAGCTTATCTATCAAAGTCTTAATCTCAAAAGGTAATACCTAAATATCTCTATAGGCTCGCCACATCTCTTTTCTATACATAAGGTTAACATGAAATTTATAATATTTCAAGAAAGTTTCTTTGGAGTCATATATATTAACATACTAATTTGGCTTGCCATTGTCCTTGTAGATTTTAGTGCATGATTATAGGAAATACTTGTTAAATGCTATTTTCTATTACTGCATGTCATTTAAAATAAGTTCACAATATTTTAGTTGCCATTAAAATGCCTTGCTTTAAAAGTCTTCGTCCTCCTTATTTTGTAATGCAATTCTTTGCATTATTTTCACTCAACTTTGACTTTTGTATTATTTTTGGATAGATTGGTTGTGAGTATTCTCTCATCCTTTCCTTCTTCAAATGGATTCTTCTTATCAATTGCCTCCTCATCATTTCCACCATTATTATAATAAGCTTATCTCTAGCCTTTTTAATGTAAGTATTAAAAGATTCTACAATATTATTTAGAAGAATGTTGTATTTGACATTTAGGTCCTGGGCATACCTACACAAAAGAATATAAAATAACAGTGGCTAGTAGTCAACATATGGAGAAAAAAATACATAAACCATTCCAAGAACAACCTAGATGCGTTTTAAAGAAAAAAATAGTTTTACCTGTGCCATAATCTTGTATTAAACTTAGTAAGCCAATTATGTGCATTACTTGAAATAGCTTTGATTTTCTCCATGTCATATCTATGGTTTTTTTTGTATGCCCTTGCAGTACCCTATATGAGGTCCTTCAATATTTTCCTTATCCATCCTTGCTTCTTGAAGTATGTATGCATATGTCTTACATAAAAGTGATGGTTCACCTCAAGAATTATCTTTTTGAAAAGCTCAATAAGTCCTTATAATAGTTAAATCCTTTTAATTAGTTCAAATAAATGAACATAATAAATAAGTACATAAAGCACAAAATTAAGTTTTGAGAATATGATCTTTTCCTAATTTAATATAAGAATTTATCCTATTTGCTAAACACTTCTAATATCATTAAATAGTAAGTCAAGAAACCATATCCAAGCATTTTTATTCTTAATTTCAACCACAACAATTGCTATAGGAGAGATGTTGTCATTGCCATCTTTCCCAACAACTTTTAACAATTACTTTTTAAACTTTCCTTTAAGGTAACATCCATCCATACATACAACTTTTTTACAGCCAATTAAGATCCCTCTCTTGCATGCATCTAGATAGAGATAGAACCTTTGAAACCTACCTTACTTAATGTTGATCTTCACAGTTGTGCTAACATTACTTTCTTTAATTACAATACCATATCTGCACAACTTGTCATATTATTTTTCCTTATCACCAAATATTATCTTTTTATAAATCTTTTTCCCCTTATATACCTTATTTAGGGAAATATCAAATTTGTACTCTTTGTGGAATTAAAACTTCAAAACTTTAGTTTTTTATAAGGGACTATCCTAAAATTTTCCATATATTTCTTAGCAAGCTATTAAGTAGTAAATTTTCATCATGTTTGTTATAGAATATCCTAATTTGGAAGTAATCCTTATCTTGGTCCTATGTTTCATTAATCTTCTATTCATATCTCTCTTTGCAATATGTAGTTATTCTTGCATTGTCATTGAAGGGCAGATCAATATCAAATTCTTATTTAATTATCCATTGGCACAATGCTTTTAAATATTTAAGGTGAATCAAACCTTAACCTTACCTCTAAATGAACATTATCATACAAATCATTTATTGCATTAAATTCTTGGTACCTTTTTTTCTTCTTATTGTTGCCCTTTCATTCTTACTATCACTATCATTGCAAACACTTCTTAACTCATCGCTATTTGTATACTTTAACACATATCCCTCTTCTACATTTTTAGGTTTCACTCTGATTGAATTTGATTTCATTTAAGGAGCACTTAAAAGCCTAGAATTATATAACCATTTATTAACATTCCTTGTTAAATTAGGATCTTCACCTCTATCAAATATATCTTCAAACTCATCATTTGAGTTATCTATTAGATCTAATAGGTATTTTTTATTTGCTTTATCTTTATTTACCTTATAGTTAAGTCTTCATCACTTGCTTCAAATGCATGGTCCTCTTGTACATGTTGCTATGCTACTCAATGATAAGTTCCTTTCATGTATTAGGGTTCTTAACTTCATTTAGCACTTCTATTTCCTCTTTCTCCTTCACTTTTTATCCAATTAGTAATAATTCAGACCCTTCAACATCTGTAAAGATGTGCTAGTTAATAACATGCTTAATATGTATTTATAGTAGCTTATGATACCTTTGCCCATTGTATAATATTTTTCCTAATATTAAGAATATGTTACTCATTTAGTATTCCTAAACCCTAAAGTCTTCCCCTTCAAATTCATACCAATGTACAACCATATTTGTGTTTCGTAACTTCTTCATCTCATGCTCAAATTCTATCAATGACATTATGCTAATATCAACATTGCACTAAAACAATACCTCACCCCATAATATTCCACCTTAGGAAACATGAGTAAATTATCTCTATAATGAATTTCTATATTGATAAAGTAAAATGTTACAAACCATGAAAATGATCAACATTGTGAAATCTCTAAAATACTTAAATCTTAATCCAAATAGGTAAAATTCCTAAATCATAAAACCTTAACTTAATAGCCTAGTGTACTAAATGCAAGCAATTTGGTTACTTGATAATAAAAAAAGAAAACTATCTTAACATTTTCTCATGCAAAGCATAAAGAAACTCATAAAAAACAATAGAAGGCATTAGCAAACGTACTTAGGTCTGAGGTTTTCTCGAACTCCATTACAATAATGCATTGATACAAAAATAAATCACAAGAAAGGTTCAATCTGCAATAAGAAATAAGGATGAAATGTTGCTACATCCTTCACAATTCCATTTTGCAGTTATTTGAAGCATATGAGATTTTTTTCATTTCATGGTAATGAGTTTCACAATAATAAATAAATATTAATAGAAATAAAGAAATGAAAGGAGAAATATTTTTAGTTGACAAAATGGGAATGAGAAATAATTTGATGGGGAATTAATAGGTTGATGTGAAGTTTATATTTCTAAATTGTTAGCAAAGCATAAACAACAACATGCAATGTGCCATGTGAGAAAAAAGGTCATATGATGCTCATGTGACTAACATAATTTGTTAGATTATAAACAATGTCAGTCAATCCAAGTACTAAAACATTATTATATGTTAAATCCAAGTTTTCAAAGAAAGTGTAAGCAAAATTCATCCACCTCATAATTAATGAAAGTAACTTGCATTTTTCCTCAAAATAAATATAGTATGTATAGAGATGCAAGTAGGTCAA